>VWZK01016157.1:1214708-1348206 GCA_013396935.1 Baryphthengus martii
GGGGGGGGAGTGCGGCCGGGGCCGGGGAGACCGGCACCAGGGCGCCAGGAGCGGGGACTGCGGTGGAAGTTGTTAGCGCAGTTATAATTAGCTTGGCCGGGGTCTCTGTTAAGCTGGGGAGGAGGAAGGGGGAGGAGTGTAACTTTTCGCAGCTCGGGAAGCCCAAGGTTGTCTCTGGTTACTGCTGCCCACTGCCGCGGGGGGAGGCGCGGGCGGCCGCCGGCAGGAAGTACCAACTAGTCTCCTTCCACAAAGGCCAAATGGTGGCAGCCTCCCGTGGGGTTTACTGGGACTTGTGCGCTCGCAGGAGCGGCTGCAGGGAGGGTGGCAGGAAAGAAGGTTTCTCTGAATCGCAGCTTTTCAATTCTGTCTCTCGTGATCGCTGCCTCTTGAGAGTTATGGCTTGTACATGTGCTGCAGTTAGATTTTTCAGAGCGGGTTTTGTTTGTCTCAATAAAGGTGTATGTTGGGCTGAACTACAAGTAGGTGGGTAAGGCTGGAGAAGTATAAGCCTGATCTCTTCTATGCATGTTGTAAATTCTTCTCACTAATAGATGCATTTAATAATTTCTGCCCTAGATAGGTCTGGAATTTTTCAAACTATGTTGGAACAGTTCATTTCCAGAAACATAGGTAGGGGCCTTGTGCAGTAGTTTTTTACTTTGTTTTAGATTCAGCTAAGATTCTTTAGTTCAGGCAGTTAACAGCAATATGGAAAATACCAATAAAATTGAAATAAATGCTGTAATCTCAGTTTTCTAAAGTGACCTTTAAATAGGTACTAGGAAACTGCGAGGAAAGGCAGTGAAAGAAAATGAAAGAAAAAATAATCTACTCAACATATAATTCATAGTGATTTACAGCTACTTTTTTTTTAATAAATTGTAAAATCTCAGTCTAGTAACGTTGCTGTTGTACTGCTTCCTGACACTTGTCCCAGTGTAGAATCATGACCTCGAGAGTTAATTTTGCAGGAGTCTTCTAAAGTATATAATAAATGAATTAAATTTGGTTATTTCTTGGATTTCATCATCTTTTACCAAAATATTGGAATTCTAAAGTACAATTAACAGTATTAAATTTTTATCAAATGCTTTTAGGTTTGTTGGGTTTTTTTTCTTAAATCGGGTGCTAAAGTCTGTAACTTTTAACATTTTAGTATGCTTGTTAGCTTTTTTAAAGGATTTTTTAATGCTAAAAACATGTCATTCTCAAACATTTGTTATTTTATATTCATTGTATAGAAAATGCAATGAGTGTACACCTCCCCCTGTGACCTAACAAGTACACTTTAATAAACCTCAGTAGTGCCCTTCTGAAGTCCTGCTATTTCAAAGCAAATACGTTCTAAATCTTCATTTGTCTATTTAACTTTTTTATTTAAGAGTAGTGTGGATCTCCTTATGTTGGGAAAGAAGTCAGCTTCTAGAAGGAGGAGGAGGAAGAGGAGGGAGGTATTCTGGAAGGAGGAGGAGGGAGGAAGTTGTAACTAATGATCTTTAAAGTCCCTTCCAACCCAAACCGTTCTATGATTAATATGTTTATTGCTGTGGGTAGGATTTGACGTTCGTGGGTCACAGGCATTTTACTGCTGTTTTACTGCATCTTTACAGTTCCAAGACTCTGTAAACGGAGGAGCGCTTTGCTAGCATCAGGCTATGAGTTACTGTGTAAGATGAACTGTATTCATTTACTTGTCCGTCTGTCTAAATGTAAGACCGCCTTCCCCTATGTATTATTTTAAGATTTCTAAATAATGTATGAACTTTTGATCCTGAAGGGCTGTGTTTATCTGGATAAGTGCTGATCCTTGCTCTTGTGGTAAATTTGTGAACTAATTGGTTTGCTGTAGTTGGAGGGGCAGATGTCTGTGTGCGTATATATGTATATTGTACACACACGAGCTTGTTAAATAAAATCCAGATGATAGGCTGTTAGCCTGCTTAAGGGCTTTAATTCTTGGAGTAAAAAATCTTTGATTCTTCAGGTGGAGATGAGACCTGAAGAGCACGGATCATGCAGTTCCCTCCACTTCTCCCAGCCTAGTCCATAGTTCATTGTCACTACGGCCTTTTCACATTTCCCAGTTTCCAGTGCCTTGATCTAATCCATGAATTAATCCATGTTGTCTCTAGCCAAACTGCAGATGTTGCTTTATCAGGGTCTTGATGAAAATTATGCCACGCTGAATATTATATGCAGTCGTAGGACATCTTGCTAGCTGTCTGCCCACACTGCTTTTACGTATGCTGAAAATGAGGACAGTTAGGGAATTTAATAAAAATCTAACTGCTTTTGCAGCCTGTAAGTGTTAGGGGATAATTCTGAAATGTACTTCTTCACAGTTCATGCTATTGTCTCTCCTGAAACGTGATTTCTGAGATGATTACAACTGTAAATCGGTGTTCAGTAACCTGAAGATGTATCAGTGCAAGCTCTTATCCTAAAGCCTAAACACTTAGAGGATCAGCGTTCTATTCTGTAGTATTCATTTACAAAAGGTAATTTTCATGTTTTATGTGTTCATAGGTGAAACTACTAGGTCTTGTTTCAGTATGTTAATGTATTCAGTGTTTTCTTATTCAGCTTAACTATTTTAATAGGATTTAGCACAAATTGTTTAAAAAATTATATTGAATTGGATGCTTAATACTTCTGTTTTTTAAAAAAAATAATAGTAGTAATGGAACACTCTGTTTTTGTTTTGTTTTTTTTCCCTTAAGTCACATCATCCTACCTCGGTGGCTGGCTTGGCCTCTAGAATAGTTCAAGACTCTTGGATGATCACATTTTATGCAAAATCTGGAATCTTCTTTCCTGGAGTCCTTTCTGTTTTCTAAGGGTAACTATTTGTATGTTTTTATGAATCACATCTTACGAGCATAGCTTGTGTTCTGACAATCAACTGTAGATGTTATTTTTGTGGGTTAGAATAGTAAGCTGAAAACTGAATTTTTAAAATGGGGCGTATAATACAAAAGTGAAGTGTGTTAGGCTTACTGAATAGTATAAGCTCTTTGGTTTGAAAATTTAGAATTTGTATTACTTTTTCCTTTATAACAAGAAGGTTTTATAATGTAACAAATAATGTAATATTGCCATAAGATAATATTTCTTGGAAATTCATTAACTAAGGCCTTAATTTCATAGTGAGGTCTTGCGTTCAGCTGCTGAAATTGAGTGGTACGGTCTTGTCTTGTGAGGAGAAGTCACTTTGGATACTGAAGAAACATTGTTGTGTGCTACTCTATTAAAGAAGTTTTAAAGTTATTTCTGATTTGGTTATTGAAAATTAATTACCTAAATATTCCATACAGAGAGCTAAAGTAAATGCATGGTCCTCTGGTTCTCTCTGAAGAAGAGAGCTTTTGTTTTGTTGTTTGTTTTTTTTTTATTGGTTCATTTTACTGTTAAAGGCCTGATTTTTCTCTTAAAGTATGGGCATGTCGATTTGATGTAGTTAATAAGCTATAACTTTTGATATTAATAGATCTTTAGTTAGATCACTGTGACACTAAAATACATGTCAGTGTTACGTAGGTGAATACATCCCGTATCTCTGTATTTGAAGTAAATAGATACTGTAAAGAAAATGGATTGAGAACTGTTCAGATGATTAGAACAAGCCCTGAAGAGAGGTATGTCATCACATTTGCAGTTGTAACCAACATTTGTCCCTCCACTGAGATGCTTTGGTGGGACTGTGGTGGTTTGATTCTTGTTCGGATTCTTTTATGTTCTCATTTAATTACAACTTAGTTTTACTATGGGAGTTTGTAGATTTAGTAATTCTTGATCATGTGTTAGCTTTTGCTAACTACTTTTGATCCTTAGTTTAAATGATTCCTGCCCTTTATTCTGCTGAAAAAATCCACCCAAAATTCCTGAAAACAAATCTGCTAAATGCACTCATTAAAAAAAAAATACCCCTGTGAGCATTATTTCTACATATGGAGCAAAATACAGAAGGGTAGAGGGAGAGGGGAAGGAGAAGAGTGACAGTGGTTTAGTTTGTTTTCATGAAAGATGGAAGTTTTTCTCTACCTAACACTGGTATTGCCTCAAGCAGCTTTTTGTGTTAGCCTCTAATGTCAGCTGCTGAGAAATACGGTTCATTTACTGTTGCAAACAGCCCACATCCACTGCTTTTAGCTCATGGAAGGCACATACCCTAACGGAGGAGTTTCTTCTCCAGAGTGAAATGTTGTGCTCAGAAACTTAGCTGTGTGTAGAGCAAAGCTCTTACCAGTGCTTTATGAAATAAAATGGGAGTAAGGAAATTAGGAAGATCTCCTTTAACTGCTGGAATTTTTCAGTTCCCATTAGACATAACATAAATGCGTTGGGGGGGGGGGAGGGGCGGCGGTGTTCAAACCAACTTTCAAAGCAAGGTGAAACTTAACTGCCGGGTGGTTTGTAAACATTGTTTCAGCTTCTAAAATACCGCTGTGTGATACATATTTATTCTCCACAAACAGGGAAGTGACAGTGGGAAGGTTAGGAATTCCAGGCTAATTCTGTGCTAGACTCAGTTTTCTTCTCATTCCTTTCCTCTGCTTAATGAATCCTATTTAGCATACTCTTGTTTTCAAAGTGCAGGAAAGGATGTTTTGTGCATCCGTAGGTATGGGGTTTTTTTCTTTGTGGTTTTTGGGTTTGGTTTTTGGGGGTGGGTTCAGACTTTTTCTTGAGTCTGAACAGTAGTATATCTCGGTTCTTAGTTTCTTTAGTAGTAACAGACTGAGGTGTATTATAGGTCAGGATTTGGTGACCAAAACATTGACATTAATTACTCCTTCTTTGAGCAGGTATTTTTTGGTCAATTCTAACTCCTGTAACAAAGTTGTTACATAGAAGTTTAGGTATGGGAGTAAGCTGGTTGGACTGCACTCCTCCCTGCGTGCACACTTTTAGCCACTTGTGCCTTCCCCAGTGGTTACTCATCTTGGCTAAACGGGGGCAGGGCTGGTGGGGGGGGATGGGGAGGCAATGGGAGGCAGTACACATTTGTGAATTATAAATGTCTTCAGGCCCAAATTGCTTTTTCCTTTGGTGTTTTCTAAGGTGTTTAATCCTCCTTCCCTCACTTCCTCTTAATTTTGCTAACAGCCAAGATGTGATGTTGTGGGGATCTCCAACACTTGCTGAGGACACCAGATCAGATACACTGTTCAGTGTAGTCTGACAGCTTACTCTGTTACGTAAGTCATGTTTAAGTGATCAGCGTTAAGTCCGGATGGGAGGAAGGATTTACACTGTGTCTGTTAACTGTACCTTCAGAGTTACCTTTTTCTTGTGCAGTTTCTTATACAGGGAATACCAATCAAGAGCCAGTCCACCACTCAGTTAAAACTATTGATGAAGTTGTGTCGCCCAAGCTAAAATGTATATTGGGCAGGGGAGGATTATCATTGAAAACAGTATGAGGCATACATCAAATAGTTCTGGGAAATAACCATAACTGTAGAGCTGTTTGTCTTCCTTTGCATTTCCTGCTGATAGAAGTGTGTGTGCTTCTGACACGCGTGTCCGTGGAAGAGCCGGAAATCAGGGTACCAATCAGCTTTGGTCTGTCACTAACCCAAATTTGTAATCCAAAGAGACTTCTCTCTGTTTTTTTGTTACATGCCTTCTGCAGTTGTGAGCCAAGGGAGACTTTGAGAGGGAATAACCCAAATTACAATAGCAAGGAGTCTCTGGTTTTTATTTTAGTTATAATGCTCAAGTTGTATTACTGAAAACTAGACAGGCAGCTTTAACTCATGAGGTGCTTATGCCTTTTCAAATCTGGCATTTCTGCCCCACGAGGAAAAGTAACTTATCACTTTAGGACACTCTTAGGCTTAAAAATGCAACATTGTGGCTGTATGAAAAGAATCAAGCAAGTCTGAATTTAGTAATAACCTAAAAAGAAAAGCCAGAAGGGACCGCTGTCAATGAAATTATTTTGACCTGCATAGAGTAGGCCAAATACTTTATTGATGGTGTTGGTATTTAAACGTATTCTTTAATGGTACAGTACTAATTATGGCAGTTGTTTTACGTACTTGTTTTTTTGAAGCTTTTCTTTACTGAAATTTAAAGCTCTGTGCGTTTCTAAGTTCTAAACATTGTTTTAACTTGCTCTGAAAACCTTTTTTGGAAGGTGAGGAAGAGGAAATTACGATGTGCTTTGCCCAGATAGAAGTAATTGCAGGTTTTCACATGCTGCATTCTTCTCTGTGACTGTTTCCAGCTGTACTTCCTAACCATGTGTCAGTGGCAGCTGCACTGCACTATCAGACCCTGTGACAGATGGAGTTGTGTTTTTCCTCCAAAATGGTGACACGAGTGCTGTGTTGTCCACACTGCACTGCAAAGTGAATTTTTCTTGGTTGCCTGGAATGTTTCTTCTGAGTCGCTGCATACTCTGACCAGGCCTGTTTGTTTGGTATTCTGCATGGATTTCCCAGCCAGGATCATGCCTCTTCCCTCCAAATATTTTTCAAACCCTGGTGTGGTGTAGGGTTACAGGGCAGGGATGCTTCTTCCCATCTTGGCAGGGAGTAGTTTCTGTGAAATGTCCTCCATGGCACTGGAAGAAACTGAGGAACATGCTATCAGGGGCAGCATTTCTACAGTGACATGGATGGAGAGTTTGGCACCTCTGAATATTGAGTTCGCTTTGCTTCCTTCTCTTTATATCTGCAAAATAATTTTAATTAAAAAAGGATTCTGCCGTAAATGGCCTGTGGCTCAGTTTGCATTACTATAATGAGAGAAGATGAGAAAATGCCAGAAAAAAATTGTTGAGATGTGGTGTTCCTCATTGTTCTTGGTTTTCTCATGACAGGATTCTAAAATAGTGCATCTAAACCTCAAAAAATTTGTTTGTTGAACTTTTACCTAAAGTTCAAGAGAAGAGTGACTTGGAACTTGCTGCTTTTATTATTGAACAGCTATGTATAGACCTCCTATTTGAAGCTGGCATAAACTAATCTTTTTCAGTTTATTTACTTACAACATACAGAGTTACCAGTTTGGCACGTTCCAAAATCCTGTTACTTGAGCCATTTTTTTGAGATCTGAGTAAGTTCCTGGAATTAGGCTGGAGTAAGGAGTGTGCAGTTGCTAGACGCTCTTTGTGTTTGAGTGTACCTAACTTGTGCTGCTCTGAACTGGCTGTGCCTCAGCTGGTGGAAAGGATGGACAACAGTGTGTGCCCCAGTCACTCGGTGACATGGGATTGTCCAGGTCGTGGTAGTGTGGATTTTTGTGTGGACTTCTCTTTGTTTTCCTTAATACCAAAAACTGGAGGGAGCACTGCATAATTAATGTGATCAACATCTTCTATTGCAGAGTAACGCTATCAAAAGAGAGCGTTTGACTGGGGTGTGAATTTGGGGTTTTGGAGGGGGGGAGGTGTTAATATATAATGCTACAAAAGGACAAGTTACATAGAAAATTTGGAGTAGTTTGTTAAGGATATGACCCTGTCAGAAACTCTTGTGCTTAGAAAGTAAAGCAAAAGGCTTGATAAAATGTAGATTAGCTAGTAACAAAGGGGCTTTGTATCTTTTGTAGGTCAGCAGCTGAGTGTGTTTGACAAGAACTGAAATTTAATGTCTCTTGTAGCAACCATGACACTAGTCATTTTTAAATCCACTGTGCCAGTGGTACTCTGGTTTTCATTAGGCTTTTCCAAATTTTTATATAACCTCTGACATCATCTAGAAGAGAGACTTAGAAATCCTTGCAGTTACTCAAAAATCATACTAAACAGGCAGAATTTCTGTAACATAAGATAGGACTCTGTGTATTTAAAAATAAAAAATAAAAATCTTTGACGTGTAGAGTGGCAAGTCTGTTAAGAAGAAACATTTGAAATTGGAGCAAAAAATGTGTCTTGTACTTCATTTTTGTAATTCAGAGTGCTGTCATGCTCAAGCTTTATTACATATTTCTAGAATGCTCTGGGACACATTTTCTGAAGGAAATTTGAGGAGTGAAAAGGAAAGTGTCTGCATGTATGAGCATGAAATATTTCATCTAATGAGACTATATGAACTTAAACGTTTCATTTTAGGTTGTTTTTATGAAATTACATATCCTTGCCTATGATAGTTTGCTTGCTTTTTAAGCTTGCTTACAGAATTCAAATACTAGCACAGTTTTGAGATATTAGACATTAATGTAATTTATCTAATTCAAATAGATAAGTCTAGTATTACCTGTGTGTCTAACAAAACGTAAATAGATATTCTTTAAGTATATTAAAAGCAGTAAATTGTCAGAAACAAGCATTCTAAGTGTTTAAAATGTCAGAATCACTGTTCCCAGTATGGTCTTAATTTCATTCTCTTGTGAGTGTAAATTTTAGGCTGATTTAATTTGTTAGTGCGGAGAAAAGAAAACAACATTCACTGCACACTAATTTGGGGAAGGATAGTGCTTAGTGAACATGGAGACATTTTGCTGTGTTATTTTTACTCTTCATAGTAGCAGTATGGGATAACGCCTTGCGTAGTACACAACATTTAAATGCTACTTTAAAGGGAGAGTTAGTAATTTCATGGAGTTTTCTGTGATTTGCAGACACTAATAGTCTTCCTGTGTTGTAAGTTGATATGGTTAGTTTTACTATCAAGTCCTCTGTAATCGTGATTTACATGTAGATTGTCTGTAATCATCAGTTGCTGACGGTGTTGTCGATAGTTTGACTGAGGATGCCTCACACACGCTGCCCTTCAAAATACTTTCCATTATTATATTTGGTGCCTGAACTTTGTATGCAGATTTATTGTGATTTTGTTTGTAATTGAGTGCTCAGTACTGTCTGGTTCCATTTGCTCTAGATGGCTTGCTGGAATGGGGGAGTGACACGTCATAAGCGTGGGAAGACCACCTGAGTGACACATCCAGACACCTCATGGTTTTTAGAGAGATCCAGCTGGTGCTGTGGCAGTTCATCAGAAAATTTTATAGTAAAACAGACTTTCAAAGTTTAAAAATTGCACCACTGGTAGAATTAGAAGTAAAGTTAGTTATTGTTTTAATACTGGATGTCTTAGTAAACTGTACTATAGGCCAAACTACTACTTCATAGGTAAAAATGCATTCTTAGGACAAATGCATTGAATTCAGATGTGTACCTAATAAAAGAAAGTGGTTATGATCAAGAAGTCTCAAACCTAAACTCCTCTAGCAACTGTCTGTTTTTTCTTGTGCGCCTTACTGAGAGGTACACACTGCTTGCTTACTCTATTTCTCCAGAGGAGCCGAGTTCTCCAGCAGTCTTGTTTGGGCAGATGGATGTAGCCATGGAACCCTGCGGTGCATCCTGCAAATCTGGAGAAATCGCAAAAGTAAAAGAGGCTTTATCTTGCTGCCTTCTCATTGTCCCCAGAAGTCTAGCACCAGGCTGGCAGCTGCAGCCATCAGCTGAGCTGCTGCTGGCAGTGTCCAGTGCTCACGTGAAAAGGAAGTTGGGAGGCCCTCTGCAGCAGGCAGGGTCTGCATCATTGTGTATGAAGGATCGGCCCTTAAGCGGCGACTGTCTCATTTATGATTGCCCAATTATTACTATTTTTTGATTGTTTGGGAGTGAGGTGTCTGTATTCCATGGGCACATCAAGATGTATATAATCGAGATTTTACCAGTGTTTCCTGTGCATGATATATTCCTTTTCTGTTCATACAAGTGATTGCGCAGCGCTTGTGGTCTCTGATAAAATACTTTGTATTTTCAATGGTAGCTGCAAAGTACCCAAGCACGTGATCCAAACAAACACGTGTATTTCAGGTGTGCATGCATACAGAAATTTGTACCACAGTGTTCTAGACCTACCATACTTCAATGCAAAAGCACACAAAGCAGACTGAAAGCAACTAAATTTTGTGTCTTTTCTTTTAGCTGTTTACAAAATTGATCACTTCTTAAATGCCATTTGATAACCTCCTGCTGGATGTCCTTAGCGTTAAGTCGGTAGCAGGTTGTGAACCAGCAGCCACGAACACCGATGATCATTCTCTGAGCATTGTGGCTCAGCCAGATTTCCTCCTGACGTTTAGCTGAGCTACTAAGCTACGGAATGGATGTCAGGATCCCATGAGAGGCCCTGTTGTTGGTCCTCCTGGGTGGCTCAACTGTAGGAACACAACTTTAAGTCACCAAAGAAGAGGGAGAAAAATTAATTCTATAGACAGTTCTCAGAGTCACTGAGTAAGACATTAAGAATCACTTAATGAGGTAAAAATGGGTGTTGCAATTAGCTTTAAAATCTTACTGTACCTAGGAATGAATGTTAGAATAAAAATGTTGAAATATTCTGTGTAGTTATAATACTTAGTATAAGCATCTACTTTATTTCATGTGAACATTCAGCTATTTCTCATTGAATTTTGTATGCTATAGAATTTAAATGGATAAGAAGCTGAAAAGCTCAGTTATTAAAGATCTTAAAACAAATTAAACTGTAAAACAATAGAGCTGGAAAGTGCTTCTTCTCAATGAAAGCAGTATCTTAGCTAGGATTTTATTCTGTCTTCAGTGTTCTATGGCATTAGAGTCCAAGTTAAGCAGCACACTGCATGCTGCAGGCTTTTCAAAAGTGTCTGTTGAGATCTTGCAGAAAAAAGTGATAGTCTTGCCCAAGGTTAATTGATGATTTCTCTCTTTCAGGTTCATGTTGGGGAGAGGTCTAAAACGCAAGCTGAGTGACTATGAGGAGAACATGGCTGGTCTCTCGAGTGCCTTTGATTCCAGTCGAAATCTGCCATATCCACTTAAGAGGCAGTTGGTGCTCAACATGTGCCTCACCAAATTACAGACGTACAAAATGCTGGTGGAACCGAACTTGCACCGCTCTGTCCTCATAGCCAACACAGTGCGGCAAATCCAAGAGGAGATGAGACAAGAGAGTAATCAGCAGCCAATTAATGTCTGCCCTGGCATTACTCCGAGTTCTCACAGCTACACAGGGATGGAGTCATCTGGGATTTCTCTTCAGTTGCCTTCAGGTATTAGTCAGCAAGAGTCTAACTGTTGCGATTTGCGGTCTGTAGAAGACCCAATTGAAAATAGCCTGCTGATAGTGTCAGATGATGATATGTCATCTGCTATTTCATCTATTCTGAAGGATCTAGACTTTGTAGAAGATATAAGCCCGCCTACTTGTCTGGTTCCTACTGGAGATGACCAGCCAAAGTTTCCAGAAAATCCTAGCTTAAAACTAGAAGATGATAGACAGGATTTGAAGGGAGCTGAATGTGTGTTTGGTTCCTTTGAGATTTCAAATTCAACTAGTTACTTGAAGGATTTGGCAATAGATGACATTTTTGAAGATATTGACACGTCAATGTATGATTCAGACTTTTGTTGCCCTCCGCTGATGCCGCCCAGACCACCATCTCTTGCTACAGAAGAACCATTGAAAACCTTTCCATCTTGTAATTCTTCTTCGGCAAGCAACATTCAGATATGTAGAACTGATCTGAGTGAGTTGGACCACATCATGGAAATTCTGGTTGGATCCTGATACTTGTTTTACCCAAAGATACTTTTTAACTGCCACTTTCACTTGGTTTCAGGATAAAAGCCACTGGAAAAGTTGTAAAGGATTCTTTCAAACACAAACTAAAAATAATTTGTCCATTGAGGGATTTTCTAAATAATTCCAAAACTTACAAACCAAAAAAAGTGGCAGACTTTTTTTTTTTAAAAAAAAAAAAAAAAAAGAAATATTTATTTATCAGAACTGTGCAATCATCTTTTTCCTTCCAGGGTGTATGTGGAACAATAGACACATGCCCTTATCACCCCTCATGCCTCTTTCAATAAACTTTTTTATGTGCAATTTTTAATTTGTCAGAAGAATTTACATGCAAAACAAGTTTCATATGAGATGATCTTTTACAAAGCCTCCGCTTTATTTTTAATATCAAAGTCTATGCCAAGTGGCATCCGTCAAGTTGCGTAGTTGGATTGCGTGGATTGCAGATGTATTACTAGAGATGGGTATATTTTAGAAATGAGACACACTTTGCTTTCTTTTGGTCAGAAAAGCAGATCAAGACACTTATCAACGAAGTCTCTTGCATTTTCTAAAGCATTCAGAACTATTTATTTTTGTAAATTTTATAGTCTTTCTACATTTTACTACGTTATTTCATCATAGTTCAAATATAATGGACTTCTAGTTGGATGTGTTTAGCACTACCTCTGAGCTGAAATGCTTTAACTCTTTCCAGTGCTTCGTCTAAGACTGCAGATCTCTTTGTTTCTAATTTTTTTTTTTTTTCTGGGAGAAAGTACTTCTAACTCATTAAACTGATCCTTTGACAGTGACCTAGCTGATTTGTGAAATCAAGGGTATTCAATGTTTAAAAACTTTTAAGTATTTACAAATGTAATTTATATGTAGATTGTGCAATTTAACATTTTTCTGTCAGTATTATGTGCTTAGATTTTGAATAATCTTGGCGTTCTTTAAATTAAAGCTTACTATGTACAGGTAGCTTTTTAATCTGTTTTGGAAAACACTGTCCTTCAACCCTGCTTTCACTACAAAGTTTGAGATGATTTTTATGTGCAATATTATTTAAAAAGATACACATTTGTATACCTGGCATTGCGGAAAGAAACACTTCAAACTTAATACTTGTGGCACCTTCAGAGGATACTCGAGCGAGTCAACATTTCCATATCCTTTAAGAAACAAAGCTGAGAACACTTCCTGCTCCACCAGTGCTTACTGCTTTGGCTGCTCCTCGGGTGCTCAGCACTCCGTGGTGAGTTGGAGCTGATGACCAAGCTCCATCGGGCGGCCGTGTGGGTGAGAGCTGGGGTGCATCGTGGTGCTTGCTGCTGATGCTGCAGATTGTGCTGGGGAAGGAGGGGCAGGTGTGTACGTAAGTGTGCCCAGGCACACTCATTAACTGGAGGTGAGATTTGCAGTGAGAGCTGTTTTTCTGTAAGGCAGTTTGGATGTTGTTTCGGCTTGAACTGAGGTGTATATTGATCCTGGCTGTCGTCTTCTCAACTACACACTCGCACATTAGTTTTTGGGGTGTTTTTAAATTTTTTTAATTATAAGACTTTTACTTTGTTCTTGAAAGCTGCAGCACCTGTCCTGTAAGAAAATTTGCAGTTGTAAAAGCTTTGCTTTGGTTTGTTGGGTTTTTTGATTATTTTGCTTGTTGTTCTGCTGAGACTTTTCATGAATGGGGCATCAGCAGAGGGGGGAAAAAAAAAATATTCCCTGTGTGTTGCATCTCACAGAAGGTGAAATCCTGGCCCTCTTGCAGGGACCAGGGTGTCACCTTGTATTTCTAGTCTTAACTGATGTTGTGGCACACCTACCTTGTGCAGAGATATCCTTTTTTTTTTTTTTTTTTTTTTTTTTTTACTGTGACTGTTTTGGTTAACAGTTAGCTGCCAATACAGCTTGGTATCCCAAACCAATGGAGAACCAGTTCAGGTCGCATCCTCGCAGCCATCTGGGTTGTTTAGCAACCGAAGGGTATAAATGTATTTATATGCATATAATGTATTGATTCTAATATAAAACTTCTGATCTAAAGTATTTTGAATTGCTGGATAAAGGGATTTGTTTGAAAAGTGTATAAATAGTTCTTGAAGAGGTACAGCTTCAGAATGTACACAGATTGTGTATTGTGTATAGACTACTATGGCTTTTCCTCAGCCTCTACTTTTGTATTAAAGATATGACTGAATAAATCCTTGAAATATTAAGGGCCTTCTGCACTGTGATGAAGCAGAGTTGTGGTTTAAAATGTCTTTAAATTCAGTGATGAGGGATAAAATAAAAAGACTGCATCTACTTTCTTTTTGCATTTGAAAATGTGGAACGTTACTATGCAGTAAAGATATTTTGGTATGAAAATTGTATCATGTAGCAAATAGTGAACACTTAATAAATCCACTTACCTTGCAGACCCTATGGGAACATAAGAGAAGACAATTTGCTTTTCAGTATTGATATGCAAAAGTTTTTTGTATACTTAAGAAAAAGATTAAATTGTTGGTAGATGTTTTATCAACAATTCAAAATGCAATTTTTGTTCAAGTGCTTGCTACAAAGCTCTCTAATTGGTTGCTTGCATCACAGTGCCAAGACCATAAGCTGGTATGTAATGCAGTTCGGTTATGTATGGAATTATGTGCAAAGGGAAGTTTAATTTTTAAATATGCACAAACTAATTTTAAAATCCTTCCATGTAAAATGAAGTTAGAGGCTAGTTGTGGACCTATTTATTGTATGTTTGGAAATAAAAGCCACAGTTTTGCAGTTTAACCATTTATATTTTGAAGCCTTCAGTATTTTGAGTGTTTTGAAAACAAAAAATCATGGTACCATGCCATCCCTTCATTTGGTCTTTTACTCATGAAGACATAACGTTTTCCCTTGGTGGTTGCTTTTGTACCACTTTTTTTTGTTTTGTTTTGTTTCCCCAGAAATCTTAAATACCTTCCACAGCTTTGCTGCTACGCTTGCCAGCCACCTTCACAGGGTTTGACTCCAGGCTTCTGCATAGTCCTGAAGACAGGTTCCTTTCGGAAGGCACTTCATTCACGGCGCTACAGCTCGAGCTGGGTGCCTCTGGGGAGGGATGGTGAACAAAGAAATCCCTGGGCAATTATAATTCCCTTACAATCTAAGTTCCCCACCCCTCACGTGGTAATCCATACTGTTGAGGTCTGGGGTCTCCTTGCTTTTTATGAGTTGGATTTGTTTGTGGTTTTGTTACTAAGCGAAGTGGTCGTCATCTTATGCAATACCAGTGGGTTGGTTTTGGCCAATTCTGTAGCTAGTTACGTTGTAATACAGTCGCTATGGTTCATATACCACCAGCTATATAGGCTTTGCCTACTTTAGCTATTAATATCAGCTGCTGCCTTTGTCTGCTTTAGCTACTGTTAATGTTTAAGCTGTTACCTCTAAGTTTTGACTAACTCTTTCTACACCATCACGTCCCCTTTGTGCATCCTGTCCCCACAGACAAGGAGTGTCTGACAGAGCATTTTTTTCTGGCCGCTGGGGGTGGGGTGTCCTGTTGTGAAGAGATAACGTACATTTGTTAGCATTTAGTTGTCCTCTGGGTTTTGTCTCGACTGCCCTGTGTAGTCTTCCCAGCCCTGCAGTTCTCAGTGTTGCTTCAGAGGTTTCTGTGCTTGAAAGCAAGTGTCAGATCCAAGTGTCCTTGATGTGCATCCTGTTGACACTTCAGACTTGTATACTTGTCAGCCTGGCACAAGCACACTGCCACTCAGTGCTCCTGGAAGGTTGTTCGCTATTCTGTGCTAATACAAATTACACTGGTGACTTCGAGTTTAAAGGTTTCCATACTCTTCCTGTCGTGCACCTCCAAAATGAGTTCCTGAACTTTATTTTATGGATGAGAATGCACTGGCTGCTGCTTACAGACCGGGAATCTTCCCATCTTTTGTCCAGCTGACTTCAGTGTGGAAAGTGTAAGTCTAGAAATAACTTCTTCACAGAAATCTGGTTCTGGCTGTGAGGTGGTGACCACTGTGATGTTAGCCCTGTGACTGTCCGTGCTACTGAGCAGGACAGTGCCCATAACTGCAGTGCAGACCTGCGTACCGAGGGTCTTGAGGTTGGGCAATAGAAATGGTTTAAAAAGGAGCTACCTGGGGAGGTGCAAGTACTGCCTGGTGTGCTATGTCAAGCTCAGTATTCTGTATACTGCAAGTGAGACTAACTTTCCAGCTCAAGCAAGAGCAAAATGTGGAAAAAAAAACCAAAACAACCCTACCCATTAATTCTGAGGGTCGCGAGTTATAATTAGTTGCAAAACTAATCATGAGCCAAACCCATTATTAGAAGCAATGAGGTAAGTTATTGAAATACAGAAGTGTACCTATAGAAGAATGTATTACAGCAGATGTTCAGGGAAGCTGGAAGATTTTTGGCATGTATTTGCCCAGCAATCACCGGCATCTTGCTTTGATTGAAACAGAAGAAAATGTTGCAACTTCATTCTGTGCATTTTTCCCTCATTTGGGCTGGTTTATCCCAGCAGAGTGCTGGGCCAGGCTGGTGATGCTTTGGCCACAGGCTGTGCTGGCCGATGGCGGTTTTGGAAGCTCTTGTCCCTGTTTCAGCAGAAGGATGGGAGAACTGCTCGCTGTGACTGAAGTGACACCGTTGCATCTGCTGGCTGGGTGGGTTGTGTCTGTTGTCTTGGAATCCCCCAGAGTGGATCTGGCAAGTTAAACTCAGATCCACAGAGAAGTTTTGGGGTTAACAATCATTTAGAAAGCAGCTCATTTTCAGCCAAATCCCCCCTGCCACCTTAACTGAAGTGAAAAATAGGAGGACTGTTAAAACTGATCTTCACTATTAAAGATAAGAGCGCTTTTAAATCCTATAATGAATGACCCTGCGCTTTGAAAAGTTCTTTTCAGCTTTTACAAGACCCTTGTTTGTTTTTAACTCCAACTCTTCTGCATATGTCCAGCCAATAGTGGGCTTATAGTACACTCAAAAAACATTCTAGGGGCTGCAATGCCCCCCTTGCCTTTTTTTTTTTTAAGCCAAATTCTACATATTATTTGGACTTTCAAAATTAAGTTTACAACTGCTAGCAATATGCTGTTTCTCAAAACTTCCCAGAACTTTGCCTTCCTAGTCTTCTCAATTTTAAGGACTGTTTGTTGAACTAAGTTCCCTAAAATTTCACTTGTATTATACCTTTGAACAGAATCTGCATTGAAATATTTTCAGTCTTTCACAATGTTGTGGGTTTTTTTTCACAAAGCCATTTACAGTATTCCTTCTACAAAGGAAACATTTCAGTAATTACATTGCTGATACCAACTTTTTAAAACTTTTGTTCTATGGGTTTATTTTCCCTCAAATCTCAGTGGAAGAAAAAGGCATTTCTGTCTAGCTCTGCTGTCTAAAATTCTTACCTTGCTTTAGTTTTCACCTTTTCAAAATCCTAAGCAAATGTCAGGAGCCTGTGGTATTTGCTTTCTGCAAACATCAAGTACAGTAACATGTTTAGTTCATCAAAACTCAGTATTTCACAGCTGAGAGCTCCCAACTAATATGAGAAATGATGAAATTTGGAGCTTAAAAAGTAGTAAAAGACAAAGTTTTATTCCCTCCGTGCACCATTTCCACAGAATCAACACCTGCTGCTGCTCAGCAGCCGGGCGCCGGGAGCATGGGTGCGCAGCAGCGGTTGGCGCGCGCGGCCTGTCCGGGGGAGGCAGGAACGAGGAAATGACTGAAGGAAATGAACAGCCACTATTTGTGCAAAACACCCCAGAGAGGTTTCTGGCACCCCTGGCTTCCCAGGATAACGACAGAAGGCAAGGCTACTTTATGCCGTGCGATACTCCTGAAAACAGTCAGCTAAAATTTGGTGGGTCCCCATGAGCCCGTGCTTTCAGCAGTTAAGGGAAAGGATGAAATTTTCTCTTTGTGAGTACCCCCAAATACACAGATTTTATCCAAATTCTGAGGAGGGCTAGAGGGCTGTCAGGATTCCACAACCTTGAAGTTGAATTGAATGACTAATTTCAAATCTGGGAAGTCTTTTGTCTTTAAGAGATGAACTTGCTCATTGCAGACTGAGGACAGGAGTCAGAAGGTCCGTCAGTTGTCTTGTGCATCCCGTGTTTATGAGCAGCAAGGGCTCAGGAGGCCCAAAGCATCTGTCCAAAATGAAAAGGCCTGAAATGTGGAGCCCATTACCTTTGGAACCCCAGTAGTTTTTATCCTTGCTGAATCATAAAGTGCTGAAAGCCTTTTTTTATTCCAAATCCATACCTTGAAATGGCATTAAAACCTGCTGCTGTGAGGGGAAGATGAGGTATTCAACCTTCTCCTGGCATAACAGCGCAAAACATTCTTCCATTCATTTATCCAGTGTTAATGAAAGCAAAGACAAACCTCAAAGCCCAGAAGAAAAGACAGTGGGGGCTTCTGGGCTCTGGTGCATCAGCATATGCTATACATGTTACATGTTGCCCCCTCAAGCCCCTCTGGAGGGCTCTGCTTGTCTGAAAGCATAAAAATGGGATCTTATAATTGATTTCAATACTGTTTATTACCAACCTCAACTATTCATTCATCATTTATTGGCAATTTACTATTCTGCAAGTTTATGACTACAGCCTATTTAATAATTGGTTAAGTGCTCTGAAAGACTTCTAAGGGAAATTGAAAATGAACTCGAAACCAGCGCAAAGTGAAAAAGTTAACCCTACTCTTGGGTCCACATGGAGCTTTCAGCCTGGTGCTGCAGAACTCCCTCCAGGTCCAGTGAATCTGCTGGGCCACTGTCAGACAGCACTTTCCCAAATGACCTGCTACCACCTACTGAGTCACAAATACACCCTTCAGCCTCTGCTAACAGCACTGAGGAATGGACTGCCCAGAGAGGTGGTGGAGTCGCCATCCCTGGAGGTGTTTAAGGAAAGACTGGATGTGGCACTTAGTGCCATGGTCTAGCTAGGTGTTGTGGTGTTGGGGTCATAGGCTGGACTTGATGATCTCAGAGGTCTATTCCAGCCTCAACAATTCTGTGATTCTGTGATCATAAATATTACTGAAGTTGTAAGTTGCTATAGCAATTGCAATTTCACTGTTGAACAGTTTACTAGATTAAGAGTTGGAGTCTGCCAGTGCTTTGTAGTATTCTTAATTCTAAGGACAGAACAGGCACATCATTAAATAATTAACTGACTTAATTTTGGAATATCCAAGTTTGTTCCCTGCTTTTAATAAATAAAATAAAAAGCCACATAAAATTGTCATATTCAGAATGGCCAAAGCAGTAAATAACTTGCCTAGAAGTTATTACCAATGAATAAATAAAGCCATTGCAGTTGGCAAGGAAGCACCATGGATTACATGAATGACAGTGAAGTGCATCCCCTCTGGTACTCAAGCCTGCAAGGAGATGGGCAATATAGTCAATAGTTACTATAAATTTTTTTAAAGGGCAGCAATTCACAGCATTGTGCAGTGCAAGTCCTGAGCCACGCCCCTGTTAAGGTTTAACAGGCAGTTACTTGTGGTCTAAGTGTCTGGCAGCTGAATGAACCCAAGAAGTCCTGTTAAAATCAGCTTCAGAGAGGTGGTTTATTTCACTTAGATACCAATACCAGAACAAAAGGTTTCACCAACTCCACCCATATCACCGCAGCAGGCTTCATCAGACAGAAGTTAAAACGGTTTTATTTTCCTAAACCCCAGTGAAAGCCACCAGATGCAGGAGGCTCCTCTCACTATGTTCAGTAGTGGCAAAGCAATAGATCTCAGCTGATCCAAACTGGACAAAATGTGAGGAGGGATGGTGAGAAGGCACACTTTACAACACGCCTGAGGTTCATTTAGACTTTGGTAGGGAAATAAGGTTTTTGTTCCAAGAGGCATTAAGGCCTGAGAGGTCAGTAGTTCAGCAGAGCAGTCCACCAGAGTATCTTTAAAGTGTGATAGCAGCTGGATTTACTGTAAGAGACATGACCCTGCAGCAAAACTTAGCAGGGCAAAGTTACACCTTTGACTTCACAACTAAATAGGATAAGTGTCTTCTAATGATGGCTTTAGGTACCTCATACACAGTAATATGTCACTTTCCTAAAGAACATGTGACATCTATAGTACCAAGCCAATAACAAAATGAAGGTAAACTGCACTCAAAAAAAAAAAAAGTGCATTTGGTTCAACAAATATCACTACTGAAAAATTTCATTTTTAGGTTGTGTGCAGCAAAAATGTGCTTCTTCCTTGGGAATGTTATATATTGCATGTTTCCATTTGATGACGTGGTTTTCAAAAAGAGGTTAGGGGTAAAAAGATGACCGTGTCTGGGATCCAGTGATACAGAAAGCTGAATGAAAAAGGAAAAACAAGTCAATTCTTTCCATCCTACAGTAAATTAATCACTTTCCTATGTAATTTTTATAGAGTTTTCATAAAAATAAAATTAGCATAAGAAAAACAAAGTCCATAACTGGAAATAAGTGGAAAACATCCCACTATACAATTTAACTTACTTAAAATTAGAAATGGCAATATACATTTCCCAATCAGCTTTACTTTGAGACACCAAGCTGCAGAGCTTGTTCTTTCCCTTCACAGGCTACTCCAGAAAAACACCATCCATTTACCTTATACTTTGTATCATGATTCCTTTTACTCCATCTACCTTGAAATACTTCTCCTTTGCCTAAACCCCATCTCTGTAATTTACACATTTCCAAGTGTGTATCAGCTACTGTGATGCCACCCTCGTGTACTCATAGAAAAAAAACAGAACAGAATTATGAAGGAATAAGCTGGACAGTCTCTTTTGGTTTTCTTTCTGAATTCTCCAGCCTAACATCTCTTAGCTACAAGGTTCCCAGAATGGTTATACATCTTCATTGTCCAATTCAGTAAACAGAATAAAACGGAGCAATGGAAATGCCTGGAACTACACATCACTGCAGTAGCAACAGTTGCTCAAGTTTATTCTCCACTGAGGAAGGGACCATTAGTTAAGAATATTCATACAAAATACTTTAAGAGCAGAACGTGACTGATTTTTATTTTTTTTTTAAAGCAATGGGGAATGACAGTACTTTCCTTCCAACTTGCATCGCTTTAGCAAGGAAGAAACAGAGCTCATTAAGGCCTGTTTCACTACAGACATAAACACACTAACAGCAGTATTTCAATTTCATTTCTCTATGCTTTGTAACACAGCTCAACAACAGTAATGTTCTCAATTCTTTTTAATTATGACATCAATTCTGCCTTCCTTCTTCAGTAGCTCCTTTTTTCTCCTCAAGTGAACAACCTAAATGTAAATCATTTTGGATTTGTGAAACGCAAGTTTGAATGCAATTTCTTCTCTACCAGCTTTGCTTCCAATGTTTCCCTTACTATATATTTTAGGAGTGAATTACAATCACCATTCTCAGTGATCCATGTGTTGATCCTTCTACAGACACACTTATCTTCCTCTGTCAGCAGTGTCCTGACTACTGCTCACTCTCAACCAGCAATTTGGCCTTAAGTCCAGCTTATGTAATAAGTAAGTATCCCCCATATTATGTTACTTTGCATTTGGTACATTATATTGTATCTTTTCAAGAGCAAAAAAACAACTCCATGTCAGAACAATTCTATCAAGAGCAAACCATGATGTTAGGACATAGGCTGGAACAGCTGCTACAGCACAGAGGAACATGTAGAACACTTGGTGGTGCTCTGAAGAGCTTACTTCCAGAGCAGTTCTTACCTTGGTCTGGATCAGTGTTTTGCAGTCATTAATACTGAACCCATCAAATCTGAAGTCCTCGTTATCTTTAAGATTTGATTTCTCAGAAGTGTCATCCTGGCTCTCCGAAAAGTCCTAATAAAGCATAGTTTGCATTTCCTTTATATTCTGTCTGATCTCAAAGCATATAGTCTAAAGAGAAGTTTCCTTCAAATAACAATAGATTTTACTTTCTGAAGCTATATTTTCATTTATCATGTTTCCCCCTTGTATTAAAAAAACTTTATGCCAAAACTAGTTCTAGCACATGGATCTAACTGTGACTTAAATTAATAAAAAATCCATTTCCAATTAGAATTAGCCTTAACCTACAGCAGAAAATAGCTGAGAAGTACATCTTCATCAGTATAGTTAAAAGCAATACAGTAAGTTTGGCATATGTTATGTCAATAAGTTGACATAAATTTAAGCTGCTTGGGCATTGATTTAATGCTGGTGTAGCTATGGGCAAGAAAGAAACAGAAGGGGGGTTTAACTACATTGGAGAAATGTCTCCCATTCTCTCCTGTTAAGTGACAGTTCTATAAAGGTGACTTTTCAAGTGCAGAATAGGTCCTATACCTTCAGCATATGAGTTCTGTTTGTATATAACTTGCATGAAAGGTCAAATATGTCCATAAAATCAAAACTGAATGCAGTACCCCGCCCCCCGCCATGCTTCAGCAATCAAATCAATAGAAACAGTTATTGCTGAAAACCACATGTGGCTAATTCATCCCAACTAAACAGCCAGGTTGAATACTAAACCATCTCTGATACCTTTATCTTCTCAAAACAAGAGATATTTCTTTTTGAGACCTTTCAGCAGTACTCTCCCTCAAGCCTTGCAAAACCAGACAGAATAATCTGAGGAAAAGGGAGGTGGAACAGGCTTTCAGTTCATATACAGTAAAAACATCCACTAACTACTTTAACAGCCTCTCTGATTCAAATCTGATTTTCACTTAATGGAAAGATATTAGAGGCTAACAATTTTCTCATGCTCTGACCAATAAAGAAAAACATCTTATTGCACACACATCTGAGAGCTAATTCTACATCTGCACTAAAGCTGAACGTACCACCTAACAACAGGGAGCTACATCATGGAGACTTCAATGCAAAGATGATCAAAATTTGATCCTGCACAATTTCATAGTTAAACACAATGATGAGAAAACACTAAACTATAATTTTAAAAGGGTCTCTGTAAAAAAAAAACTTATGACTCACCCAGATCTAGCTCCTCACACATCTGCATGGATAGCTCAGAGAAAAGCAGATTCATAACCAAGTGTTTACGCTGGCACACTAGCAAACCCTTGTTCAATTACCTTTTGATTTGCATCTATTCCAAGAACACTCAAGAGGTTTTCTTGGCAATGAGATTTACTCCAGGGATGTCTTAAGCTGGGGGTATTATCAAAGTCTCTAAATGTTCTCCATATGTTTCCAGAATCAATGCTAGGAAAGAAAACACAATTTGAGGTCATAAGGTGTACAAAGTTTCCAGTGAATGTATAGAACTTAGTTATTTTCATTACATACATCCTGTACTAGCCTACCTTGATTTAAAAAGCAACTTGCAACTCTTTCTGCATCCATTCAAACTATCAGCCTGATGCACTAATAAACTTGCACGGCAATTAACAGAAACGGTACATCAAGGTAACTACACATTTGGGCTTCTCAAGTAAGAAATGCATCAGAAGCATATTGCAGAGATTGTTATACGCCAAGAACTCACATTATTCAATTGCTTCTGTGAAGTGTGGGTAGAGTTCAGCCCTATTAATTCTGGACTTTGCATTTTCTGTCTTTCAAACCTTTGTCCTTGCTATCAGCCATCCTTCTCTGCTGCAGCAGCCAAAGGCACACACGGCTGAGACAGTGAGAATTAAACAGTTCCCTTTCCATCATACTTGGGGTTCTTACCTTGGATTCATCCTGTATGAATCAAGTTGCTTTTTGCTTAGTTCAGGATGCAGTTATCGTTGATCTTAGTTACTCACCACAGTAGATCAGGGCTTTTTTGCCTGTAGTTGATACTCTGCTATAATACTACAGTTTATTTTACATATATATCATATTTCTCTTTGAGATTGATTAAATTATAACATATATACAAGGAATTTGCCAAAAGGACACCCACATTAAATGTTTTAACTACATTTCTTGTGATTCTTACAAAATTTCCGAAGTATGGTCTGACACAGTTTTCTAGATACGAAGTCTCAGATAATGCAAAACTAACTACAGTACTGCTCAGTAACTACAATACTGCTCAGAAGCTGCTGATCTGCACATGTAACATCTGAAAGACTTCCAGCTGTGTTAGAGAAAGCTAGGAGTTAAGGATACTAGTTGCTATTAACATAGCCCCAGGAAAGAAGCCAGATGCACCACAGATTCGGAATCACTGTGAAGAAGTTACCACCTGGGAAAATTGGGAAGTGAGACAAAAATAAGCGAGCGGAAGTCTGGTAGAAGCAGCAGCAGTGCTCCTGCTCAGATGATGGAGAAACAAGTCAGATGTGTTGTAAAGAAAGGACAAGCAAACAGGAAGAACAGGCTGTCTGTTGGGTGTTCTGGCATTCCAGAGGCTTAGTCATAAGAAGGCACACCAACAGCAGGAAAAAACCTACGCAGGAATTTGCAATTTTGATATATTCCCTTCCTTGTTTCCCAACGGCTAAAACACGATTCATTTCCTTTAACAACACAATACAAAATTGGCAAGATCTCTATGCTGAAGAGCACAGTGATTTAAAAGATTCTGAAGTTCACCTACAAGTACTACTGATTTTTAAGTTATGGAATAAACAGCGTAATTGCTGAGGAACTTTTTTTATTTTTATACTGTTGATCTAAACTCATTACCAAAGTTGATGCTTCATAAGTTCAGGAATTCCAACATCTTCATTATTTGTATCAAGTACTTGATCTAAGCTTCTTACGCTCTCTCTGGACTGTGGTACAAAGACTTCTGGGAAGCTCAACTTAAATATATCCTCATAGCTGTGGCTTGCCTAGGAAAAACAGAGTTTTATTACATACATTATACAGGCCATCCCCACAGTTCATGAAGGACTGTGTCCAAAGACTACAGAGTTTCTAAATATTGGATTACTGACAGTTTTTAACATTTGTATTAATGGCACAGAGGGACTGAGTCCATACTTCAGTGTTTTGAGTATTTAATTAGAATTAGAGGAGGAAAAGCAAGAGTCCAAGAGTTTCTGATGAATCTTAGTCTCTAGCTCTAGTATACGAGCTATAACCTATATACTAAGTTGTACTCTGGATTGCCTATTAGCACTCAAGATTCCTGCTGCTGCTCAGCTAATTCCGTTCAGGTCAAAACTGAATTACAGATCAATTCAAAAGCTTGTTTTGCTAACTTAGTATTTGAACACACAATTCAGACAAGTGTAGCATAACTACTAAATGTTATAGCTACCAATAAACACTTGCACTGTGTAAGTCTACGGTATAAAAAGCTGGGGTGAGTATGTCTCTATATCCCCGCATTTGCACCAAACTTTTTCCAGCCTATGTTAAAAATTAGAGCCAGATTTACATATTTGTTCCTCCTCCAGCACTAAGGAGAAGAAGGTTTGGGGGACTGAACACGAGTGATCCAAACAGGCCTACTGGAAGTTACACAGTTATCTAAAGCCTAAGACACATATATACAAGGAAAATGTGCATCATTTACATCCTGCCCTATCCTACGGGGATGTTATCATGCCATCTGGTCCAGAAGCCTTGTCCTTTCATTTCTCCAAAGAAAGAATTACTGTAATTTTCTAAATCAAAGCAATTAATTGACTTCATCACCCTGCGGAGGGACTGCAATCCACAAGCAGCAATGTTGTGCGAAAACTAGAGAACAAAAACAGTCAGTTTTCTCTGTCTAGTAATCAACAATTTAATCTGAAAAAACTTGAGTATGGATACTTCATATTTTGATAGTTTCATTTAACTGTAATTCAAACAGCTGAAATAAATCGAGACATTTCCAGTTTAATTAAACTGAATTTATACAAGTACAGTGAATACTGAGTGAGTACAGATTTAATCTAATGATGAGTGAGCAAAATCAACAGAGCTGGTAGAAGGCTTCTATATTTCTGACCATGCTTCTAGAAACAGAATTTCTGCCCCACGCTGCTCCCTCCTGAAGTAAGGCCTTGCTCAACTGCTTATCCTGAAGGGCAACTGCTGGGACATTCAAAGACTCCTGGGCAAAATCTTTTGAATCTTGCCCAAAGCGTCCTAATACTTGAAATCGATTTGTTAATTACTTCATTAGACCTGACTTACATTGAGGATACTATACGGAGGAGAAAGATGCCTGAGAAGCAGAATGCTGTGAAATCACACTTGTTAAAGTACTAATGGAAAGTCACACTCAAGGGGAAAAAAAAACCTTCAAAACCTAAATGGGATAGGAGGTAAGAAGTCAGGCAGCTGCTCTTGGATTTGAGGTGGGGGAGTAGATGACAGCTGCAGAAGAGAGCATCAGTGAATGGAGGGAAGCACTGGTCTGCCTCGTGTGTAATATCTCCTTAGAGCCTCTGCTGTTACTCTGACACACACAGAAGTCACTTGCTTACAGTTTAGCCAAGGAAGATGAAAAATGAAAGACTTCTTTTTATTACTTTTACTGTTGTCTGCTTCAGTGGGTGTTTCTAAAACAAAACTTGGGTAAATTCCTATTTACCTTGCAGGTTTGTACTAATTATAAAAATACGAATGCACGAATTTCACATCCGTGCTTTCTGACTAAATCCTCTATATCCTGTTATATCAGAACACTCCAGTGCTCAAGCAAGTGCACTGGTCCCTCTCACAAAGGCCAGTATTTAAAGAACAGATGAAAAATCCTTAAAGCTACTCAAACACATAGGCAAAATACCCAGCTGATGCAAGGAAATTACTGATTCTTTTCATATTAAAATACATGGCTCTGCTCTAGACTGACATTGTTTAATTAATTGAAGCACTAGATATTGAAGGTCACACCTCTGACCTCAGATGATCTCCAGAGGTCCCTTCCAACCACCTGAACTTTTTTTTCTATTGACCATACAGAAGACAGAGCCCCAACCTGAAGAGTTCATGACCTCAAACCAACAATACAGAAAGCACAGGGATGAAGGACAAACTACGCATATATTCTACACCCAAAGAAATCTCAACCAGCTCTGCAGGCTTTTTTCTCTACTCTCAGACAAGACCACTTGAACCTCTAGGCATAGTTGACTTACTTAGCTCACGCTGGACACTTCCTTTTGCCTCTAATAAATGTAAAAATAAAGCAAAGTCTTCAGTAAGATTAAGATCTACTGCTTTAGGAAATAAACCAAACAATCTTCTATATTCTATTTCAGCTCCAGTCGTAACATACTGTGTTTTTTTCAACTTCAGACTTCTTGTCCCAAATTTCCAGCGCTACGAGGAATTTAAGTCCTCTGTCTATGCACCCCAATAACCAGGGATCTTGTGAGCTCCACTCCAACAGTGCTGGACAGCTTATCCCATGTGCACCTTTGTGCTCTCCCAAGTAGTATCTCTGCAACAGGTAAAGATCCCTGGCAAGGGCAAGAAAGCTTGTCTCCAGAAACCCCTCCGTTCCCCACACATACTAAAACTCATCCAGAGGGCTACAAGCACTAAGCTATTACTGCTACTGATTAACTCTGTGGAAGTATAAGTCAATTGCTCTTTCAAATGTTCTAATTCAGGGTAAAAGTAGTAAGAACAAGGATGTTTGTGTTGGTATTTGTACATTCCTATTTTCCTTTTGTTAATTTTGATGCACATTTGGTAAAAACGGAAACACATCAATTGCAACAAGGTATAACCCTTAATCTGAACCTCTTTTTGTGCTGATAAGGATACATTATATTATTTATTTAGATTATTAGTTCTAACATTGTATGAGAGAATGTAACATCCTATGCTGAAAAATGAATGATACTAAATTATCTCTACTCATTTTCCTGTCTCTCTAACTTCCACCCCTAATCAGTCTCAAATTCCAGGAAAACTACTGGATTACTCAGAGAGTATATTAAATAACGGAAGTTAGGAGTTTTGCCAGTTTCTAACTTAATGTTATGTTGCTTTACTTCAGTAAACTTACATGCAACTCACTGCATTTTTGTCCACCCTCTTTTTGTTACTCACTTTCCCGATTTTGTGTTTCCTGTGCTCATTTCTTGTCTAGCTTCTGAATTGCGTGCGCTTCAGGGCAAGGTTCATGGTTTCTACCTACTTAGCTATTCCCAGTGCCTAGAAGCAAAGTAGCTATTACATGCTTTAAAGCTCTCCAAGTAGGACAACTTAAGTATTTGTCAAACACTGTGAAGAAGTTGCTTTTGTTCCACTGTTAGCTGCAAAGTAGCTTGACAGTTTCTCTCCCTGTACTGCGTTATGCTCCATAGAGAAGACATTTAGATACAAATCTTGAGCTGTGGGAAGCAGTAACACAAACATTTCTGGTCTGTGGTTTACTATTAACACGTACCTCCTTTAGGGAGCTCGAAGCCTCCTGTATCCCACTGGGTAGAGACAGCTCAGAACAAAAGTCACCAGCAGAGGTGCTACCATGTCCGCTGCTTAAGTCCGTATCAACGCGAGAAGTTTTTGCTGACTTCACTAAAACGTCAAGATCATGACTGAATCTCTCCGATTTTGCTATGGACTCCCTGAAGCCTTCAAAATCCCCCCAGGAACCGATGGGTTCTGAGGTACTATAACTGCTCTCAGAAAACCCCTCACAATTTTTCACTTTGCTATTCACTACAGGGGGGCTTTCCTGCATTTCTTCAGGATTAATCATTTCTTCATTATCTGTCCTTTCATTCAAGTTATAGCCACTCTCACAGACGGACATACTACCTACTTCAGCTGCTACGCCTTTTAAAGACATCCAATGTGATGTGTTTGTATTAGTGCGACTTTCTACTAGTGACAGGTTCTGCATATTTCAGAAAAATCAAAATTTTGTTGAAATCAGTACTGCAAAAAAAGTCTACTGAAGTTCAGTTGCACTGGAAATCTGAGTATTTCCGAAACAGAACCAAATTCTTCATTTCACCCCAAAGAATAACAACACTGCTAAATGAAAACTGGATGTCCTTTGGTCTCTCCTCCAGTAACCACTATGTGCATGTTGTTGATTCTCACTTTCTGTGTAAGATATTAGCCTGCAAAGAAAGAATTATAAATAAATACTTCTGTGACAAGAATTGTGTAGAAATAAAGATAGCTACCTGATAAGGTAGGAGACAGAATACTCAATTAAAAATAAATGCATTCCAGTATTTTACAACTGAAAATTGCTGCAGGCAAAATTATTTAAAATTTACACAGAACTACCTGCCCACACCACAAGCAAGCCATTAAATTAGCGAATGATATTCAGAAAAAAATTTTACAGAAGTTGTTGGTTATTAGCTGAGCAGTGATTGAGCATACATAAGACAAACAAAAATAATTATAGACAATATCCAACACTTATTAAATGCTTTCTATAGCTATTTGATCCACCTCCCGCATCCTCAAACAGCGCTCTTTTTGTTTCTGTGGGCTTTTCCCTGTCTGAAGGATTACTGATGGGGGGGGAGGGAGGAACGTCACTTGCAGCAACACAGGAACTGGCCCTTTAATCCTGTGAAAAACACAGTGCTTCCAACTATTTAAGAAATTAAGGCAGATATAATGAGTTCGGTTTTGGATCTGTAAATTATACAGGCAATTCTGCATTTATCATTTTAATCACATCTTCTCAAGCTGTTTTTGGGGCGAGTTAAGAGCTACATTAAAACTACTTCTCGAAGACTGGCCACTAGTAGACTATTTTCTGTACTTATCAGAACAAATCTGTTGGGGTTTTTTTTCCCCGCAAGTTCACCTCGAAAGTGGCCCAGTACGGGCCGGGCACGGACCAGGGGGGCGGCCAGACTCTCGCCCGGCCCGCAGCCGCCGCGGGGCTCGGAAGGGTCGNGCCTGCGGGCCGTTCCCAGGCCGGGCGGTCCCGGGGCAGGGCGGGGCCTTCTATGCTCCCAGAGCTCCTCAGTGGGTGTTTGCTTCCCGGGCGGATGCGGGAGGCCGTCCAGGGCCGAGGCGGGACGGCAGGAGCGAGCCCCGCGGGCCTGGCCGCCCTCCGCTTGTCTCAGGCCTCCGCCCAGAGGAGCAGCCCAGGCCCTTCCTCAGTCCTCACGCAGCCGAGTCTGGCTGTGGCCCGGGCCAAGCTCCTCCCGCTCTCCCCATCCTCTGTTTTGATCAGTGTTTCCCCAGTTCTCCAGCCTTGCGCCTGAGCCTCGGGCACTGCGGTTGTCTTCACCTGCGTCTGTCTCCCTTGGGTTAAAACCACCCTGCTGTCTTCCAGCCAAAAGTCAACTCCTGCCCTCCAGGAGTTTAAAATCATGATGTGAAAGAGTGAAATGTTAACATTTTTGCAGCTTCTTCCCACAGTCTGGCAGGCCAGGGACATGTGGGTTGATGGTGGTGGTTCGTGCTTGCTTTTAATTTGAGAATAGCTAAAGTCCTCACATAATTACAGAATTCCACTATATGGACTTTAAAAAATAGGCCTGCGACAGTCTCTCAGGAGCTCCTCTTTCTCTCTCCCACCTTGTGCCCTCTTGAGTATTTGGTTGTCACCCTTCTCAGCTGGGGCTGGGATGTGATCCACTCTGTCAGATAAAGCCAGGTGTGGTGAGTCTGGTAACTGGTGACAGGCCACCCTGCAGCCTGGGGTGACCATCTTGTCTCGCCCACTTCTTGAGAAGCAGAGGTGTGGGCTGGAGGCAGCAGGTCCAGATATGGCGGCTCCCACATCTGTGTGGCAGAGGGAAGAGCGCAAAGAAAACTCTTCGGCCTCCCTGTCCTCTGGGCTGGGTTAAATATCTGGGCAGTCCCAAGCAACAGGGGACAGTTGTAAAAACAAGGAAAAAGGTTTTCTGAAGCAAGACCCAAAGTGAAAAGCCTTCCCTAGACATTACATTACATATGCTTTCCAGCCCAGGCACAGATACATAGACTCTTCTCCCATGCATTTGACTCTCATTCCAGGCTGTAGTGCTTTATCTGAGGGCAAGAGGCTGAATTTGGGAGCGATGCCCAGATACAGAGCCAAAGAAACTTTATTGGCAAGTCTCTGGAATATTTTTTCGTTTGTTTTCTTTCTGCTTTGGAGCAATTTCTTACCCTCCGTGGCCATCCAGTGGCAGCCTGCAGCTCTCAGGATATCTGACCAGCTCAGCAAGACTGTGATTCAGCCCCAAAGCATCTGATACTTGTTGGGATAGTGTCGTCATCCTGCACTGCAGTAAATTTGTGCTGCAGGGACCCCAGAGGGTCCAGCTGTTTTCAGTTTTGAAGGGAGCTCGGTATTTTTTCAGCTACTGAGATTGTTTTGCACGGCTTTACACTCTCACCTTTGTCTTCTCGCAGGAAAAAGCTACAAAAAGACTGCACAAAGGCTGAGATGCTCCTCTCCACACCATTCTTTGCACCTGGAGGGGAAGGGGTGTGGGGGTTTGGCAAACCTGCCTCTGCCCTGCCAAGTTCAAACTGTCATTGTACTAGTGCAGGTGGTGTGGTGGGAGAGCTGGTGAGCATCAGAAGCTGCCACAGACCTTCGAAACCTCGGAGTAGAGACCAAAGAAACTGTAGTGCCTTCTTCCCAGAGTAACATCAGTAACTATTAAGAACTTGCCAGATGTTCATTTCTCTCTCCAGCACACCTCATAACCCCTTTGGGAAAACCAGTTGGTAACCCCGAGTCCCTTAAGAGGAAGCAATCAGCTGCACCGACTGCTGGATGTCCCTACTGCTACCTCTGCTCTCAGGCAAACGCAGCTGGAAACTCACAGAATCCCCCCAAGAATAATCTCAACTGGTGTGTTTTGGGCGAGTTTTCAAATCAGGAGTCAGCATGAGGTACAGCCACCCTGCAGAGTGGATTTCATCTGCCCTCCTCTGAATTCACGTCTGTTGACTCAGCCCAGCTCAGGGTGAGTATGACCGCTGCTGCTGAGATCCCCAATCGGTGGTTTAAATGACATCCTCTCATAGACTGACTAGTTTAAGTTAAAAGTATTATCACAGTTGGATTAAGAGTTTTCCGCTCTGAAGTATATTGAGGACAAAAATTCTTGTTATCTATTTGGGGGTAAGTCTTATGATTTTATCTGACGTACACCAAGCCTTGGAATTTACCCCATAATTGCTGCATTACATCAGTGAATTTCTTTTTGAACTATCACTTTTATTTTTTAAAAACAATCCAGTATTTATTTAAAAGGTAAATATGCCAAGCTTCAAATATGGTCTGTAAGCTTATATTTAGACACTTAAAGACATGCACCTACTAGAGCAGAACCTCACTACGCAAAAGTTCACCAACACAAACAACTCAATTCACTGAACTGCAGCTGCCATTGCTGCTCCTGCCACCATTCCTACTGGAAAATTATTTGACTTTAGTGCGCATACTCTAGAAATATTCCTTTTATTTGTTTTGTCTTTTGGAAAGATACCAATTTGCAATGAAAAAACTCGGCAGAATAACTACAAATTGTTGAGCAAATCAGCACCAGACTGCCGTAATATGAGTTTTTATTTGTTCATGAAAGATCTAGTCCTGAATTATTGAATTCTGGGGTTCTCTTGTAAATGACTAGGGTGCTATGGATGGCTTTTTTCTTCATTCCTTTTCTCTTTTGGAAAAAACTAAGAACAAACAGTACCTTTGTATAGAATTTTCAGTGAGTTGTGTTTTTGTTGTTTGTTTGTTTTTTTTAATTGAATCGTTAAACAAGATTAACTTGCTACTTAAATGAATGAATATAAATATTTTATTTAATTTGTATTGAATATTTGGATGTATCTTCTTGTAAAAAAAAAGAGTAAGTTACATTTAGGTGAACTGGCTTAAAATATCATTTAGAAAGTGAGAGTAAACATGTTTTCAGAAGTCGATGAATCATTTTGATTGACACAAAGCAAATTTTCATTAAATCAGCTATCCTATCAGTAGATTATTAATTTTTTTCCTCACCTGTATGTCCTAAGTATAGGACATCAGCAGTTCTTTCATTTCCATAGTAATATAGAGTGCTCAGCTTTTTGAAAAAAACCAACAACGTAGATATCCAATCTAAACCCTGATTTAATTGACTAGCTATGGGTCAATTTGAAAATGTTGTTGATTATTCCATTAAACTTCTTCCTGGGGCATAGTATTTTTTGCCGTATCTTCCAGCTTTTCTTTACTGTTGATGTGGATGGTTTGAAAGGTCAGTAAAATCCATCGTCTTTTTCCTGAAATGAGAACAGTAGCACTTCAGGGCAACCTTTTCTTCTGTCCAGTGCATGATGGGTGCGGATTTCCTGGAACCCCTGCGAAATACGGCTTGCTCTGTGTGCTAAGATAGTGCTATGGGAGGTCACTGGCGTTCATGAGTCACCCGCAGCAGTTAGCAGCGCCTGGCCTAAAAGATGAGCCAGAATCTTTCCAACAGCAGATGGCAGCTCTCCCTTGTCTCTCTTTCGTTCGCACAGCGCCACTGTTTTCTGGAGCAGGGGAAGAGATTCATCCCCTCTACACACTACGCTAAAAAGGTTTTGGACCCCCTGCTGAATGTGCTGACCACAGAAAAGACATTTCCCAGGACCCCTACACTGATGGGCTGTCGGTGTAGAAAGAGCTACCCATAAAAAAGGCAACATCCTTTGCCAGGAGGTGTAAGACGTACTTTAGGTCCTTCTCTCAGATGTGGAGGATTTGAGAGCTGTAATCCACCTCTCAAAAGAGCTAGATGTGTGTCCCCTGGGTTCAGTGGCTGCCTTTCATACTTTTGTCTAGCCCAGGAGTGTGGTTTCAAAGCAAAACTGACATGGCTTCTATGGCTAGTCTGGTTCTCAGGGTGATTTTGAAGAGCACAAACTAGGATTCTTCTGGGGAAGGGAAGTGAAATTCCATTCTACTCTGGCACTTCATGGAAACATCATCTTCCAAACCCATATGTGGACTGCACTACTTCAGGATCCTCCAGCATGTTACATAGCATATGTACCAAAAGAAGACTCTCAAACCATTCAGAGCTCCCACAAGATCCTGAAGTGGTTCTTGTGCTGTATGTAAAGGGCCAATGCCATAGGCACGCTCCTCCTTGGCATTATCTGCCAGCCTTCAACTCTTTGCCACCACTCCATCATCCATTGACACTTCTAGCTTGAAATCCTTTCCTGTCTTCAGCTGCTTTCCCTTCTGTTGTCAATCCCACTTCCTGAACATCTCATTCCTTTTAGCAGATCTTTTTCTTACTGTCCATTTGCCAGCTGTTCTCTCTTCTGCCTTTAGCCTCCTGAAAACTCAGGGAGTTGCAACTGGGACCCCTTGTGCTTGTTATTCCATGAGAGCAACCTGACAGGGACAAAGGTTTCCTGGGTAGCAGAATAATTTGCTGGCAGAATCAGAAGGTTGCTAATGTCATGAGAGCACTGGCAAGCAATAGTCCACAGATTTCAGGAGAGTAAAGATGATCCTCTGGAAGTCGCGCTACACTTCATTGAGAGCATGGCAGGAGGGCACCTGCTATGAAAGCACAACACGGCGGCGGCAGCCCACATGGACTCTATGACCATGATGGAGAACTTGGAGAAATGACAGTGCTTTCATGTGGATCCAGGGTTCCTGTTCGTGGATCCCACAGAAGAGCCCTTCAAGGTCCTACTGTAAGATACCTTTTTTTACCTCCTCTCCACCATAGCTGTCATGAGCACCTCCATCTGCATACTCCTATTTCCCACACAGCAAGTGTACTGCTTTTCTGTACGTGTTGCTTGGCGGGGGGACAGATCTTTGGGCTCAGATCTGGAGGGAAGTGATAAATATCACCAGACTGCCCAGGAGAGCTGGCACACCTCTAAAAGCAATTGCACAAGGGCTATGAGCTGCAGGAGAGTTCATTCACACAGCAGCTATGGGGAACTACGTACAATGATCAGAAACTGCCTGACCCGCTATGGATGACTTTGCCTCAAAGCTGTGCGACAAACTTTGTCCCGGATGCGTAAAGCAAATGGTAGAACGGCTCCTTCATTTATTCATCAGGGCTGACAGCCACTCCAGGTGCCAGCCTGGCTACTTAGAAACAAAGGGTCTGGCGAGGTGGCATGGCCCCACAGCAGTGTCTTCCTCCAGAGCCACCAAGCTGCTGCACATACATCCTGCAGGCATACTGGTGGCAGGAGCCAGAGGAGGAGGGAGTTCAGCACCTTTCAGTGATTGATGTGCAAGTCCAATTCTCAGAGAGACAGTCTTATTGTACCAAATTAGTTCCTACTGTAGTCATAGATCTTGCTTTTCATGATCCCCCTGGCCAAGGAGAGGATCCTCGAGGCAGACAATTGCCCAAATCCTGCTTCTCTTTCTGCTGTTTTTTTTCTACTACTTAAAACTCTCCTTGTCCTGAGTGTAGTCAAAAGAGAAAAAACTAGGCTATCTTCTCCTAATGGTACCCTTTCTGAACACAGGTGAAAGTGGGTCCTGCTTCCTGGACCTGCTAGAGCCTGTAGAAGGATACTGTCTATCCCACATTTTCAAAAAGGTGATTGTTTAAAGGTACAGCAGTAGTGTGTGGTACCATGGTTGAATTGTATTCAGTGCTTCACAGTCACCTACCTGCCTATTCCTGCTCCTTGATCTAGTATCATTCCCCATTAAGCTACTCTTCTGTGGTGCATTTTTGGCTGATCGTTGAAAATCGTCATATACATATATTGGGTATAAGTCCAACAGGCTCTGCTGCCCACAGATACATAGACATTAATTTACTGAAAGCACCCCTGTAATTTTTGCCAGTCCCCTGCATGCACTGTAAACTGAGTGGCGATCGCTGCAGCTTGCAGCTTGCTAATCGCCTGTTTTAATGGCTGATTAGGTCCCAAATCCATTATTGTTAGTGAGATGTGGGTGTGGGGAGGGTAGGAGGATTTAATCCTCTTGGCTGAGAGTTAAGCTGCTAGAGGTACACCCGACTAGTGCTGTACCAGTGTATTAATTAGCTTGCCTGGAGATTTCCTTGGTGCTGTTCGGTGAGGTTGTTGAAAGGTCAGATTTTCCATTAGAAGTGTTGTGCTTCAACTTTAAGTCATAGCACTTGACACTTAACAAATCTCTAGGAAAAAAAAATCAAATAAAACATTAGCATAAAAATATTTTTAAAAACTGGAGTCCCCACTTCAAGCAGCACTTGAAAGAACAGTGAATTGTGATAATTAGCATCTGTGTAGCTCCTTAATTATGAGGATCTTGCTTCTTCATTCTCCGAGTGAGCTTTATAAGGGCTCCAAGTGGTCACTACTGCACTTTGCTCACGGGGGAAACATCACCACTCCACCTTGCTCAACAGGAAACAGGATGAAAGATCGTTTCAGTTATCTGCCCTCAAAAGAAGACAGCAAGTCCCCGGTGGATGTCTCCATGTCCCAAACCCTGTAAAATGAAATTAGTTATTAATAAAAATGTTATTTAATTTCTTAAAGTTTGGCACTGCAGTATGAATGAAAAAATCTATGCCAAACATGCCATCCTTGCTAGAGCATAAAAATATGGAATTAAATGGCAAAAAGGCAGAATTTGTGTGTTTCTCACGTGTGTGTAAGGCAGTCATCTGCCTGTCCTGCCAGACGGTGCCACCACTCCGGCAAAGCAGTATGTCTGTGGTGCAGGCAACAGGCAAGGGCTCAGCTATCGAATAAACTAGGTGACAATTTCTGAAGCTGAAGTGAACTACCAGCTGAACTTTGAAACCCTTGCTGTGCCTGCTTTTACTACTGGGATGTGGGAATGTGCTCTCTTGAACCTCTCACTCAGCTTTGAGATAGGACACGTGTCTTGTAGCTGGGTGAGCCGAGAATACGAGTCCAAGGCATTCAGGCAGCACAGGGGACTGCTGGAAGCTGGTCAAGCTGCAGTATCTCCATGGCACCGGGGTGAGCCTGAGGTGGCAGGACAGGCTGGCAGCTGGAGGGTCTGTGGGCACGAGCCCTTCTCTCCCACCTTCTTTGTGAACATCCTACATGTATTCTTGTCTTGGCACTCCTTTCCCACCACAGCTGAACATACAGCGTGTGCCACGCTCCGACAAATCCACCTCCTTGAGCCGTATTTCCAGCTACTCCTTGCAGCGTGCGGTTAACAAGGCGGAAGGCTTTGGCCTCGGTTTGCCTGTATGGCAAGTGGTAAACTAAATATACCTAAATGGATCACAACACAGCCGTTTCTGAAAGAGAAAACTATTTTCCCTTAGAATCATTCTGTGATTTAAACCCAGAAGATCAGAGCTAACAGTCAGGAGCTGGATGGGGAAGGGAGGCTGTTCTCCAGCTCCCTGCATGTAACGACATAAACACAAGGCTGGACAATTTACAGGAAAGATCAAAAGACGGCAAGCGAGAGTACCCAACCAATTCCTCCTCTGCTAATGACGCTGTCACAGCCAAAGCTGGAAGAGGGCAGCACATGTTTGATTTAATAGTTTCTATTGCTCCATTGCTGAGGTTACATTTCTGAGAGCAAGACAAACCAGCCACAAAAGCAGGGAGCATTGGCTGCAGCAAATGGGTCTGGCCTGGGAAGTCAAAGTTTGGGTCTAGATCCGAACTCTCCCCAAACGCTCAGAGTTTTGCATTTTAAGATTTAGATTGTGTTCATTTCTACTTATGGTGAAAAAAAAAAAAAAAGGCAGAAAAAGCTTAGCATGCATCTCTTAGCAGCTGGCCTAGGCTTCCTAGGCCGTTGTAAATGAAGTTAGCAGGGCTCTGCAGAATTGATCATAAGGTTGCAATTAGCGACAAGAATTATGCCACACACAGTTTACATTAAAGGAAACACAGCGAAAGGCTGTTCAATTCAGACAAAATGAAAGCACGCAGTTCGTGTAAATTAATACAGCAAAATATAAACCTCAGATGCACAGACACACCAATAGTTTATTTTAAAAACACTGTTGTTGAGACGTTTGGTTACACTTTGTATTAGTTTTCCATTTTTGAATGTTTTATAAAAGGGTACTAATTCATTATTAGCTTGAATAGAGACATGATTTGGCATGAATGGGCATGAATGTGTCAGGGAAAAACATGAGTTATATGAACATGTCACAGAAAGGTATTTTGTTAACTAAAACTCTCTTTAAAAAATAAATACTAAGCTGTTAAATTCTATAAAATTCTTATCCATGTACTAGCCTGTCTGTCTATTCACCCATTGCTCTCTATGCATAAATTATTGATGCTTTATATGCCATTTAGGAGCAGGACTTTGCAGAATAAGACTACTTGAAAACCTCAGATTTTTGAGTTTATAGCTAACACCTGGATGGTATTCTCCCTACAGGCAGCGAGATTGGTTCACTAGCTACAACTAGAAAAAAGATTGTTTCCTCCCTTTTAAAATAATGACACTAAGATTTCTATATTTAAATCCATTTATATGGAAAGGCTGGGTGGCAAAAATATTCTGAAGACTGATCTGAATACAGTGGGGTAACTTTAGTATTTTAGATCTTTGCCTCGCTTAATTTTTAATGTATTAACTTTGCATTTCTGTACAGCATTTTTAAATGTAGGAGTACTGGTCTAGATTTAGTTCCAGTTAATGCAAGCTCCACTAAGTAAGAGCCATGAATGCATTTGACAACATCTTCATGAAGGGCTCTGACAGCACAAAGCACCTTGTTGCAGAGAATCCCAAACGGAGGCTTGAAAGTCAACGGCATCAGATGGCAAATACAGGCAGTCAGCACATCTGGATCGAAACATCACGACAGCGTTTGCTGCAAGGGCTCCAATCCGAGCCACAGTCAGGTTCAAGCTGCTTTTTTCCAGGCAGAAGCCTCGTGGAAGACGGCAGTGTAATTTTTCTAGGCCTTTGTGGAGGCTGCTGGTGTATTATGTTACAGTATCCTGTTTTTCATACTCCCCTAATGGGGCAAATTATGTCTAGAAAATCTCATTGCAGAACTGCTGAGCGTTTGAAAGACCATTAGTGAAGTGGGAAGAGAAAGGCAGCAAAACAGAGCCTGTAATATAGGAAAAAGTAGCCAAGGTGGTTCCGCAGGATGAAAACAATCTTCAGGCACAGTGCTGGCAAGGGAAAATTCAGTTTAGCTGGAGAGTGATTGCAGTGGTCATTGCTTCCTCAAGCAGCTCTTGGGCTGCTCTGCAGCTTTGTTGTGAACACTTTGTGCCATGGCTGTGGAAGTGGGTGGCAAGGCTGACTGCTGCTCTTCTTACACCAGGGATGGGGAAAAGACCCTCTTGACACCACACTGCACCCAAACGGTTGATTGGGCTCCTATTGTCCACCCTGCAAGTCTCAGGATGTTTGCTGGTGAAGATGACATTCATGTTGCCCACTCTTGGTAGTGGTCAGACATGATAAGACGTGCAGACTCAGATCTGTTTTCAGCTGGCAGTGGAGGAGAGAGAAGGTAACCCTCTTGTCCTGTGAGCCACACGCCAAAATTTGCCAGTTTTATGTCACAGGCATCTGCAGAGCTGGGAGAACTCCAGCAGCCATCCCTCCAGCATATGAATAAACTGGACAAGGCTTGGGTTGGTACTGGGTGGCCTGGTTAGTTCAATTTGAGCATGCATATTTGATTTGCTCCCCCAGGCCAGGAATTTTGCTAAATAGCAGAGCAAGAGCTATAGGTGTGGAGGGGATCTGCTCTTCATCTGCTTGGAAGTAGCATGTGGCTGCTGGTCTATCACCCTTGTGCGGAGAGCTGCACTCTGCTGCCCAGTTTTCACCTGGCTCTGTGTGAGGACACCACATACATGCCTCAGCTATGTCCTGTGTCCCTCATGTGTTGGTATATGCTGTCAGGGGGCTGCTAGAGGTTCTTTCCTTTCTTCACCCATGAGCGTGTGGATAAAAATGTTATTACTCATCACTTGCTCCCCTTCTCAAGCTTAATTGTCTATGAGATGCTGGTTCAGCCCAGGGACTAAATGGATGACTTGCACCTCATTCCCCAGACAGCCACAGCAGCAGCCTGCACTTCAGAGCACTCTATGTAAAAGAGTTGTCTGTTCTGTCGTGGGTTTGCTGTTACTTTTACTCTTTTTCTTTTGCTACAACTCAAAAATATCTGCAGTCTTAGGTAATTTGGCTTCATTTACTGCAAGGATTTCAACACTCAACAAACCAGACCAAATTACTGATTTCAATATAGCATGGATACTCTTGAATCAGTTACGACTAGCAGAACGGACGTGTGTGCAGAAGTGCAGCCTGGTTCTCCACCATACCCCTTTCCATCTTTATGCTTTTCTCAGGAGCTGAAGAGACTATTTCAGCAAGACACAGAGTCCATGATTGTACAACAGTGCTTTCTATATATCAATTTGCTGACTATGCCCTGAAGTCCCTGGCACTCTAAGAAACAAGGTTCAGCAAGAAACCTGAGAACAACGTGCCTGACTGGAGCATACATGCTGTATGAGGAGACACCTGAGGATACATATTTCCTACATTTTCTTCATGAATGAGCAGTTACCTTCCCAGCTGTTGTATACTCTAGGACCACTTCGAATAAAAACACACAAAGTGCAACTGGCCACTGCTATTGCAATTTAATCAATTTCAGCCATCAATGGATCACACTGCAAAGCATCAGTTTTCTTAGACCTCTTGCATGAACAAGGGAGCCATCATGGCTGAAGAGACAACTTCCCTCCAGCTGAGCCCTGGGAGCTGACCTTATATGCATTTCCTACAGAGTTAACAAATGGGTTTTGTTCCTTGGGTGAAGCAGATGGGAAACACATGAGACTGTTACCAGGGTTGTGGCACCTTAATAGCTTTTCATGTTTGTCCACACCTTTCCCATAACTGTGTTGCCAAGGTTGACCTACTCACCCCGGTCACAAGTGCTGTGTTTATAACAAATATGGTTTGTGTCTACGGAGCTCTACCCTAAGGTCTCAGCTGCTGGTTTGCCTATTTCACTAACAACTCTTCCTTCGTTTTCTCAGATTTTCTACCAACTTTATCACAATTTTGTGATAACTAAGCTGAGGAAGCAGATTTGCAAAGTCCATACCAAAAGATCTTTCCTCTTTTTAAAGAGCAATTTAACCTAACATCATATATGAAATAATTGTATGATATGATAAATTCACACCAAGCTTTTGTTATTTCAGCTGATCCAGTATTCCTCAATTTTTCTGTAATAATTTGTAAAAATGACCATAATTTTTCTGAAATATAAAAAGTAATCAGGTCATTTAATAGATTTGCTAGCTAAGCTTTTGAATTAATCAATCCAGAATTTTACATTTCTGAGATGGATTCATAGTGCTACAAGAGTAGGTGTATATGCAGCCATTTAAATAATCAGACTAAACGATTCACAGTGTGTATAAAAAGTTGCAAAATAGTGATCCTAAGGAAAACACGTTTGAAGAACACTTAGTGTTTATTTTCCTATTACTTCAGTAATTTTGAAAGAGATTTTTCACGGATACAGAGTTTAAGTAAGAAATATTACAATATTTTGCTTTAGGGGGATTGTGTTCTTATCTTCTGACTTGCGAGAGGCATGAGGTGAAATGTCCAAGCTGTTCTAGCTGTCAGAGCTACGTAATACCACTTTGAAGTATGTTAATATTCTTTCTGAGCTGTTCCACTGCTCTCCACTGAAACCCTCCCATTACAAGTTGTCTTTAAATAACAGACGTGGTCAGAAGAACCCTTAATCTTCAGGGCTGTGCGATGTTGCTTTAGACATGTTGCAAAAGGGGACAAGAAAAGGCAAGACATTAAAATTAACTGATGTGGTTAAACTGTGGAAATTCATGTGTCTCGAATTCCATGGACTTACTTTAATCAGTCCTGCGATCTGTTTAGTTAAGCTGTTGTAAATCCTAGCATAAGCACTAGGAGGGATATTTAGTAAGGCTAAGGCAAGGAAGATTTCTTTCCCTAGGCTCTTTCCACAGTCACAGGAGAGGGAAAAGGCTTTTCCAGGAGGACAGCTCGGCTGTGGATCTACTGAATTGATCTCATGAAAAAATGCTGAAAGGGCGATGTCCCTTTCTCCAAATCTGTCTCCTCCCTCCAGCTAGTTCTTGTACTCGCTGGGCTTTCCCATCAGACAGATCAGCTTTCTAACACAGTTAGAAAGTTTCTGACGGGTTTCACTGCTGCCAGACTGGTGGCTGAGCTGGCACACCGGGCGATCTGGCCTTCGCCAGGAAAGGACTCCCCTCACAGGGTGACAAGCCGTACTTTGAATCGTTGGGCATCTTCACAGAACTCTGTGCCTTATAGAGTGTCGTTGTTATTCTGCATTACATATGTGTACTTATATATACACACACAGAGAGATATGTATCTATCTATATATATATACTGTTTAAATACTAACTATAGAGACACATGTACACCTGCCTAAGAAGGGGTTATGTAAATGTATAAAAACTACATTGAGGAGCAGTTTGTGTAGAGCAGTGTGCTATGGCTGCAGTGGCTTTTGTGTATGGTTATTTAAAAGTGGGCTTGCGCAGAACGAAGCGACAGACAGATGTGTATCTTTGTGTGGTCAAATTGCCACTGGCTGTTGATTCAGCTCTACTTGCTGGTTATGACAAAGAACAGCATCTCTCTGGTGTGCTGAGTGAGCAGGTCTGGGGCCCACTTCTTATAGACATCTTTGGGCAGCTGTGACTCAGACAACCACTCTGAAACTGGTTGCTTGCTTGAGAAAGGAGGTAGATGTGTGTCATTTGCTTGCATAGACAGATAAGCACCGTTTTCCTTTCTCTTTTATTTTTTTTTTTTTTTTTAATGAAATGGCAAATCAATTGGGACCCACAGTGCAGTCCATAAGAAGACCAAGGGTTCTGAGCATGAAGAGACTGAAGGATCTGAATTTTTTAATGGGTCTTCATTTGAGCTCCTAAAAAATCCAAGAGGCACCTGAAATGACAAGGCATTTTAAAATGTTGTCCTTGGATTAGACAGGAGAAAGCAGTCAGTGAGCTGATCAAACAAATAATGAAACTTAACTTGAGAGGCATGTGAAGGAAATGTCACAAGGAGTCTGGGGCTGAAGTGACTGCAGGAGAAGTAATTTTAAGGAAGAGCAAGTGAGTGCTTGGCAGACATGAAAGGAACACTATCAGATGGTCCAGTTTCCCAGAAAGAAATATTTTGATCATCTGATATTGGGGATTATTTTTGTCCTTCTTGTTCGTTGTCTTCTGGGAAATTAAATCACCTAGTGGCATAATCATAGATTTGAACAGTATGTCCCATATCTGATAGGCCATAATAGTATTTCCAATGCTCTGTTCATTGCTCTGTTGCTTTCCATTTTCATTTACCTTCTTAAAAAAGCACATGTAAGAAAAAGGCGAAAATGTAACAATGAGAAAAGAGAAGGAAAGGAGAGCAGGCACTCAGACTTCAACGATCTTAACACAATTGATAAAACCCTGCATGTAAACATCAGAATGAGTATCATTCCTTTCTTCCTCCAGTCTCAGAAACATATACGAACAGTATGCCGCTTTTCTCTTGCTCGGAAAGGCCGTGCCCAAGAGCTGTGCCATTAGTGAGGTGCTCACAGAGCAGATCCCTGGGGCACGTTAGTAGAAGTCTGCACACCCGCTCATTTGTAGGTCAGAGTCCACGTTTTGCCCATAGGAAGGGTAGGTGAAGTTCTAAGGCTCACGTTCTGTATAGGATGCCAAAAGGTTTAATCCTTTTGGAGAAGGAAGACTAAATAATAGGTTGGTCCCACGTCACTCATCTTTGTGGGTCAGTAGTGATCTGGTGCTCTATACAGACTCTCAGCTTCCCCAGGAGTTGATGGGAAACGTCGTGTGCAGCAAACAAATCCAGATCCCATGAGACCCTTTGCTATTTCGGATCAACTCTGCCAAAGAAGTCTGCCAAAAGTCAATTTGCAATTGTTTCTATAGCTGTGTCGCTATAATGGAGTCATTAATTATCTTCCATATTATTTATGAAATAATTCCAGCGATTCTCAGATTTGGCCTTTCCATGCTGACATCTGTGCTCCAGAGATGTATTGACCAGAGCCCTGATGCCCCGTGGGCTCCACCTGGCCAGACTCTTCCTCAGGTGACCTCTCTGGAGATACAGAACCTCCACTGAGTGATCTCAGTGGATTAGGGCCAAAAGGTTTGGCTTCCAGGAGTTTCAGAGGTGAAATACGCTAGAACTGGACAGAGGGGAACGTCAGAAATCAGGAGAATTGATTTTATGGGTGAAATTCTCAGATGTAACTTGTATGGTGCATCCCTAGTGCATACTATGTAGGTACATATGCCACCCTATGCATGGAATATATCATAGTATGATATATTTATGTGCTGACATTGAAATACTTGCACTGGCTGAAAGTGTTGTGTATTTTTTTAGAGTTGCTCAACTTCATAATACAATCAGTAATTATATTTCCCATCGAAAACTTTGAAAGAATATTTTCTTTTCACTTCCAACTGCAACATCGTCTGTTGGACTCATCTGTTTTTTCCTCTCTGAGATACACCTCATCAGGATCTCAAGTAGCAAGGATTTGTACAAACCACCCACTGTTTGACAATGGAGGTAAAAGCACGAGTATAAATAAATTCCCTAGCAACTCCTAACTTAAGAGATGGGGATAGAGAGATCAGAAAGATAGTACTTAGTTGGTGAGGGTTCAGACTGGTTTGGCTAGAAGGTACCTTTCCATCCACAAGAAAGATACTATCTGTCATCAAAGACATTATAACCTGATATACCAATTACATTCGTGTGGGTGATAGTCTGTGCTTGTAGCTGCACCAGCATAGGTATATCTTTTATTTATCATCAGGCATAAATACTAAAAAGAAATTTAAAAAATCTGTCAGTCCTTATCTGGGATAAAATGTAGCCAAAACAGAACATCTGCCAAAGGATGCTGGTACACTGCAAAGTAAACCTGTCACCTCTGTAAAAAGAAGTACGATCCAGGTAGTCTGAGCTAAAAGTTCAGTCTCTGTGAATAAATAAGGCAAGACCGGGGTTTGAGCACTGCACATGATCATAACCATGATCGTCACACGACCATCACTAGACTGCTGGTCGGCACCATGTCATGGTTTTCATTCAGAGTTAGTAGGGTCAACAAGGCTCCTGCAGGCCTCTTGGTCATAGCCACCATGTCCTGGGTTGTACCAATGGAAACTGTGGTACACCATCACCAAGAAACAGCCTGTGCACCACTTTATCTTCTAGCTTGGATGCAGCCAAAAATCTAGTGCTGTTGATCAGTGTGGCCAGTCCTTGGTGTATTGAGTACCACCTGGCAGACACAGCAGATGCTGACATCTATCACGCGCTCAATATATTGGACCAAGTACATGAGTGAAACTGTGAAGCCTACATAAGGATTAGAGACCTAAAATCCTTGTTGGATGTGGCTCTTAGTCACCTGATAGAGTGCTCGTTAAGCATTTAAACAGTTGACTGTGGCTCTGAAATTCCTCTCCTAGCAGACACCAAGATCCAAAGTACCCACACATAAAAGGTCCTTCATTTCATGATATCAAAGTTCTTCTGACTTTTGACCATTTTGCTCTGGGCCTGCTGATCTACAAACAAGACACTTGTCCATGTACATCTCATGAGCTTAATATAGGAGGCTATCGCAGTATACTGAGGAGAGTCCAACAGAAAGGGGTCCCACCAAGTGCAGACAGCTGTGGCTGCCAGAGAATAGCATTGTCCCCCTAGAAGGGAAGAGCCCATCAGCAAAGTAGTCACTGAGATGGTAGGAAATGCAGGTTTGTTGCTCACCAGTTCCTACAGGGACCCACCCTAAGACACCACTCTAACCACCGAGTCTTAATAAGAAAGCCTCTCCCAGCTTCCACTTGAAAGGTATTCAAGATGCATTTTGAAAGAAAGAGCAAAGACAAATGTTAATATCAAGGTAATCTCTTGGGGATCAGGAATCTTGTAATATAAACTTTTTTTTTTTTCCCTGAATCTACTTATGCAAATGATTTTCACATATAGCAAATGGATAGCTCCAGGAACAGAGGTTGAAAGTCAGGTTGAAGGTCTATGTGATTGTCCCAACCAGTAGTCAGAGACTGATACTGTGTGTTCCATGTCTTAAATACTCTGAATGCTCCCCATGGAAGAGTGTGCATATGACACCTTCCTCAGCATGATGCGGTCTCTCACATTTTGAAATAAAAGAGTGGATTTTATTTCTATGAAGAAAAGTGCTGAAGTCCTTCTCTTGGTGGGTTGCAGAGTATGCATCCCAAGTGGGTGGGCGCCCAAGGCTGGTAGCTCTGGGAAGGAGCCTCATCACTGCAAGTGGGTGAGGTTTATACAATTTGTTCAGCTCTTCACACAGCAACCTGGTGATCTTGGATTACACATCGAGGGCCTGCTCCTTGTGTAAGGAGCCCAAGCAGCCCTCACTGATGATAGATTTCTGTGAGCGATGGGCACACATTTGCTGTGATAATGAGACACTTCTGTCAGCTCCTGAGCTCATGGTGCTGCAGGAATGCTGAAATGTGTTGGCTGAATGCAGCCAACACAAACCACACATCTACATCCCAAACCAAACCGTGTTGTGCAACCTTAGTAGAGTATGATATAATTTTATTCCTGAAGCACTATATGAGCACTAGGAGGAGTTAGCAGTCATTGGGTTGAGCAACCACACTACTGTTGACTTGTGTCTTTGGCCAATCAATTCCTCTGTTGGTTATTGAAATGCTCAATGCCCAGTAGAACCAGTTGAGGTTCCTAAATATTGCCTTTGTTCCCCTGAAGTCAGGGTAGGAAGGACAGATGGCTGGACCATATGCAGCTCTTGCTCTGTATATGTTTGTGCCTGTATGTGTGCGTACGTGCCTGAACTGACAAAAACAGACCTTTTCTGTCCTGGTTTATATTGTAAGTATTGTAACACTTAAAGAGTGACATTACAGTATTCCAAGCAGACAGTATTTTTCGAGAATCAACGATCATGTTAATTAATAGCAGCCAAAATCTCCGCAGACTTGTTTTCCAAGGATATCAAAGTACTTGGCAAACATGGCACTAATTGATGCTCCTGTATCATCGTATCGACTTTATTGGAAATGTTTATGTAGAGAAAGGTATAGGAACATTTGCCTATTTCATACCAATGAAATGCCACATGAATACCCTATCTTCACATTTGTCAGTGTGCTGGAGTAATCAAAAGGAAGAACTGTACTTCTGTCGAAAGAGGACCGTGTACGAAGGCAGAATTAATCAAACTGCTCCAGACATCTTCTACTAATGTGTGACACTGTCTCTGTTCATCTTACCAACCTGTGTAACACCCATCCTACGATTTTTTTTTTGCTGCTGTAGTATCAAAACAGAAGTTCTTAGAGGTTGGAAGGTCAATGAAACAAGCAAGCCATGATATACAAATGGGGTATTTGTGAAGGTGAAAGAATGATCACTTTTCCTGGATCCCAAAATCATCGTTCAATAAACCCTCAAATCTGGGCCAGCCAAAATTGTTTCTCATGCAGGTTTCAGAGCCAATGACTAAGCACACCCACATAAAGCCAGAGAATAAAATTAAAAGGAACAACACACAAGAAATCACAGACACATTGAAAAATTCAAGTTGTAAGGGACCTCAAGCTATCACCTAATCCAGCTCTTCACTCAAATCAGTGCCATCTACATGAGTTGCTCTGGGCCTCATCTGGATTTCTGCTATCTTCCAGTTTGGAGATTTCCCATCCTCTGGACAGCCTGCCTGCACAGTGCTTGCCTGTCCTCACAGTAATTTTTTTTTATTATTATTTTTTTTTCTTAGTAGGAGAGTTTCTCACTCTCCTACTCGTGTTCGGAGTTTTGTGTCCTATTGTTGTACACCTCCAAGAAGAGTCTGGCTGTGTCTTCCAGTACCCTCCCATAAGGTAGTTGAAGGCAGCAGCAAAATTGCATTCAGCCTTATGTTTTTAAGTCTGAACAAGCCCAGATCCCTCAGTCCCACCCAGTACATCATGTACTCCAGACCCCCACCTATCCTAGCTGCTAAATAGTCTCTCCTCTCAGACCTTTTAGTATCAAGGATAGATCAGTGAAATTGAGAGGGACAGTGACCCGCTGTCCAAATTGTGCCCTACTAGTGTGAGGAGCAACCACACTGAAGTTGCTGGGACATTGTCAGAGCTATCTGGGCTCCAAAACATTCCTAAACCTACAATTTTTAAAGTGCAGCATTTCTGGATCAAAAGTACTCATGTGTGTTGCTGCCAAGGCAGTTCTAAACTTCTACTCATTGCAATTATTACTACACAAACATCGCTGGCATAACATTTTCTCCTGGAGTCTTCCTAGAGCACCTGCTTCATTCACCATGTGTACAGACATAAGCCAGGACAGATGCTCAAGAAAAGAGTTGAAACCCCAAAGCTCACAGAACTAATGCCCTTTATCAGAAAAGAGGCCACCCAAGTTCTTGGTTTAAGGAGGGAGGCAGGAAAAAGTCTTGGGAGAAGAAGCAGCTTCCTGAAAGTGTTTCAGAGAACCCTTTCCAGAGATGATATTAAAAATGCATGGGTGGGGTGAGAGAGAAAGAATTCTTATTTATGTATAAAGTTACACAAGGAGACAATGTCCAAAATCACTGCAAAAAAAGAGAGTCTGTGTGTCTCTATTTTCCTGAGTTATGATAGCATGTGTTTAGTATTATGGCTAATCCCTTTTAGGAGCCAAAGTTAACATCTTCCCAAGAATGAGGGTTTGGTTTTTTTTAAAGCTCAGTTAAATTCTAGTGCTTCAAACCTACTTAAACACAGAAAAAAAAAATCTCTGGCAGCTCTATTTCGTTTCCTGCAGTTGAAACAATTATGTAATTGCATAAGCAATCAGGCCAGCTCAAATTGGTGAAATTTTGCATTATGGAGCTGAACAAATTATATTTGAAACTCGAGAAAGTAGTCATCTAAGAAATGTAGCAGGGTTTTTTCCATTAAGAAAGGACAGCCACATAGATCTGGTCTAAAGAGGTCTTATTATAGCTTGAGGAAACAAACCTAAGAACTTCACAGGATGACATACTGTGCACATCCCATAGCGTGGAGCTGTCACAGGACAGTTGGAGGCAATGAAATGTGGCTAGAGAGGGTGTCTTGGGAGGCTTTGCACAGTTCTCGCATCCCGGCGCATGAGGCTCTGGTGGCTGAGGTTGTTGTCTGTGGTTTTTGTGTGCTTGGCACGTTGAAGTGTGCAGGCTCTGGAGGCAGCGAATCACAAAGGGGAGATGGGAGCAATCTGCACCTCCCTGTCCTGTCTGTTCAAGCAGCGCAGCCGTCAGACGGACAAGATGGCAAGGCACATAGGTGTTTCCCAAATGGCTTCAGTCATTTGTCTTTAACTCAAACTTCTTTTTGGTTGTGAAACAAGAGATTTCGCTTTTAACAAGATCACTTCAAACAAAATTGCTGGGAGCTGGGACTTTCTGTGGAGTTACTGGTAGGACCAGCATAACAAAGAAGGCTGTAGAACTGGTGCATCAGGAGGATTTCTTATGTAGGCGAGGGCACAAAGCTAAAAGGGATATTACTTTCCCCAAAATCAGTTCTCCCACATCCTCCCCCCTCTGATGGCCTTCAGCTGTGAGCTGGCTGGTAGTGACAGTGTCTTTGCTGTGGTGCCATGCTGCCAGGAGCTGTAAGTGAAGCACTATGGAAGCAGCAGTGCATGGGCAGGACAGACCCAGGCTTCCTGGTCAGTTCTGCCAGGATCAGGTCTTGTGCCATAGTCTTCAGTTCAGGATTAACAGAGCAAGATTCTTTTTACAGATATAAATTGCCTAAGAAAATATAGTACTGCTATTTATTGCTTTGACACAGGGCTTTTCTTTGTCTGAGGGACTTAAAGACAAAGGTCAGGACTCAGTGCAGCTCTTCGTAATGCCTGGAGAAGGGGACCACTGACAGTAAAAGCAACGATCCCTTTCAGGAGTCAGCTCTGGCAGGACAAGGGAGGGACAAAGCTGATGGAGTTTCTGCACTTCGTCCCTCCCTCATCCAAGAACAGTTAATTCCGTATGGCTCAAAGCAGGGAAATTGAACAAGAGACAAAAAGGCACCTTAATTAAAACCTGAGGGATTCAGTATGAACTCAGTACCACCCAGCACCAGCCAGAGTTCCCATCCATCCATCCATCCAAGCTCTATTTCCTGCAATTTGTTTCATATCACCAAAATACCGCGTAATAGATCACCTTCTCAGATAGCACAGGGAGATAAGGTGAAATTCCATAACACAGCACTTGCAACCAAAACATTACTGAGGTCTCCTTGGGCAAAGAGCAGCCCAAGTAGTGAGAAAATGAATTCTGGTGGTTTTCTTCATAAGCAGAGCAATTTATTTTTTTTTTTTTTCATTATTCTATCAGAATGAGTAAAACACCAAACTGGTAACTTGATTGATACTACACTGTCCAGGCTGCTAAACATTTAGCAGCTGATACCTAATTTGTACAACTGCTTTCAACTGACTGATCCAGCAACTTTTCCAGAGTTTTAGGGGGAAACATGACCAGATCCAATTTTTATAATATTTTCAGAGAACTGTCAGGAGAAGCAAGCCAGATCAAACATGGGCATATCCCTTTTCTACACATAAGGCCAGGAAAGAGCGAATCACAGGGGAAAAATCTGAATTCAGTGCTTTTAGAACTGGATGGTTCAGCTAATCTCCATCAATGAGCCAAGGCAGAGAGAGAGCAGAAAATGCTTTGCTACAGATCACCATTACAATGACAAAGACTTACTTCTGTGGGAGAAGAGCCACCTTGCTGCAATATTTGCTCATCTTCTTGGACTTGGCCCCTGGGTTTTAGCTGTTCACACCTTCCTCGCCATCCAGGTCTCTCCACCTCACTCTCTATCTGAAATTCAGAACGACAGTATTTTTCACAGCTGAAACACAGCTACCTATTCCCTGCTTATCCCATCCCATGCTAGTTCTTTGCAACCAGTGCTTTAGGGACTGTGAACTGTCTTATTTAATAGCTCTCAATGGCCTGCTTTTCCCTGAATTTGTCTAAACCTGTGTAGGCTTTTGGCTTCCACAACATCCTGCACTGATGAGTCATGATTCAGTTATGCATTGTGTGAACAAGTACTTCCACTTGTTTATTTTAAAATAAATCTACTACTTGCTCTTTTCACTGGGCACCCTTCAGTTCTTATATGTAATAATGCCCTGTTGTTTCTCAGCCACCTTCTCCACACCATTTGTGACTGTAAACTCCTCTTAATTACCCTGCTTTAATCATTCCTCATGTCCTTTCCATTTATTGTTGTTTAGTCCCCCTGGTACCAGAAATCCAGCAAGATCAGTGTCCTCAAATGCAATCCAGTATTTTCTGTGGTACAAGAGGGCAAAATAGTTTGGCGTCACCTATAAATGCCAACAAGCTTGGATTAGACAGTGACAGATTAGGTTGTTGCTCCATGAGAGATATAAGCTTGCTTTCAGTGCTAGTTATGGGCAGCATCAAGCTGAACAGAGAGTTTATTTGACTCTCACAGTGCCCTGATTTGAGGAGGCTGCCTCATGTTACATTTTCCTGCAAAGATGGGTAAGACCTTGCACACTTTGTGAGCTTTTTGACTGGGTCGCAAGTCAGGAGAACAGTAAACTGTTCTTCCATTCTTCTGCTTTCTGAGGAGTGTTCAAAGATATCTGAGCCAGTAATGATCTTTATGAAGTGGACTGATCGCTTTAGGACCCAAAGGTAAAAGTACCCATGAAAAGATTGAAAACATCCCCAAGCATATCACTTCAGGATGGCAAAATGTGCAGAAAGACATGCCTCATCCACTTCCAAGTGCACCAGCTCTCATACTCCATTTTACTGGAGGAAGTTTAACCACAGCAGATCTGAGCTCAACAGGGCTAATCAGTCTGAGCACTGTGGACAGAACAGTGTCTCCTGGCTAAAATAAACCCACCTTTAATTTGTTTTGTTCAGTAATGAATCCTTGGACAAATTAGTCCAAAGTACAGCTCGACAAAATTCAAAGGAGATGGTTGTTTCCCAGTTATCACCAACATGACTCTGCTTGTTTTTGAGTCACATGAACGTAAGATTTTGGAAGTCTAAGGGGTGGAAATGCTACTGAAACCACACATCCCTTTGGGTTGTAACTGAAGCATCCTTTGGCTTGAGGGTTCGCTGGAAGAATGGAATGAACTTCAGACAGAACCAGAAATCATTTATGGTTATAGAAAATTGCCTAATTATCCAACGTTGGGCGAGGATTTGTTCATTACAACAAGCAAGTGCTTCCCATGTTTGTTGACATCTCATGACCGGTTAACAAGCTATAACGCTCTTACTTCAGACCAGTTTGACAATGCAATTTGAATGAGTGTGAGTCATGGGACTGACCCCATCAGAATGGTAAAGGGTAAGGTTATACTAAAGGAATCTGACAGGAGGGCAGAAAAAATGTCTGCCCACTATGCCCACTGTGTATACCCCCCTATGAGGCAACCATTTTAACAAAGCTGCTATTTTTTCTCACTTATTAATATTGCAGCCAAGCAGAAGAAAGCACAAATATAAAAATATTAAAATATTAAAAAGTTATAAATGCTGGTAACTGTAGATGAGCCCTTAAAGTAGTGTCAGAGGTCAGGTAGCATAAAGTAACTTCCTAACTTTGATGGCCAGGGATTGACAGACTCCAGGCCTGAAGTTTGGAAAAGGAATTTATTCTCCAGAAGTGATGGATGGAGGTTACATTTCAGCAGCAAGGTCACAGCAGTGAGATAAGGAAATACAAGGGAATCTGTTACTCATCATCGGTTTATCTCACTGGACCGCAGTGTTGCTACTCCTGATTTGCACCAGTGCAAAGGTGAGCTGAAGGAGTTCACCACTGCATGAGTGTTTGTGTAAACAAAATGTGAAATGTTTCACCAGCTATGCCAACACTGAGCTCCTCTTCTGTCTGCTTGGGGATTCCTCATGGGGGAAGGTTGGGCACAAGGTCAGAAGAGATCTGTGGTGCCTAAACAGGTCTTCTCCTGTTCCAAACAGTATGGGCCCTAATGGTGAAGGGCTGCAGACTGACCTACAGCACAACCTGGGCACAGCCCTGGCCCAGAGCTCTGTCCTGGTCTCTGAGGAGCTTTACCACACCACAACTACCACCTGCTGGCAAGCCACTCGTGAAATCCTCACTGGAGAGCAGTTCATGGCACCTGCAGCCAGTGGCACCTGATGACCCCATTCGTGAGGGACTGAGTGCTTGGGCAAGGATGAGATTTCCCCTGGAAGGGACCAAGTGAGTCCAGATGCTGTAGTGATGGGGCAGATAGAGATTCACAGAAAAAAAAAATACGTGAAAGCATCATGTCCTACTTCACTCAGAGGGAAACAGAGTGACTGGGGACAGAATGGGGACCAAGATGTGGAGGTCAGATGGTTTCTTCTGTAAGATGGTGAGGCTATCCGCAGAAATGCATTGATTTCTGCACTTTGGGATCTTCAGTTTTTCTGAGCCTTTCTCTGCCCTGTTATCCTGTGGCTCTGGGCAGAGGGAGAGGAAATTTTGATTTTCCAAAAAGCAAGAACAGACTCTGCCCAGTGTTGGGAATTGAGCATATCCACCCTGATCCTGTTCCTAGTGAAGATGGCCCATAAAGTAACGCACATCCAACAAAAGTGAGGAGACTGAAATAGTCTTTACTCTGGACTGAACTAGAATTAGCAGAGATAAAAATTGCAGCTCCACAGCTTCAGCTGTGAAGCTGGATATGGGAAATCATTGATAGACTTACAACTCCTACTCTTTAGCAATGGAGAAAAATGCCATGTTAGTGTTATGCTTGCCATAGAGAGATCCCTTATTTCACTGCTCTGGCAAACTGCTGCCAGCAGGAGCTTTTGTTGGTTTTCCATGCTGGGTTTTTTTCCTCCTTTGTGTTCTTTGGTGGAGAAAGTAATTTTCCTCCTTTCTGAGTTTGGAAGTTTCTGGCCTTTGACCCCCATCTGCACATGGAGCTGCTCAGGGGCAGCTCCTGGGTGAGGAAGGGGTCAAAGCAAAGGATATCAGAAGGATGGCTCTGGAGAACATCATTGCAAACACTTTTGAAGACACTGAAAAATTGTCCTTGCCATGTCTGGTGTGGAGCCAATGAAGATGAGCTTTCCTGCTAGAGCCGAGGGTACAGCTCCCGAGGAAGCCGTTGGGTAACTCCGCTCTGCCCTTGTACTCTCAGGGAAGAAAAAAAGGACCTTTCTCTTTGTTCCTCCTTTCCACCCTTCTTGGTTGTCTCTCCTTATTTGCCAACATTACATGCTGGAGAGAGGAGAGAGAGGGTGCACCGGGTTTGGGCTAGGGCAGAATTAAATTTCTTCACAGTAGCTTGTATGCTTGTGGCCTGCCAGGGTTAAACCATGACAGAGGGGAAAGCAGCAGTTCCTCTCGCCTCCCCCTGCCATCCCATGTCCCTTCCTGCTCCTCTGGGAGGTTCCAGCAACTCCACCTCCCTGCTGGAGGAAGCTCCTGTGGCAGCACTGTGGGGTGGGATAAAGCACCCCATGCCTTGACTGGCTGCAGCTGAGAGCAGCCATGCAGGAAGGCTGGAAGAGGCTTATTTTTAAATATCCTCTGGGACCATCGCTGCTCTCACCTAAATAAAGCAAATGCTGGCTGAGAGCCCTGCTCCACCTGGAAGCAGAGCTGCTGTGCTAGATAGGATGGAAAAGCCTCCATCAGTCTACACTAAAAGTATTTTCTTTGCTTGTGAAAAATCAATGACCACACAATTGTGTTGGTGGTGCTATAGGAAGAGTAGCTCTCCAGGAGGAGAAAGCTTTGACAAACTGGCCCTGAGCAGTCAGCATATGCTGTCCAATAGGAGTTTTGGACACCACCTCCCCCAACACTGACCAATCCATAGTGTGGACAGTGGCATGGAGGGGTGGTAGGGTAATGAGCAAGCAGAGGTGCTCTGGGAGGGATGATTTGCTCTGTGATCACACTCGGGAAGCATCTCCCAAAGGAGCATGGGTTCCCTTCGGGCTCCCAGTGGCAGCTATACCCAAATCACCATGGGGCTGCGCGGGCCAGGACTTAGACACATCCCTGGGTCCTCTGGATATTACCAATAGTACTGCCTGACTATTTGCTGTAGTTGCCATCTATGACTGACAGCTTCATAGGGGAGTTCCTCAGACCCACATGTGGTGAGAAGCTCTCTGTAGACACAGCAGCAGCAGAAGGATTAAGCATTAGGACTTTGCTCACCTCCATATAGCACCAGCACACTGGCAGCGTTGGAAGGAGGGAGGACTGCAGTGCTCACTGCTGGGGCTGAGGTTTGTGGGAGACACCAGGGCGGGGATGCACCAGAAGGACTTGGTGTACCTCCCCAGAGAGTCTTTGCATCCAGGCCAGGCCAAGGAAAAGTAGGATGCTGCTGTATCTCCAGCCAGGTCTGCGCAGACAAGCTGCTCACACAAATTATGATGCCTTCCCACAAGATCAGAATCAATCCCTTCAGCCTTACACTGTCCCCTTGTTTGCTTGCTTAGTCTTTCTCTGTATATCCCACAGACGTTGCAGGGAAATATATTTTTTTCTGGTATGGCCATTGGCCATGCCCACGTACATCTGAGTAAGCTGACATCGTCCAAGCTTGAGCTTTGGCCAACCTAATAGCTTCAGGTTTAATCATAAAGCACTGTTATAAATAATGAATTATGAGAGACAACGTCTTCCAGTAAATCCCGCTGTGTCTGCTTATGTTTGGATCACTGCATTATGCTAAAGAAAGCTGCTCAGAAGCTATTAATGTGGGGAGGCACGGAGTGGATGAGGGAGAAAGGGAGAGAGGCATTAATCTGCTCTGTTGGGTGATGATTAAGGGGCAGTGCTGGGGTGACTGGTTTGATGCTCAGAGTGGCCTGACACTGCTCCATGCCAAACCAAGGGGAAAATCAAGGCTAAGTCCAGTAGGAGCTGGATCAGATGTTTGTGTGCTTGATTCACAGTGTAAGGGGGGCTTAAATTGTTAATGGTCTCACCCGGGAACTCTGGCAAAGGGGTCATTTAACTACCAGGTGAGGGACAGTTTAGTAACCAGGGAGGCAGAGAAAGGGCAAGAAATTCCAGTCAGGGATCAAAGGATATCCCCTTCCACTTTTACAACGGATACATACGAATGTCAGGTGGGATCTGCCAACCCCACAGTGAAAATGTTCATACTGTTTGTACAGCTGGAACACACCAGTTCTCAGGACCAGGGTACACAGGATCAGCAGCAGGAGCTTGTCCATGCTGGGAAATGTCTTATATTACACTGACTTTTCTCGGAAAACAATGTCATGATTAGTACCCTGAGTTTTGATGGATTTAACCTCAAAACTCCCCTGGCAAAGTACATACCCTTACAGTTCTCAGTTTATTACTGAAGAGCTGAAACACAAGATGCTTAGGCACTGCCCAGCTCAGCTTTGCAAGACCTGCAGGATGCTGGCAACCAAAAGCGGACCCATCTGTGTGACAGATGCTGTGCAGAGACCGTGAACAAGCACAGCCTTTGCAGGCTGTAGGATCAGAAGTCGTATAGCTGGTTGTAGCACTGCTGTACCCATGGGTGGAAGCATCTCCCAGCGAAGGTGGGCTGCGCAGCCCCGGGCAAAGGTAGTGCGTGTGTCTCAGGGCTCCTCTTTCTGCGTGGTACGTGCTGCACTGTCCCGTGCTGCCAGCCCACCGGGCTCGCTCACATCTCGCTGCACACAAATGCCCTGAATCTTCTCATCAAAAGTGACTCAGCGCAGGTCTCCACCTCCCAAGATTTGCTTTTATAACACCCCCACACAGCTAGCCATGGATAATTAATGTCAATGGAAACAAAGGACTTCACAAGCCTACCCAGAAATGGTCTGATTGGGAAGTCCTGCTGCTCACCAACCTGTTTTAATGAAAGCAGATGACTCTAATGAAATACCGTGCTGGGAACAATCGCGTGCTGGCTCCAGAATGACTAAGCACCATTCCCAGGGCTCTCTGTCCTGCACGGCCGGAGGCAGCATCACCTGCACCAGCCACACATCCCTGCCTCTGGCTGGAGTTCCCATTCACAGCCCCTGTGTTTCTGGGACATGCACCCTCGGCCGGGCCATCCTACTGCTCAGCCACTGCACCAAGGGGTCACTGTCCGGTCTGGGGCTGGAACCACAGGTAATGCTCCTGCTGTGCGTAGCGCGGAACGCCTTGTGTTTCCAAATATCTCATTATCCCATTTCTCTGACTTTGACTTAGCCCATCCCGACGAGCCTTATGGGTTATAGGAATCTGGATAGCAACTTTTGATATGAACCTGAAATATTGTCACTGAGCAACACTTTTGAAATAAGAGATTACTTTTGAAATAGCACAAGGGCTCTGGCTATTTATTTATTTGTTCAGCACTCACATTTTTTAGCAAAACTTTGTTTAGTTTTGATGTAGAAAAAAACATTTCCTGATGTTTCAATATCATTCATATTTTTCACTGATTTAGCTTTTGTGTATTTTTCCTCCTCTGCTTTTCCATCCTGAATCCTCCTAGCTGGAAATTATGAAATCTGGAGAAACGGAGGAAAAAAATAAAGAAAACCATTCCCTTTTTTGTGTTTTAAATCACATTGAGCCACAATGAGAAATGTGTTTTTACTGCAGATTGGAAAAATTCTATAGGGGGGGGAAAAGAGAAACATAAATTGTTCTAATCATCTTGTGACTAGTACTGCACCCATTTCCACCAGATTCCAGCTCCCAAAGCGCTTGCTGAGCAGGCAGTCCCTGTGCCTGCCGAGGGCTGCTGCAGAGCTCTTGCCTTAAACTCCTTCCTGCAGTGTTTCAGCCTCCAGCCAAGACAGAGAGTGCTGCAGACCCCAGCATTTAACCTCTCAAAGGGCTCCTCTGTCATGGAAACACACTGTGCAAATCTTCTCTACTTAATGTGAGTTCTTGGCCTGGCCCTGAAATACTGAGTGGTTATGGCAGAGAAAGAATCTGTGATGGGTGATCAATTTAAGATGGTAAACAGGCTGTCAAGGACTGTTCCAGGAAATACATCTTTTTTGAGTCATTTTTATGTGAGAACATGAGGAGGGTAAAGAGAGAGAGCTAACAAGTGTATTCGCTTGGAATTAATAACGTCTGAGTGAGATACACAGGCTTCCCATTATCTTTCAGTAGCACAGAGACATCCTGGAACCTAGATTTGAGGAATGGGTGAAGCATAACAAATGCAAGTGATGTAACTACTACAGAAAATCAGGGTATTTTTCAAGAGAGCATTCACCTGTTAGGCTGGTCATGTCCTTACAGTTCACTGAGGCACACTCTTGCTTGGCATGGGCTTGGAGAAGCTAGAGCCTCAGCAGTATCCCCGTCACCACCCAAAGCCAAGGGAGTTAAGACATTTACACCTGTAGGATCTTCCTCAGGAGATTTGCCACATGATCTTATGGAGGGCAGAGAGTTGAGAAACGGCTGGGCAACAGCAAAGAGTTTCGGACCTCCTGTCCTGACCCTGAAAGTCGCACCTTGTTTAGAAAAAAATAATTTTGTTTCTATCATTTTTTTCCCCCTTCTTTTTTTCCCAGCACCCAGCTATTTGGGGTCTACATCAGGCCTTTGAGCCTCCTCCCACATCCCAGTGATGCCTGTAGTTTCCCTCATCCAGTTTCTTGGGATTACAGCCCTTTCCTTAGGGCACAGCCCATCTCCTGGATGCACTTCCCAGCCAGCCCTCCAGCCACTGGAAAACAGAATCTCTCCACTGCGTTTACAATGCTTTCTGGTTTATCCTAGGTGAGAATTTAGGTCTTTGACTTCCACGGGAGTTGTGTGGCCCATGGGTTATGCCTTAGAGCTCCTGGGCCTCTTTGGTCTTGCTATGGATTTGTTTAGTGTAGATAGGCTGGCTATACACTTCTCCAGTCATGGGCTTTGGCTGACTCCTAAAGAAAACCTAATCCAGCTCCTAATACCTCTCCCATAGTGGTTCTCTTTGTTTCCTATGTTATTTCTTCTTTTTCCTTTTGCTGTGACACACTCCGCTGAACCTTGGATGAAAGCAGCGTCTAACATCAATGATCGGAGTCAGACAACACTGCTCCCAGTTCACTTGGTCCCAGGGCTGATGATAAAATTGTGCTTGGACCAAAGGCTCCCCAGAGCTCCTTAACCCAGGGATAACTGCAAGTGAGAGGTGTCCCAGGGCTGCAAGATGACATGGGCTTTACAAGCTGCTTGTTTGTGTACCTGTGTGTGCTTAATAAATTGAGGAGTTTGTTCAGTAATTGCTACAGTGAAAGCAAGCCAGCAATAATGCAATGCAATGTTCAGACTTATTTAACGTTATCACAGGGAGATTTTCTCTGCTGGTTACTCTTGAACACTTTTGCTCTTATCCTGTTGTGGTTCTTTACCCTGTCTCTGGTTTCTTCTCTTATCTCTAAGTCCTGTTTTCCCTGTAGTCCCACACTCCCTCTTATGCACCTGAGTGTACTGCCTATCTTCCTCACCCTGACCTTGCTTTGTGCCATCTTCCACACCTTTCCCTCCACCAGGAACATCATCTCTAAGGTGTGCCAGTAATTTTTCCATGGAACATGATCACAATGGACCTGCATGCCATTCTTCACTCCTTTTGCTGTTTTGTACTGAGATTCTTCTGTACCTTTCCCCTCTATTTCCCTTCCTGTGCCCTTGGATAAGGTGACTGCACAAACCATACTCTTTGAACACTTCAACACAATTAGTCAACAACAGAGCTCCAAGTAGAAGGAAGTTCTGGATTTCTTTGGTGAGATCCAGGGTTCCTGTGGGCAGGAGCACAGGAAAAGCTGAGGGAGCCACAGAGCAGTTCTTGGTTGGAGTAGAGCTGTGAGTGGTGTAACAGCAGAGTTTACTGCATAGGCTCTGGGCTTCATAGTATGTTTTACTTGCCCTCCCACTTTCAAGCACTGGTATCTTTGGCTATGAAGTAGCTGTGATAATCTATTCTATTCTATTCTATTCTATTCTATTCTATTCTATTCTATTCTATTCTATTCTATTCTATTCTAGTCTAGTCTAGTCTAGTCTAGTCTAGTCTAGTCTAGTCTTGTCATGTCATGTCATGTCATGTCATGTCATGTCATGTTGCCATACTTAGAACTTAGACTCCTCTTGCGTCAGAGCCTGCTGTCTGCTGGACATGACCCACCCATTGCACACCTTCAGAAGTGCGAAACAAGGGTAGTAACTGCATATGTACGTCTTTTTAATCTGTGGATCTTGGAGTGCTCCATGAAAGACACTCGCACAGTCTCCTTTACACGAGGGAGAAGCTGAGGCTGTTAAGGGTCTTGTCCAAAGCCACCCAGCAAGCCAGCATTCGAATTTAGGGATCCTACACTTCAGTGCAGCACTGTGTTGTAGGTCTTCAAAAAAATGGCATGAAATATCTCTTTCTAAATTCTCACCTCTCTGGAATAATGAAAATCACTTTGAAGTCCCATGTCATCTCACACTTTGCCTGCTGTGTGTCTATGCCCACTCCCTCCTCTGAACTGGGACCAGTAAGATCAATCAAAGCAGCAGAAGAGGCTGTTACATGGACAAAAGCCCATGGCATGGGCTCACAAGGGTTATTGCAGGTTCAAAAGCCACATGTGAGTTCTGCTGGCACACTCTGGGCAGGAAATTTTACAAACATGCCAACTTTCCTGTGTAACTTCATCTCTCCTGGCAGTATATGCATCATTCATTCAGACATATCTTTACCCCATACTTCTCCCATTCCTTTCAATTTATTTGAACTATGTCTCTCTCTTCTCTTTTCTCTCTTCCAGAGAATGTGATGTCATTTAACCAGTGCATAGAAAAACATGAATTTTTTAAAAGCAAAAAAAAAAAATTGTATTTCAATCTCTTTTGTATTATGATGACAGAAATCCTCAGCAGCAGCCCACAATTCAAGATCAAGTACTGCCATAGTCAAACCCTTTCTTTACCTCTAATTTTTCTGTTTCCTTTTTGTATCCTCATTTATTCTACTAAAACATTCCTATTACAGCCTTCTCCTCATTTATTCTAATAAATCATTCCTTTTACAGCTTTTCTTTATAAAACCACCTTTTTTTATACCTTTTGGATCACATTGTGAGTTAGGTATGTATTTCTGCTTTCTTAAGGTCTGTGTACAATTTAGTGCTTGGTATGGAGTTATATCACAGCTAGGAGGTTATTAGCAGCAAATTAAGCAAGGATTAATTCTTCCCCCACACTTTTCTTGCAGCAATCCACATCTGCTTAACCGTTTGGTACGATGATATGAAAAAAAATACTGTGAGCTTGTGAGCTCTTGTGTTGTCTGGCTGGCTGGCTAAGCAGAAGATGTAGTAAAATGGACAGGAAGGATCATGGGAGGTGTCCCAATAGCAAAAGGCTTGTAAGTGGGACATTAATTTGGACAAGTAAAGCCTCAAGAGGTCTAAAAGAGGGTTAATTGCTTCAAAGGTATTATTTTAACAGCTAGAGAGGTGACTAAAGGTGTATAGGCCTTATTTGACTGATTGCCAAAGATAAAAAGCTTTGCCACAATAATAATTGGAACGTATTGCCTAATTTATATATATTTTTTTGGAGGTGGACAATGTCTAGAACTTTGTAGGGGAGAAGGGAGAAGAGGATTTGAAAAAGCAGTTACAGCTCCCAAATACACAGCTTAGTTTATGCTGTCAGAAAGATGCCAGAGCATCCAACCAACCCTAGAGCCTGTGCATGGAGCTCGACTCAGAGGACTGGGGTGCAACACCTGATAATAACCTTTTTCTGCCTCCTGGCCAAGCCAACTCCTGACTCAGTTTCCCCATTTGTAAACCAGTGCTAATTATATGTTTGCTTTCTTTGTGAAATGCTTTGAAGCCTACTCCTAGTAAATGTTACCTACAGGGCTGGTAATGGCTATTATAATGAAATTATAATCAAATTATATATATATATATGATTTGTATATACATAATAATTAAATTGTAATTAAAACTGCTATTACAATTGAATTTTTTCATGACTTGAGACAACATACACAACAGTTCCCAGTAGGCCAGAAGATCACAGGTTCTTTCAGTATAGAGCAAAACAACCATTAATTTCCAACTGGAGTTTTAGTGTAAGCAAATCAACAAAGGAAAGCCTAAATTAAAGAACAATATCAAGGGTTTCCAGAATTGTTATTATTCTACTGAACATTTCAATTATTTAAGCAGAGGTACTTTTCAGAGTTGTTTTGACAAACATACTAAAGTAGGAGTAACAGAGTTCAGTCCTCTGTGTCAAAAATGAAGATCCAGATCTGGTTTTGTCCATATTTTCACTCTTAGCTCAGCATCCCTAATTCATAATTCAGACAGATGTGTTGACTTTTTTGAAACTGGCAAAAGGTTTGATTCTTCGTTAATTTAAGTGGCTGTTGGCTGCCACTCAGAGGGAACTTTACTCCTTCCCACTGGTTTGCAGTATAAGAAAAATTCAAGCTTTGCATTAATTTGAAAGCTCTCTCCTAAAACTCTAACTTCCAGTAGTTGTTCAATTTAATAAAAAAACATTGAAATGTAAGCCAAGTTGATTTATATACGACTCAAATTCCCCGGGAGTATGATCTCTAAAAAAAAGAAAAAGAAAAAGATTAATATAATGCAATCAATGTCAGATGCAGGACAGAGCTCTCTAACTGAAGATGGAGTGAATTGCATTACCAATTCACCAACACATCAGTCACCTTTGCTTCAGAGGATCTGTGACACTTAACGGGTTTGTCTTCTTAGTGGGGCACTGGACATATTACAGAATTAGGGTTAGAGCCAGAAAGACATTTAGCTGCTTAATGCCTAATTCCCGTTAATTTCAGTAAGAGTGAGGTACAGAAATACCACTGTGGGGTCCCTTTGCATTTAGCTGTGATGACTTTATATGTTAGAGGAACAAGGAACAAAATGCAATGTTTTACTTTGAGTTTTCAGCTCACCTTCTGTTGCATTGCTCTGGCAAATTCACCAAATCCCACCCCCAGCAGTCCCCTTGTGTGAGTGACGTCCCTTCAGACCCCCGGGCTCCTCAGCTCCCCACCAAGCCTGTGAAGGGCAGGGATGTGGACCATGATCAGTCCATAGCAGTTCGTGGGACTCGCTTTCCAAGGTCACTATCTAAACGTCCCCTCAGCAGCAGGTCTTCTTCATCTTCCCTAGCCAGGCCATACCAAGATGTTCCTCCAGCTTGCAAGCCTGGGATATGTGCAGAAATTGGGCACAGTGAATGAGAGGAGGATGACCATGCGGTCTCATTTTGACGTAAGAAGTCTGTCATTTGTACCCTGGACCACGCAGACCCCAGGGCTGAGCCCTTCCCATCCATTGGCTGTTACCTAAAGAATCTGGGCAGAAGGCACAGTGCACATGAAGCCTTCTCCAACAGCAGGCAGCGGAGATGGCTTGGTTGGACTTGGCTGCAGTCCTTCGGAGCTATTTGTAACACACTTGGCGTGTTTAGAAAGATGCCCTCAGCTCTCCTGCCTTCAAAAGCCTCTCCTTTTGCGTATAAGTGGTGCTGTGAAATCACACCAGTTCTCCTGAATTCTTGATGATGGCAACATGGTTCCCACAATTGCAGCCTAAGCGTTGCTTCTACTTCAGGAGAAACTCTTGACAAGTTTATCTCTTCATGCTGAGACAGCTATCAACATGGCTCTGCTCTGTGGCTACGTGATTAGATAAATTACTATTTTGTGGAAACGAGGCCTGGCACACACTTCTAGCTCAGTATCTGGAGGAAAACTAAGCCTTTATTTAGCTTATCTGCTGCAAGGAGATAAAGTGCTCTGTGCACTTCTTGCTTAGACATGAAAGCTTTGCCACCATCTGTAATGTATGACTACTGTGTTGTGGTCAAAGATGTGGTAGAGCCCCAAATCGAAACTGGAACTCTCCTTTGGTGGATGCTGCACAGGAGACAGGCTCTGCCACTCAGTCACAACATATGCACCCTCTCGGTACTCAAGGGGGGCCTATAAGAGACATGAGGACAGACTTTTTAGCAGGGCCTGTTGTAACAAGCCAAAGGGTGATGGCTTTAAACTAAAACAAGGGAGATTCAGACTACATATAAGGAAGAATTTTTTTACAGTGAAGATGGTGAAACACTGGCACAGGTTACCCAGAGAGGTGGTAGGTGCCCCATCCCTGGAAACAGTCAAGGTCAGGTTAGACAGGACTCTGAGTAACCTGATCTAGTTGCAGATGTCCCCACTCACTGCAGAAGGGTGGGACTAGATGACCTTTAAAGGCCACTTCCAACCCAAACCATTCTATATCTCTATGATTCCTCCTTTCTCTTATCTCTGTGGATATCTTAGCAGCCACTAAGCCAGACTAAGTGCTTCCAGGCTGTCATTTCTAGAAATACAGATAATTATTTTTGCCTTGAGTTGCTTTAGTCAGAACAGGTGCTGCTGGAGATTTTTACAATGGCTTGGGTGAGAGAGATGTCAACAGGAGAGTAGACAAGGAAACTCCTGGGAGATCTGGAAGGCCTCTGGATTGAGAGAGGAGGTTTCGACAAAGGAGTAATGAAGACTTTCTTCACAGGGAAAGATTGTGAGCAGGCAGGAGACATACTACAGAGAGACTGGGTAACAACAATTGATAATGGTCCTTTGTTTCATTGAAACCTAGTTTATTTGGCTGAATCCCAGTCAATAGGAAACATCACTTTGGATCCGAATTTCTCATTTTGCTGTACAACGCCAAGTGAGCCCTTCACAGTGCCACTAGGTTAGTTAAAATGAACGCTTTCAAGGCTCATAGGTACATGAGCAGCTTTAAAATGGATAGAGGCTTTGCAAGAACTAGGAGAAACCAAGATTTAGCATGTGAGATAAAGGTGGAAGCTGCTTAATTATAGATTCAGTGCACATTGCATTAAGGATTACTCAATAATGAGATGACCACTCAGTCCCCATACAACCTCATTAAAGACTGATAGGCTTGTCTTTTAAACATTTGCTCTTTCCTGTGCCAGACTTTAAATGGTTCTCTCCCGGTAATGCAGCTGTACCTTTTCAGCAGACTTAGCTTTTTTTAGATAATTGAAGATGCATAAAAAAATGAATCTGCAATGCTTCAAAGCTGGGATCTTAAATGCTGACTGCTTAGCCTCTCAGAAGACATGTAGAACATCTGCCGGGCTTCTAAAGGTTAAATTCTGCAACCAAAATCCATTATGTTTTTAGCAACGTCATCCCAGTCTGGCTGGCTCAGTTACTGCCCTGATGAGTGCTGCATTGGCAGCTCTGCATGGTCAAAGGTTTGGATCATGTCTCACAACTGCATTTCAGGATGTGATTGCTTTCCCTGGATCTCCCAAGATCTACAGAATCTTTTTCTGGTGATTGTGAAAGGACCACAGGAGATATGAGCTCACCAGCACACTAGTGAAAATCCAAGGGGGTGGAGGAAGTGTTGGAGATCCATCACCAAACAGTACCCGAGTGCTTCTGGCAAACTCTCATCCATCGACAAGTGAGCTTAGCTGGTTTGTTATAGGAGGGGAAACGGCTTGTACATCTAATACACTGTGTCTGGAGTCAAGGCCACCTTTTCTGTAGATTACTCCTGTGACTTTAGATAAGTAACTTATCTCTTCCTTGCCTCATTCTCATATAAAATAAGAACAACAAAATTTGCCTATGATTTATCTCCATCTGAAGCTGATGTCGGTCAAGAGCTTCTCAACTTGAGTCAATGAATTTGCAAGGATGCAAAACCAGGTGAAATAAACAGTGATCAGTTACAGTCTATTTAGAGATGAGGTGTCCCTGGCTGTGTTTACACCTCACTGCACGCTGTGTATATAATACTTGGCACACTATGTCATGATCTCAGCTGGAGTCATTAGATGATTCTATCCTATAATTAATAAACCTGGCCACATTCTCTGTTGTCTAAATACGACATGCAAAATATCTAACAGCAGGGTATGTGTCATTTGATAGTCTCAAAATACTCTCAGAACAATACTCTGATTTCTACTTTTAAAATCTGTGCTTTTTACTGATCTTGTGGAAAGAAACAGCCCAGCCCCTCATCTCTCAGCCTAGAGAATGAAGGCGGGGGGGGGGAAGCATTTATATGTCTTTGCATTCCTGCCAAAGTGGTTATCAAAGTCTTTAACATTTACAGCATTTTAAAGTGAATCACCAGTCTACATCTCATCTGAACATCTATTTTTTCCCCATAATCTGCTTTTAGAGGGGCTTTTAACTGCACCAGATTTTTTTTTCCCCATTAAAATGCTGTCTGGATGACTGGAAAATAGAATAGCCAGTCCTCATTGCTCAGTTTCCATAGTGAATGTCTGGAGCAAAGGTCTGTGGGATTATTCAATTGCTGCAATAATGGCCTTTGACCTGGTAAAAACAATCCAAAAGACAGAATTCATCTATTGGATTATTTTTAACATTAATCATATTCTATTTAGAAATCACAGTAGAACAGCTGGGGTTCAAGACAGACTGCAAACTATTCGTATGTACTTTATTGAAGTGGCTTAAATTTTTATGTACGTAGTTACACAAATGATGTCTTTAGGGATTCCCCCCGCCACCCATATTTATATACTTTGCTAAATGTGCTCCAGACTGCAAAACCTCCTCTCTCAGCAGCACATTACCAGCACTAAATACAATGACCAGTGTGATCTGAGAGCTCTGTATAGATATTAATTGCAGATAAACAAACTTTCTTGATCCTGAAACTGCGTAAGTGAGGAAGAGCGACAACACCTTGCTCTTGAGGCTGAACATTTTGTTTCTGTGCATTAAATGAACAGTCTCAAATAACTGTTCCCCCTTAACTTTGCCCCGTGTCAACACATCACAATCGTCCCTACAACTCCACTTCTTGCAAGACACGACTTCGGAAAAGAGTGAATCCCTGCTCAGAAACAACTTGTCCCTGGACAGACTCCAGGAAAGGATTCCTGGGATCACTAACACATGCGTCATCTAGACACGCTCCCCTAAGGTCCCCCAAGCTGCCTGGCCCGGCGGGGACAGGCAGCAGAGCTGTGCCACTGCTCCCGACGCATCACGCTTACGGCTCACAGCCCAGGTCCTCCCAGGGAAGAAGGAAAGATACTGGGCTAGCAAAGGAGATCTGTGGGGCTGTAAATCGTGAGTAGGTTTTAAGTTCAAATACCAGCTGAAAAACACTCGCTATTCTTGCAAATTAACGTAGTATCGGAGGCCCTTACTGAAATTTCTGGAGGTTTTTGCTGGCACAATGCTACACCCATAGCAATGACACGTTAAGGACACTGGCAAAACAAACGTCTGGAAAAGGAATTCACACAGCAGTAATGCTGGCAAAATGCGGCTTCCCACTCAGATGTTTTAGAAACTACAAAACACATCTGCTGGGAAACCTAGTGACTGCAGGAGAGACACACACCTGAGCAGGGGCACAGTCACCTACTGTAAACACCTTCATCCTGCTGAAGCAGACTTATGCTTTGGCATCGGAGTCAACGGTACTATGGGCACCAAATTCTCCATACAGGTCCCTGTACAAGGAAACAAGTCACCTGCTCATGACAGGTTTGCTGGATGCCTGATGGACTTGCTTGGTACATCTTGCTGGTGGTATAACCATGTGGCGTGTTGATTACTGAAAAAAAGAGTGGTCCCACTAGGCTGATTGAGACAAAGGAATGAGAGCATCCTTCCCTCTGGTGAGACCTCCCTTGTGCCACGTCCATTCACCTAGCAACCTCCACCATCTCCCAGTGGCCACCAGGACTCTGCATGTGCAGATATGTTTCTTTTGTGTTCTCTCATGCCAATGTACTCATTTCCAGGAAAAATCTCCTCATCAGGAATATGTTTGAGGAAGGACACGTTTATTCTCAGAAACGCACTGGAGCCCTGGAGCTCCTGAAATACTAGGTGGGATACATCCCGCAAATTTCCCACTACAGAGCAATTGTTACGCTGCAATGTTTTGAGTGTGTGGCTGTGCCCTTACACTGGAGCCAAGTGGAGTCCAAAGGGATTTTAGATGCTCGGTCTGTCCTGGCTCTACCCCAGGGCTGGATGACTTTCAGAAGTCCGTTTCAGCCCTTATTTTTGATGATGCTCTGATAAAATTTAAGAGAATGAGGAAAAAGTAGAACTTTTTTCCCCTGAATGAAAATGAATAATTTCTTAGCAGAGGCATACCCAATAAATCATCAGTGCTCACTCTGACATCAGGATATATGGCACCCTGTGACAGGTCAGTTATAAATGGCCCAGCAGAAGAATCTGTTTTATGTGGTGTGGAAACAGAAATAATTCAGTCAGAGCAGGTGATGTGGCTTTGCTGAGGCCAAAATCAGATCCTAGAAACATGCTGCTACCTGGAGGAAGAGGCTGAATGCAAAGGGGCTCCTAAAAGCCCTAGAAGTTCTTCTCCGAGAGCCCTCCAGGTCCCTCCCAGCTCACTGGTAGTTTCACTGCCGCCTCCTGCTTGGCAGGAATGTGTGTGAGAGTGCACCTGTGTGTGTGTGCACGCACGTGTGTTTCTGTGCGTGTGGCCAAGAAGCACGTAACACAGCCTCCAGTGGCATTCCCTGGTTTATCAGTGAGCCTTGCCTCTGATAAGGCTGGCTGCTGAGAGCAGGGAGAGGGCGCTGGGGCTGCTCAACAGCATCCCTCCAGCCAGCAGCACCCTGCAAGAGGACTTTCCTGCGCCGAGGTTTTGCTGCGTCAGTGACCTGACGCCCACCACACAGATGGGCGTCACTTCAAGGAGCACCGCAGTTGTATCTTCTGCCCTGAGAGCTCACAGCACGTGGAAGGTCCCAGAGCAAGGTGCAGCCCAGAATGAGGCAATCTTAAGGAGGCGGTGGGGGACGATTCACAAGATCTGAGGGGATCCATGCACAGAGCATGGCTTTGTGCTTTATCCTCTCAAAACATAACAGAATTGAAAAAGCAAAGCGAGTCATCTGAAGCCCACCGCAAAGCGCTGCAGGGAGAAACTCCAGGGCAGAAAGGGTGAGTTTGTGACATCACGTCCTTGCCAGCAGAAAAGCCCCACAGGCTTAAGTGGTGCAGGGAGTAAGAAAAGCAGCTGATTCACTGTGCTGGTGGTGGCTGGTACAAATAGAATGCTGCCAGATCCAAGCTTGAGCATCCCTGGGATGAGTCTCTTGCTCAGCTGGGGATGGTCTTCAAAAACCTGCTCCTGTACAAGGGTTGTGTTGGTCGGTGCAAACCAGGGCTGTGCAAACCTTCACAAATTGTGGTCTTCCAGCTCCCCTCAAAACTTCAGGCCCCAGAACAGCAGCTACAAGCCCCCTCTCCACCCATAGGCTGCTTTCCAAATCCAGCGCTCAAAATGAGACTTCTGTCCCCTGATCGACACAGGCAGTCTAAGCTGCCGAGCACTACTGGTTTCTAGTGGGTTCAGAGCTAACTGGGTGTTTCCATTTAAAGTGACGATGGGCCACTGGTCACTGGTAAAAACTCTTTATCTTGGAATTGGGAATTTCCAGTGCCTTGTCTTGGAGCAATAACTTTGCAGCACCTCTGCCCAATTACTCAGCACCACATCCAGCGCTTTGGGCCATCCAGCATGCAGATGCCTAGAAAGAAACCAATGACTTCAAGATGGGAGGTGTGCAGACAGATTATTAAAAAGCCAAGCAATCAGGCACTAGCACAGGCTTCTGTACCAGTGCTGAGAGCTAATACATCTCCCTGTGTAAGTGCTGCTTTTGATAGGGCTCTAATTGCGAATTTTAATTCAGCGTTGACTCTCTTTTATCAAGTCCTTGTCTGCACGAGGTTCTTCTAGGCATAATAAAATGAGATTCTTATTACCACATTTCTGCTCCTCTAGGCATTTTCACATCACTTTTTCCCTCTGCAGATGAAAAGCAACACAGTAATAAGCAGCATTTCTGTAGAATATACTGCCTCCGGACACAAACTGCATTCATAATTACTTCTCCCTATGGGGAAAATAAGGTGACTGAAGACATAATGATAACAGCACCTTGCCTTTGCTAGGATGCTTTGATCCTGGAGGATCTCACAGAGTTGCAGAAAATCTGGTCCTGAAGCAATAAATCATGTGAATTGGGCCTGACATTTCCAGGATGTTTTTTTTTGATACAAGCAGCAGTCATACATGGACAAAGCTGGAGAGGTTCTCACTGTCACATCTCCCACGACAGCTTTGCATAAAAGGGGCGAGATGGTATGAAAAGTACCCGTGGATTACCATACACCCAAACATTCTGGATTTTCACTAAAAAATTAGTCCCTTACTTGCATTTTCTAAATCACGGTAATCTGCTGTTGACTAGCAAGAGATGTGCAGGTAGGGAGCGTGGCCATCACACAGGTGCATCTGTAATTCAAGCAGAGTAAGTGGGGCTGGGTATAGCCCAGAGATCTGGAATAAGCCCGTTTTGTTTCCTCTGTGGCTTCAAGGGACTGGAGCTACACCCATCTACCCATGGGGAGGCCTAGGTGCCCATCTGACACTGACCGTATCTAGGATTTTTAAGAGTGAGCTGTAAAGCACAGTAGGGTAATTTAAGAAAAACATCAGATTGTCTGACTCTCCTTATGTAATAAAATAAAATACATAAAGCTTCTGACCACCAACTGACTCACAAAAGGGCACACTAGCAGAGTTGCAGAGATGCTGCATACAAATTTTACCATCAACAGAGCCACAGGTCCTACAGCTTTCTTTGCTCTCACATTGTGTTGGTGGAAAATTTTACACCCAGTGCCTAGCTCTCAGGGAGATTTCTTTTTGACTTGATTTTAAACAGCCCCACTAGACCATTCCTTTGGTGGCTGTGGTTGGTGCCGCCCGGCTTCCTGAGCCAAACTGAAATGAGAAGGGAAAAAACCCAAAAAGCACGGCAGGATAGTTTTGCTTATCATCTGCAAGTAAATGCTCTCACAGACCTGACTAGGAAAGTCTTCCCAAAATCTGCTTTCATAAGCTCTCCAATCTGCCCTCCGCTGGCTGGCTCACAGATACTTTGCTGGCTTGGTAACAAGCTGTTATAAGCGAGACTCCCGTAAATCAGATGACTGTAGTCATTTGATGCTTATATTTGGTGTGCTGAGTCATAAGGACAAGGGTTACATCATGTCAAGTTAATCATGCAAAATGGATTACAGGCGAAACAGCCGGCACCGGGGTGCGCAGTAGGAAAGGTGTGTTCACGCTTCACAGGTGGCCCCAAGGTGAGGGAACTGGGTGGCCATGGTCCTGCCCTTAGCCTGTCCACACCTCACCATCAATGGGGCTTTGTCCCCCGTGTTTCTCACAACTCTTCTTCCTTTGGTAGGAATATAGTCTGCAAACTGTATCTACCACAGACTGCTACAAGGCCCTGGATAACGGCTGGTCATACACCCAGGTTTAGAGCAGGGTCGGACAGGGCGTCCCAGCATGGACTTACACAGAGGACATGCTATTTTTCTTTAAAACACAAAAGCCAAATGATGTTATTTTCCAATACAATGTTCCCTCTTAACAGCCTGTTCCTGACCCCGCCTGTTGGCTCGATGCTCTCCTCCTTCAGCTACAGCTTCATTCCTCTGGTTCCTCCTTTTCTGCACCTTTTTGCACCCTGAGTTGTCCCCAGCTCAGTGCCCTCTTCTTGCCTTCACATCCATGTGCAGACACTTAGTCCATGATAAATGCTAGACAACCTTTAAACTTCCTGAAGACAACAATCTTCATTTAAGGGCTTAATGCAGTAGAGAACCTGTGGCAGCCTCTCTCAGCAGCCCCTTTGGATAATCACAGTCATTATTAAATACAGCCTTGTGCTGCAGTTGGATGTACTCGGTTCTCCCATCGAGCTGTGGGATCTCTTTGTGCCTTTGGCTTCTCAGAGTTCACAACAAAAGTGTGTAGACAAACAGAGTGGAAAACAGCCATATTATCACCATCATTCTTCATAAGGGTGGGGCAGCTTAGAAGAGCATTTAACTCCATTTGTCTTAGTCTTTGCACTATAAAATAACTCAAAAGCCTGGAAGCTGACGCCAGGACACAAATCCTGTAATCCCACCAAAAAAGCAGTGTTTGAATAATGTTATTCTGGTATTCCCCACTGAAATAATTCGCAAGTTGCCTCTGACTGGACACATTTAACTTTCTTTTTTTCCTTCAGATTGCAGAAGGCAAAGAAACGTCAGCACATATACAGCAGGGGAAAAATTATTACTTTGATGGTCTAGCAGTTAAACCACTCACCTAGGAAACGGGGCAGTCTGCTCCAGAAAACCATTTCCTTATTTTATCTACTAAATATTTAATGCAAAATGCACAACAAGGTTTGGCAGCCACCGACGTACCCTGACCACTAAGTCACATTCATACTTGGAGTGGTGCCCTATTTATCTGAGCTAAGTTCCTTGCTGCACAGTAGACCCATTTTCAGCAAGAGTAATGGGAAGCCCCACCAGCTGCTACCGGACTAACTGGTTAGCAAGCATAGATTTGAATCTCTTCACTCACCAAACCTGGCTCCCCCACTTCTTGGACCAAAGCACTAGCCTCTGCGTAATCACTGAAAAGGAGGAATGGGAATCCATTTGGAAAGAAAAGAAGCGGCTCTTGTGAGGTCTGTGAAAGTTGTGTCTACACCTGCCTTCAGGAAGGGGTCCTGGGTGGTGGATCCCAGCTGGATGTAGGTGTCACCTTGCAATCCTGAAAAGGATGCTGGTCCCATTGAGGGACAAGTTTTCAAGTATGTGCTGGCTTGTAATAGTCCATATTTCAGTTATGTGATCACTTTTGTGTTTGGGATCATCTTCTTGATCACAAACAGAGTTATATTCCTAGAGAAACTGATACAAGAGCATCATGCACTTGATTTTTGTCCCTGTTCTCTGGAAAACATCACAGTCAACCAAGCATCAGGCCAACCAAGGAGGAGAAAAGCCACCTCTGTGAGCCCTGCCACCTGGCTTGTGGCCAGAGATGGTGCAGTGCATGGCGATGGCTCCCGTTATCAGCGGTGTGGGAACTAGTCCCAAACTTTTATGGCAGGCAATGAGCAGCTGCAGCTGATGGTGTGCCCATGGGTGCTGGAGGTGCGGCGGTCCCTCCCTGTGTGCCTGGCTGAAGTCATGAATCCCTGCTGTGGCAGCTGACTCACTCTCACACTTTCCTTTTGCAGAGGTGCGGCACATATGAAATAAATAGCAGCAGCCCTGCTGAAAGACTCCTGCCTTACTGGGGACCAGGTTTAAAACCCAGCAGGCAGCAGAATCACCTTTTCTGTGCCTTTCCCTCCTCTGAGCTTGTTCTTCTTGCTTTCCTCTGTGAGCAAAGAGGGGCAAAAGTCCCACAGCCACGGTCAGTCCCCATCCTGGTGGGAGAGGGGATGCCTGTGCATGGAGGAGCACAGCTCTCACCTCTCAGTGCCAGGGAATGGTGTGAGAGTAGAGTAAGGGCTGCATGAAACCTTCTTCACGGCTTTGGTCTTTGGCCTCTGTGCTTTTAAGCATGAAGGAAAATGCCCTCCTCTCATCCCTGGGAGAACCCCCAGGGTGGGAAGGGTTTTGCAAGCACGCAAGCTGTGGCAACCCCACCCAGAGAGATCAGTGGGTGTTGGCCCCAGAGCCGACCTAAGGCTGGTCTACAGCACAAGCAGAAGAAAGGTGAAATCCCTTGCAGAGGTAGCAGCTGCATCACCCAGACCCTGGCCTCCGGGCAGCTGAGCACACGCCGTGCTCTGAATATCCCATCCTGTGTGAGTCACGAATCTCCCAGCTGCGATAGGGCCTGGTGAGCTCAACAGCAAACAGCTCAGTCGGATGCTGCAGAGGTTGCAACACCAAAACAATCCTGCAGCACTTCTCTGTATCTGGGTCTAACAGCAGCCCCGGGCACCGTCTCTCTGCTCTCACCAAGCAGAGGTACCATGCAATATGAAAGTGCTCAGGTTCTTGTAGAAGAATACCATGCACAACTCGATCTCCCGAGGATAAGTAATAATAATATTGTCTGCTAGTGCCTGTGAGGACCAGCAATGCATTTCTTGGCAGCGTTCACATGTTGTTCAAAGCAGATTTCCTGCACGGATCCAGGCGGTGGCTGTCAGCCACAAGCAGGACAGAGAAAAATGCGCCCACTCAGGAAATGATAAAGGAACTGAGCGAATGCTTTTGTTTATGAAGCGGCTGTGAGACCCCCTTCCAGAGGCAAGGCATGGAAATCGTGAGCAGCTCGTAACCTCCCCATGTCACGCGCTGGGTCTCGCTGGATGAGGAGCATGAGTGATTTGTCAGCTGCCACAGTGATGACAGCACCCTAGAGCTGTAAGCATAAAAGATTTTTCTTTACAAAGTCAACCTTAGGAAGTCAGGGGAATGATCTTGCCATTAATGAAGGTGAGAGAAAGAGAGAACAGATGCAACAAAAGCATTATACAAGTGCCACATAAGTCTACAATATATAGAGAAGAGCTATTAGCAAAGAAACAGCAGTATAAAAAGCTGGCCCAAATTTTCTTAGACATTTCCATTTTCATGCATCTGGACTGCACAGGCTAAAGGCCAGTGCATCTGGGCTCCTTCAGTATCAGAGAGGCTATAGCAGAAACCATGTGGTGTCTCACATCTTCGCTTTGGTTACTGCACGTGCACAGCTCCAGCAGCTGAACAAATCACAGACATATTTAAAAAGGAGGGATGGGGCAGGAAGAGAGAGTTTGAGAAGTTTTCTTTATTATTATTTCAGGCAAAGTATTTTAATGTTTTATATCTATTTTTGTCAATGCACAATTATTAGCTTTGCCAGCCTGTAGGAACAGTTTCAGGCAACTTCTAATTCTGCCCATTCTCCATTCTGTTCTTGCAGTACTGCTTAAAGCAGCAAAATATGGCAGAAATGAATGACACCCCTTTGGCTCCGGTGAACTTTGTTGCTTTACTTCCACATTGCATTTGTGCCAGAAGAGGTGTGTGCATCTGAGATGAGAGCAGCTCCCTAAGCAGATTTTTACCTTGGAGAAGTGACTAGCTGAACATTAGCAGCAGAGGAGGTTGTGTAACTCAGCAGATACCGAATCACAAATGTCGCTGGATCCTGTCCATGCCACGTAGGCTAGGACACCTGATCATCTAGACAGTTAAGTAATCAGGAACTGAAGATCAATGGTAAAGAACAGAGGGACCCTTGCTTTGAGAGTGAGGAGGAGAGGAAGGGGGAGAGAGAGATTAGGGCCTTCACAAAAGTAAGTGTATTAATTTGGCTGCTAGAGTGGAAGGAAGTTTCTAACAAAAAGCCCAGTTACTGTTGCTATCCAGTAAGCACATACAGAGAGAACAGAAACACAAGTTCCCTTGAGGAGCTGTCTTCACATGTGCTTCAGAAACTACAAGGGAAAGACAAAATCATACAAAAGAGGTAGGAATTAATGTAGAAACATGAAGCTCAGAACAATTCCAATCTACCCAGTATTCTAATTGTCAAGATCCAGAAAAGATGTATTTATTGACCCAGCTTTAGCAGTGTAAAAGTGAGACCTCCTTGGCTAGGCTCAGTTGTCCACTCTACATTGACCCTCTTGGAAAGCTAAAGGCACTTCAGTTATTCCTTTATTTAGTGACATGAAAATGCTCCCCCCAATACCTCATTCTTGGACCTTGTAGACTCAGTGGGAAATACCACACCACCAACCTCCTGATACATAATGACTTTGCCTCACTCTGGGACATTGCTCGGTTGGTGGCCTGGTCAGGCCTTGCAGCATTTCCATACCATGACCAGCTCAGCCTGGTCTAGTGGACTGGAGCCATGACAAGCAGTCAAGGGATCCAGAGCATCATGGCAGCACAGCAGATGGAAAATGGCCCCTGGACAGACAGTTTTCCCAAAGTGCAACCCACTGGGGCACTTGCACCGGGGGCTGTTCTTCCCCGGTCACAAACCTTCTGGAGTACGAAATGTCAAGAGAAAGGCCCGCTATTGTCTTTTTTATCTTATTCTTCTTTGCAGCCCCCAAGGGAACATTAGCACATTGCAATTTCTTTTCCTTGTTCCCCTGTCATCTGCCCATGTTTCCATGACACACTTGCCCTGAGGCCATCAGACCCAGCTGCCAGGACATCTCCACCTGGCTAAACATAATGAGCAACTGAGAAAAGATGTTTTCAGAGGATGAGATTTGGATGCTACAGAGAAGGGGCATGCTCAGAAGAGTGGAGCATTAGCTCTGTTCACAGGTTGAAAATGCTTGCAGAGAGCAGCGGGAAGGCTGGGAAAGCTCAGCGTTGGCTCTGCAGAGGTTCACTGGCAGGTCTCTCTGAGTGGTTGCACAGCTACAAGGAACCAGCAGCCCAGCTCCACGTAACTGGCACATGCAAATTAAACATGCTGAAGAGCACTGATTGCAGCTGTATGCGTGCTGTGCCATTCCCAAGTCTTGGTCCCTTCCATCAGCACCTCAGACAACCCCAGGTTTCAGCAGCGACTGCGACTGTGGTGACATCTAGTCCAAAGACAAGGAGCTGCTGATTTCTTGCTGTTTCCTTCACGAAGAGGCTGTCACTTTCCCCTCATCTGCATTTGGGAAGACTCTGCCTGATGGAGTGTGTTCAGCAAGCAAGAGGCATAGAGTTTTCATAATGCCCTCAAGAGAAAATGCTTTCCAGACTGAATGCTGCTCTTTATCCATGTCTCTGATTCTTCTGAGTTAAGGAAGAGGTGGATCCAAACCCTCACCCTTGCAAAACAGACTGAGAACTGAACCTGGACCATCATCATGCCAAGGGAGTCCTCCATGGACTAGAGTGTTATGATAAAAGTAAGTACCTCCCTAAAACACTGCAGGTGGAGAAATCCAAAAGTTCTAGTGTGGATAAAGTATGCTCCAAGGGCACCTAATAAAATATCTCTAGAGATCCTGCAACTCAGCAGGCTCAGGAGGCCAGGTGGACTGAACTTCTCCCACAGGACAGCTGTGGGCACATGCAGGAGCGATTTGATCTCTTGGGCAACAGAAATGAGTTACCTGCAGAGTATATTTGTGTTCAGCATTAGACAGCAGCCCAAGCAGAGAGTTGGGGTGCTTGGCAGCACAGTGGTGGACTAATTTCTGCACACGTCATTCTTCAAGCTCCAAAACCTCATTTGAATCTAGTCCCCAACTATGAGTCTTTTCCAGGTCCTGCCCTGCTGCTTCCTGTGCCAGATGGTGATATATTGGTGCATTCATTATCCTGAGGATAATACTTTTTGTGTTCTACAGGAATTCACTACCGATATCGAAGCAAAAACAAAGCTCACCTAAAAAAAACCTGCCACCAGAGGTATTTTGGCTTTGTAGGTGCAAACACATGGCTGAAACACTGGAATGAGTAAATAAGGAGAATCTTCCAGTTGAGCTTTCTCCTGTGTGCAGGGGTGTGTGCTTGCATGTGCATTTTTATTTGAACTGTTGTCATCTTCATAAGACACTTTATTGTGTTCAAAAGTAGAATTTTTAAAGGGCTGTCAACAGTAGGAAACAACATATGGGTTTTTATTCCTCTGCTACACTGAGAATAATTCACTTGTCAGATACGCACTGTTCTTCTGATCAGCTGGTTCTGTAAATAGAGAGAAGCCACATCCTTTGCACACAGAGAATCCCTGAGTCACCTCTTTATCTTGAGATTTATCTTCCCCATATTCGAGCAGTGAGAAGGTGAGAGGCCTTGGCCTGGCCCTGCTGCCCAAGGATCTGTGTCATCAGGCATAGGTAGCACAGTATAAAGCTGAAGAATATAATACTCTAGCAAAATATTTATCAACTGCCATTTCTCCTCCTTCCCAAGTGGTGCCTTAATAGACTCTGCTGAGATGGTGAATATCCTCTATTCAAGCCCTGTTGTGTTCCAGGTGGATTTAAGGGACTCACACAAGCAGAACGGTTGTGACCTTACACTCCCATCCTTAGTGCCGGCTGCTTCTGTCGCAGGCACCGACCCATCATTTTGACAGTTGGTTTATATGGGCTGGTGTATTTCACAAAAAGTTCTGTCTCATCTCTTGATCCTCTGCAGTAGCTCACCTCATCACAGGCATCTACAGTCCCATAGACACCTGCAGTGGCATTCCTTTCACCTAACTGTAGGTCTCTGCACGTTAGCTTGATATCTGAGCTCCCAGGGCAGTTCAAGGGATCAAGGTTCTACAGCCATGGAGTCAATATTGCAGGTGGCAAGGTCCATATAGACAACGAAGGCAAAAGCACAGTTTCAAAACCCACATATAGTTGGATGACTATAGTCCTTTGAATACAGTGGGTCACAGGGTGTAAACTTTTATTCTATAGACATCTGAAGCCATGGGAGTTGAACCTTACCCTCAGAAGCCCACATACCCCATTTCTGGTGGGAGTCAGCTCTCCTACACTCTTTGAAGCACCAAATCCCCACAGTCCTGGTTGGGCTCAGCTAATTGGTGTCATGGGAGTTATGGCAAATAAGATGAAGTAAAGTCTAGGAATGATCTAAGCTAGGTGCCAGAAGCAGTAGAGCCACACATGCTACCTTCATGAAATGCCAGTCACAGGGTGAGTAGTTGCCATCCGACTCTCCCATGAAACCCTAAAGTCTCTTCCTATTCTGGGTTGCTTACCAATATCACTGCAATACTCACAGTCAGAAAACGGGGGTGACAGAACGGGCAAATTCCCTGCCTTCAGCAGCACTCACCTCCTGGCTCACACTGGTTGCTCTCATCTTCTTTTCAACTCCCACAAGGATCAGAGAACATTGTCCCATAGATCTTAGCGGGCACTGGAGTGGACCATTTTTGCACAGCAGCTGGTTTTGAACCCAGGCCGGCTGCATGTGGAATGGGCAGCACCATTTCCATGTTTTAAAAAAATGACTAACAAAAAGCTTTGGGCTTTCTTTGTCTGATGTGCATTGCATACATGTCTGAGCACTATCGTAAGTACAACACTGAAAATCTAGATATAATTTATATTTTGCTCTTTTTCATCCTTGATGGTAGCGAGCAGCTTCCACAAATGGAAGTTCATTCCCAGGATGTGCCTCAAGCTGCTTGCTTTGTTGGTTGAGCAGGGTTTAAGTGTGTGATTTTTTTAAGCGTTGTCAGATGAGTGGGAACCCTTTTGTTGACCTCAGAGAAGGGAAAATCCTGGGGTCTGCTCCTGCTTCTTGCATGCCTCTCTGTGTTCTCCCATGGAAACATGCAGAAACCTGCATTACCATTTCTCGGTCCTATCCTCCTTGGGCTCTCCTGGCTCTCTCCATCACTGGGAGGCTGCTGCGCTCTCCGTGTCAGTTTGCCCTCTCAACTGGAGCCTGGGGAGCGCAGCAGCCAATCGGGCAGCCAGGCAGCCTGGGTATCCTTCATCAATCTCCCTAAGTGTCTTCAGGCTCTGCTAGGAACATCCACATCACTCCTTTTCTCTCTCTGCAATGACCTGAAGCTCCAGCTCTGCAAACAGTGATCAGTCAGGCATAATGCAATGCAGGGCAGCCCGGAATAATCTGGTTGGCATCCAAGGATGTATATTCACCGAGAGGCTAAGGAGTGTGTCAGCATTTAGTTTCAGTCTAGCTGCACTTTTCCTGCAGCACAGAATCACAAAGTCTCCGTCTCCTCCTCTGGATTGGGACTGATTCTGCACTGGGATCCTCTGAAAAGACAAATTTTCCTCTCTTGTTATTGCTGTACCACCATAATCTACCAAGATGTGTGACTGCTTTCATCTAGTTCTTCCTAACTGGCCAGGATCTCCAGCCAGTGGTGGGCTTACGTTTTCTATACTTTTCTGTATTCTGCTTCTGCTTTTCTGTGCTCTGCTAGCTGCGAATCAACCTCTGAGGCAAACCCTGCAGCTTCTAGGGTGTGGCTTTCTCTGATGCTGCATGAATCAGATAAGGAAAAATAGAGTTAAGAAAAAGCCTGTCCTTACCTCCTCTAAACTTTTCCTCGGTGCCTGTGTTATGTTGAAGCTAAGCCTTTGGCTTTGTATACCAATTAAATTTAGTTGTGTCTAAATGAACTGTTTTGGGTTGCATGCCTTAGTTAACATGTTTGCCCTTCATTTCTCGTCGCGATTAGGAAGCAACTAGCAGGATACAGTGCATGATACAATCTACTCAGCATTTACAATAGCTAAAAGCTGTGCTCTGTGATGTATGTTTGCAAATTCAACATGTCCTGTGCTCTGTATTCAATCTGCTGGCTGAACAATACAACACTCTGAAAGAAAGGCTTTTTTTTTTTTTCTGTGTATCCCTACTGCAGAGCAGAAAGAAATTATTAATTTAACCTCTTTTTTTTAAAGGGGAAATATACACATTTTAATGTATTAAAAGTATTGTGTATTGTTGAAGCCGAACAGTGTTGATCGAAGGAATGAGTCAAGAAAGTAATGCTAACTAGTTCTTAGCTGGCAGAAGCATATCAATAAATTACAAATTTGCTCTTTAGTTTATGTACAGATTAGCCTGTTCTAAAATAAGCAACTAGTAGTCTTAAGGCTGTGTCTACAAAAATGCCAAGAATCTGAAATTTCTACAGTATCTTTTTTTTTTTTCCTTAAAATATACAAAATCTATGTTTATCTACATTCTGCAATAAATTTCCCCACTATTTACTCTGGTAGAAGTTACAATCTACAAAACACAGTCTGTAAACATTTTGATAGCCTAGAAGTGGAGAGTTTGGGGCTTTTTTTAAAATATGCCTGATTATTTCTGCTTTTCTCTTGTAAATAATTTAGGATTGTATTTTCCACAACAATGGAAAGTCAAAAATTGCTTGTCAGACTCTCAGTCATACAAAGTAGCACCTCACTGCTTAAGTTGTCTTCTTGGAATCAAGGAGATGACTCAAGGAATAAGTCACTTCACCCAACAAAAAGATACAGTCCAACCCTCTGCTCGTTACCTGGTGTTTAGATTAAGTAATTGAATTGGTATAAGGTGATAGCAAATATTTTTTCCTGGGACTACACCCAGACCGTAATTTAATGTGATTTACTAAAAACATACTTGATCTAAGTTTTGGATGAAATATTTTCATTTATAAATGTGACTTTTTCAGTAGCATATTTTACTAAATATTTGTCTGCCTGCGCAAATGTACTTATTTAGCAAACAAGCAAGTTATGTGGCTCTTGCTATTTTCCACCTCAGAGACAATGTTGGGAGTTTCAGGTGCTGGCTAATAGAAACAAAGACATAACACTAAGAGCGCTCCACAGAACCACCCTCCAGGCTTTTCCCATTGATTAGCAAAAAGGTTTTGCTGTTGGGTTTTGTTTTTTTTTCTGAGGAAACAAAATTCTCCTATGTCATGAATGTGGGTTGTTATCTCTCTGGTACCAGTTTGCTGGTGGTGGGAAAGGATGCTGTGATGGGTTATGTGCAAAGGGAGCATCTCCTGCATCGGTCACCAACCGGACCTGGTGCCTGGCCTGGAAGGTGCAGAGCAGGAGCAGGGCCATGGCACTGACAACAAAGTCCATGCTGGGAAAGGACACAGCAGGGAAAGACGGTTGCATGTGAAACTTGACAGGCATCTGTTTTCCAAACAGTTATTGCTGATGTTTCTTGACAACAGGTTATCATATGCAGAGGTCAGGGTGCGGCAGGGAAAAGGAGGTCTGTTTTTCTCAGACAGGTAGGCTGGCTGGCTGCCTGGGGCGTGTGATATGATTCTCCTGCCAAGTGCAGGAGAAAGAGAGAAGGAACATCAGCATGGTGATGAGGCAGGCTCATCCAAACAAGGGTGGGGAGAACCACACCATGAATCCCACATCAAGAAGCACATATTAAGTCCCTTGTTTCCTCTGTAGCATGGAAGGAAGGCTTGTTAAAAATAGGCTTGTTTCGTAAGCTGCTGTCTCTGCTGGATATATTAATCTACCTTTGCCTTAGCTGATTGTCATGATGATACAGGTGAGAAATAGATAAACGAAAATGTGCCTGTTTTCTTTATCAGGCAGGCAAGCACAAGCATGCACTTAGATCTGACATCTGGAGGATGCCAGGAGCATTTTGCAGTTGTCAATGAACACTGAGACAATATTTTTCATGGATAATTTTTGAGCCAGAAAAACTGACTCAAAGTTGTAGGAGAAGAGAATTTCTGCATCAGCAAACTGTGGCAATTGGCCAAATCCCAAAATATAAAGGTCTTTCTAGCACAAATTCTTTACCTTCTTTGGGGCATGATCCAAATACCCAGAAATTACCAGCAGTCTTTAAAAGATCCTGTTCAGTAAGACACTTGAGCAAGCTTGTATGGCCTCCTGATTGCCACAGGACTGGAGCACAGGGTCAAAGCAAAGCATGTGTTTTAGAACTTTGCTGAATGGGCCCTTGAACTGCAAGGTCGCTGCTTTTTAGATGCCACGTTCATCTTTGCACTGTGTGAGAATAGCATGAGAGTGGGTTCCTGAGATCAGCCAGAGCTGTGAAAGTCAGAGCAGAATTCCATTGCAACCTGTGACATCCAAAAAACACTAAAAGCACGGTAATATTTCTTCTCCTCTGTTCTCATCTGTGATGCCAAAAGCACAGCAAGGGCTGGGTGTCCATTCCATCTTATAAGCTGCTGAATATGGCCCACAAATTTTGAGATCTAAAGCAAAATTCCAGCTGAGCTGCAATTTTTGTTAGAAATATTTTCTCGAGAGGTTTGTCTACGAGCTGCACAGCGTCTATTCCAGCCCCATTACAAGACAGAGATAGACAAAACCTGTAGGAGCCAGACTCACAGCTTGGGTGAGAAACACCCGCCCTGACTCTCAGGAGAGGCTCTGACCTAACATGCCAGCATATTTCATTTTTCCTGCTTTTACTTCTTTCAGTGAGTATAATGTTAAAATGACACAAGACATTTCAGTTTCAGCTGACACTCACTGTCCAGCAATGCTTCCTAAATATATGCTCATTCTCCCCATGGTGACACCAAAATAACTGTGGTGCCAGCACAGACTGAAAAGGAATCTGATTCATCTGGCTCTGGCAGAGACATCCCTGCCAGCACCGTGAATCAGTCTCAGTAAATTGCATCCCTCTGGCTTTTCTCTGTTCTTCCTCCCTCCAGAGTCATCTCCTTCCCTCCAAAGTTTTTATGTTTGGTTATTAGTTTCACACTTCTATTGCCTATGGATACGCACAGGCCCTTTGGTGACATAGGAGCACCAAGTGGAAAAGAAACATCAGCACAATGGAGCCCACAGGCAACAAGGCCTTCTTTGTCCATCCACTGTGCGATAAAGAGTATTCCTGTTCTTCAACTCACTGCAAGAAATGAGGATGGTATGTACCCATTAGGGGCATAGCACATGGTATTTGCCAGAGTTTCTGATTCATGCAAGGAACGGACATACCCTAGGAGCAAACCAAAACCAGCTGAAAAATGTTGGGTTTTCTTTACTGCTGCATTTCAAAACTTCGAGAGGGAGGAGGGATTAATAGAGATCTCAAGTCAGCTTTGGTAGAATGCTTCTCCTTGGGCAATTTGGACTTGTGATGCATTTGCCCAGTAGTTTGTGCACTCTCTGTTTCTGTCCAAGGCGCACTGGCTGCAACGGCCTCTTTTTCAAGGCCTTTGTTACTGTGCGAGAGGTGGAGAAATGCAAAGCAAAGGCCAGGGAGAGCCCCCACCAGCGAGGACCTCCAGGGCTGCTGCTTTTGCTGCTTGCTGTGGTGAGAGCTGCTGCCACCAGAGATAAATCACACCCTCAGTTCGATGCAGGGACTTGCTTCCAAGACAAACAGTCCAACCAACAGCCAGGCTGGGCTTGTCCATACAGAGAAGTGGCTGCAAAGTAAGCCTGGATCCGAGCTTGCAGCACACACGGTCACCCAGCACTGGTGTCCCACTCAGATGGACCTTGCATTTCCTGGGAGGACAGCTCCATGCACCCTTGTCCTATTCACAATCCTGTTCCCAAGCATATCTTTCTCAGAGCATCTGCCAGTGCAGCCACCATGGGTACCCTGAATCTTCAGGGTGCTTGGGCCTGCATTATTTAGCAGTGAGATATCCCTGTGGATTTTTGGTTGGCAGTGAGATTGCAGGAGGGTTATTTTCATCCTGGCCTAACTTAGACCTTTGGGGATGATGTGGCAGTGAGGAGATGCAGGAGAGGGGATAATGAGGACCTCCTAAACCCAGTGTTACTGTCAAAGAAAAGGCACATGGAGCTGGCCTTCTGCACAAGGGAGCTTCCTCCACCCTGACCAGACTGTGCTAGAGCCTGTTCATCTGAGGAAATGAAGGCCAGTGATCTATCAAACACCAAAGGAATAGCCGTATCTCAAGGATATACCCCTGCCTTTATATCAACACAGACAATTACATAATTGTATTCAGTTATGAGACACAGATGAGTTTGAAAATGCCTACAAGATCCTCACTTTTCTAGACTTAAACCTATGTGCTTACTAGTAGTAGGTACTTCTACTGAATAGTAGTACCTGTGTACCAAAACATTGATGCAATATCTTGATTTTGTGTTGAAGTATGTTTGGAGCTGTAAGGGTTGCACAAGTGTAACCTTTAGTTCTTATTTCTCCATTAGTTTTTGTTCCTCTGCTAACCCTACTAGCCCATGTGCCTCCATAGAGCCTCGCCGCGCAGATAGCAGCCAGATCTGAGGTTAGAGTAGTTAGTCCTGGCTGGGCTTGCAGGTTTTCTTCAGTACAATTGCTCCTTTAGATTTTTATCAGTGTAAATTCCTCTGTCACAACAGGCTGCAAAAAAAAATCTATCCTGTTGTTAAAATCACTGTAGGAGAAATATTAGTAAATTTATGCTGGTAAATTAATTATAAGTTATAGCATGCACTTTTTTACTTGCATGTAATGCTACATTTATATAGAATACATAAGGACAAGAAACAAAACTGCTTCATTTGTCCTTCACTGCCACAGGGCTTTCCATCTCACCTCAACACAAACTTTTTCTAATGAAACACACAGCTCGGATGGACCTGCAGAATAGCCCAGTGTAAGAGCATGAAACACACCTATGCACCAAGAAAATAATAGGGAACAGCCCTATCACCCTCACCCTTTTCTTAGGGCACTGAAGGCAGATGCACTGCATGATCTGGGAAGTTTTCCAGAGTCACTCTCCATTTTTCCTAAAGTTCATGACACACAGCATGAAGCAGAATCCCTTCAGCTACTGTGGCACCACACGTTGGTCAGAGAGGTGCTGTGAATGTGGATGAACACAGAACAGACGATCAGGTTCCACACGCTTTTATTTTCGAGGTTTGGCAGTACCAAAGCAGTACTCAGCTTAGACTGATGATCAGCTTCAGCAGTAGCATGAAACGGGCAAATCTATCCCACACTCCCAAGGGATGAGGAAGCCTGCTGTCATAGGCTGGAAGAGCAAAAGTGATAGCCCCTAGTGGAATCAATGCTATGTGGGGTGGTTTGTCCCAGACATTCATATGCAAGTTCCGTCTGCCACTATTTAACAAAACAACAAGAAAAGATTCTTACACTGACCCCAAATTTAATATGTGTGTCATGGAAAAGACACTTCTGTGGCACCTATATTCCCAGTGTGATCGATGTTCTGGTAGGACAGGGATAAGAGATGGGGACTCTTCTGTTGACTCCTATAGCAGACTGTAAATCAATGAAATCAATGGGGGATTTCACCATATAGCCAGGTTGTACCCTTGGCATGTGCCTTTGTGAACATTGCTGCTGCCTTAGCGCCTCACTCTGAAAATGATTACCTTGCCTTTATTGTGCTCCTGTGTTTAATTAATGGCTGAAAAGCATCTGGAGAAGGTTGAAGTAGGCAAATTATGCAACTTACTGATGATTAGTATCACCATTCCCAGACTACAGTCTCTCTTTGATAATGAGAGCAACAGTGAGAAAGATGCTGACGATGGTGATATTGGTTTTGGCTCTAGCAATAGAATGTACAGTCTTCTCGTATCTTATAATCCAAATTACACCAGCAGAGTTACTCTGGATTCACATTAGTGTGACTGGAAGAGGTAGCCGGACCACAAAAAGCTTTAGTAAACGGGGGTTAAAGCAACAATTAGGAAAGCCAAAAAGGATTAAAACATAAGGTATGGAAAAAAGATGGAAAAGGTGGATCTCAGAAGCAAATTGTGAAGGAGCTGGATCTTGAGCTGTTGTGGAGTATAAAGCAGTTGATGATTTGGCCCAACAGTCAGAGTTTCTGAGCCATTGATAGCTGTTCTCTGCATTACAGAGAAGGGCCAATAACCTGAAGAGAAGAGAGAAACAGGATTGGGCTTCATGGCCTACACAGATGAGGAGAAGCAAGAGAATATATGGGACTTGGAGAGCCATGCAGACCACAAGAAAGGCAGCAGTAACATTAAACGGAGGAGGAAGTAAACAGCCTAGGAAAGCTTTGCCATGAATGATCATTAAATAATGTCAAGCAACCTGTAAACAATATTAGGGAGAAGCAAAATAACAAGACTTTTCTTGTCTCACTCCCTTCCCCTTTGTGTTGTCTCTTAATCCAGAGCGACCTTAGCAAAACAGCACAAGAATAGTTGGGCTTCACCTAATTCTGTCTAAGGATAGTTTACCTCCTCACTACCCTGTTTGCCATTCTTTGTTTGTCTCTTACACTCTGATCTCTGTCCTGTGGTCCAGCAGGAGTGAGTAAGGAAAGGAGAAATGTTAACCTTTTCCTTGATAAGCAGAACATGACTGGTGTGAGGGGGAGCACAGTGCCTTCGCTTGGCCACTGAATTAGGCAAGCAGATGAAAAGCCACCATTTCCATATCATTACCCTGATTTCCAAAGCAGAAAAAAAATCATAAAGAATATGCTCCTCACAACCATCAATCCTGCAATTTAGCTGAACTTTAGCAAAATATTTGCTGGCTTATGTAATAGGGATGGATTACAACAGCCTGCCACATGGCTGAAAACTGGAGGTTTAACCCCTGGACAGACTGCCTTCTGATAGGTAAAGATAAGCAACGTCATGGGGTTGTAAGAACAGTCCAGTTCAGATAAACCTCTAAAATACAGCTTGAGGGTCCAACTAATAGGGCTGCACCAAGTATCTGAGGCCGCCTTTTTTGCTGATCTTCTTGGCAACACATGGCCTTTCTCCTCCTGAGCAGCCTCAAAGCAGTTCCTCCCTTTCTCCAAGTGCCTCTTTTCAGCTTCCCACCTTTTCTGGCTGCTGAGGACTTCTTGAAGGTGTTCCCTTGCAACCACTGAGTTTGCAATGTCATCCTCTCTTTATGTCCCAGCCAGCCCTTCTGCAGCTGCAGGTGTTGTTAAGTACCACATTCAGTGGTGAATTAATTACCTTAATTGAGTGATCTGTGCCAGGACTAGGAGCAAAAATGTGTTAGTTTTGGCTGCAGGGCACTGCAGAAAACAAACCATGAACCCTACACTGGTCATGAACCACAGCCCACCGTGTTTTCTCTGATGTTGTTACATGAATCAGCTGGATGAATCTGCCATAGGCAGAGTGGGGCCTTCATTTTTCAGCATAGCTACAGCCCAGGTTTAAAGTCTCTCTACATTTGATCAGCTGTTATTTGGGCAGCACTTAAAAACTGGAGAAGCTGAGTATTGTAGCTAATTAACTGAGGCAGAAAGACACAAGGAATGTTTGAAACAGAAGAGAAAACAAAGTCTTGGAGACCGTTCAAAGGCAAGGCAGACTGGCTGCAATTTGCCGCTCAGCACGCAGAGAAGCTCATGAAGGCTCTCACAGAAACATGGGCAAAGGGAGTTGCCTTGGGGAAGATCTAGCCATGAAGGGCTCACATGATGTGAGGCGGGGTTTGGAGCTGAAGACGCCCCATCTGCCCCACCCTGGGACCTAGGCCCATGAATGACCCATAGCACCTCCTTCATCACAGCGGGGACAGCTGTCAGCCGGGAGACCAAGACTGAAACCTGCCTGCGGCTTCCAGGTAGGAGCTTGCTTCTCAAAGCACATCTCTCGTTGCCTTGCCTCATGCTGCCTTGCCGCTGCTGCTGCAAATGTGCAGGAGAAGAGGTGCCTGGTGCCCTCAAGAAAATGTGGTTTCTTCTCTGAGCACATACCACATCAAGAGGTTTTACCTGTGTCTTGTGTCTCTTGGCTCTCTTTTCTCCAGCTGCTGGGGTTTGCAAATCTTGCTGGATGTGTGCTAAAATGATAAACTGGTTTTATTTCCCTTCTCTTGGTATTGCTGTCACGGCAAATAGAGGAAAGTAGGATACCCCCTGTCCTGACAGAGCAACCTACTTGTTGCCACAACATGTACGTTTCCTTTCCTTACAAATGCCTGCAAAATAGAGAGTGGCAAGGAGCTTCTTGAAATGGTTATGAATCATTGAATTTAACTGGCGCCCACCCAGGCCTCCAGATGGGAGAAGAGGAGCTTTCTCTAAGCCCTTCCCACATTCTTGTGCAAATAGAAGGGATGAATGATCACCATCCCCAATGCCAGACAGTTTTCTGGGCCAAATTCACACACGAGTCTAAGAAAACCAAGGAGAACTGAAGCTGGTGTAGCTTTTCCTTCCTTCCGCTTCTCGCAATGACTATATTTCATGTGTTCAAATCCTTCTGGGATTGCTTAGACTGATTTTGTGTAATTATTTTCATCCTTGGATTAAACAGGCCAAATATGTAAGCTGGATCTCAGCTTGCTGAAATCTTATTTTACACCATATTTTGTCCCTCTGGCATATACATCACCCAGCAGCAGATTGGATTTAAGTAGGTTTTTTTCAAAATAAGAGTCTGTGTTTGCTTGAGGGTGTCAATTTTCCAGTAATTCTTGTTGTTCTGTCTTGCACGGGTACTTCAAAGGATCAAGGAAAAGTCCTAAACCAGGCATCTGCCCATGCTAGCTCTCACTAAACACTGTCTGACACCCTTCCAGACTTGGAATATTCACAGATTTCTGACCTGGAAGGTGTGACTTGGTGCAAAAGCCTGTAACTACAATGTTGTTTCTACCAACTGTTCTCGTCCTTCATTGCTTGTGATCATTGATGAGGGCTGCAGATTCAGGGATGTACCTAAACCTGGGGGATATCTGTATTTTGAGATTAAATAGAGAATGGTGCTGCTTACAATTAAAGACAAAAGGATACAAAGGCTGTGGGAGCCTCAGGAAGGAGCAGTGGCTTTGAAATCAGCTTTTATTTGCCTTATTAGATGCCAGTATGTATAAGGGAATGGTTGGACTTTCAGTGTATCATACTATGGGAAGTCCCGAGTCTGTCCTGTACAGAGTGGCCCAGTGTTCATGCGTTGTGAAACATTCAATGTGTTCCATCTGCCACCAGGCCAGGGTCAACAGGTGCAGTCAGAATTAACAATATTTTTGACATGCACCACCTTTCTTTCTGCTGGCAAAGCGCCACTTAAAAGCTTAAATCTTTCATGATCAAAAACTATTTGCTGAGCTGCCAGACATTTCCAGGCTTTCCAGAGAAATAACAATAGTTTTGCTTTCTCCAGCTGCAGATCCTCTGTATATTGGTCTTTCTTAACTTTTGCTGAGAGCATTTGGTGTCTAAGATAGCACCATGGCTAGAGAAATTTTAGTGTTCATTTTCTACATGTGATATTGATACATGCTCAAAGTCTTTCCCTAGGCTCTTCCCTATGAACTCGTGTGCTAGAGGACTTATGAAATGCAGTTGTGATGGCCAGAAAATGCAGGAGAGGCAAATCCCAGCTACACACCTGAGGGGACTGTTTCCCACCAGACCTAAGACTCCCTTTCTCCTTGCTCCACACAATAAATTCCAGCTCCTTCTGCACTGCTGCAGTCTGTTTCCAAGAGCTCAGGAGGTTTCCACCATGATCTGTGTTCAGTCCAGGTGAAGATGTGCTCTCTTTGGCCAAGCTTTGACTAGGTCTCACCTATACCTGAGCCTAATCCCTCCAGCAGGTATTGCAGTAATGCCTGACAGTTTTTGTCTGCTGTCTCCTCTCTTCAGCTTTACAATCTGCAGGATTGGTCCCAAGCAGGGGTTGATGTGCTGCCTGCCTCTCCTGCCCCAAGAGATGGGTGTTTCCTGGTGGGGACATGTTCTGTCCAAAACCTGAGAAGTTTTAAGAAGGAACAGACAGGGACACTGAACTAAATTAGGTAGCTGATAAAATCTTGCAGTTGTTGGGAAGGGCAACTTCAGGCTCCTTTTTGTCTCCTGTTGGCTGTATCTGGAGCACGTAACCAATGGTCTCACCATCCTGACTCTGGCACTATTGCCCTGCTCTGCCTACTGCCTAACCAGTCTGGTCTTCATAAAGTGACTGTTTCTTAAAATTCATGGGCAGTCTTGCTCTAGGTAACATCTGGCAGGATGACTTTTGCAAGATCGCTGGATGATGACTGTGGGTTTTGAGCTGATGATTCCCAAACCTGTTCTGGTTTGTAGGCACCCCAAGGGCTGTTCTGCAGTGCTGCCCTGTTAGAACTTGTTCCCTTTCTACAGTTAAAAGCAGTAAACTAAGAAAATGAAAGATTAATGCTGTAGCTGAAACTAATCTCTTTTCCAAGCTGTCTTTTCAGGTCTCACTAGGGCTCCTCTTCCATGCAGTTACCCAAGACCAATTCATCCATGCCCTTACTCCTCTGTCTCACAACCCTAGTCCTCCTCTCTCCGTATTTACTCAAAACTTAGGTGGGTGCTACAGAGTGAAAATTAATCTTCAAAGCTATTGCTTGCATCTGCGCTCTACCTCATTCCTCCAAATCAGTGCAGGGAGTTGGATTTGCAGAGTGGTTGAGATTTAGGCATTTGTGAGGCTGTAAATAAAAGATTGTTCAAACTTGTCTGTGATACCTATGGTCGTCTGGATTTGCTGGTTTTGCACGAAGTTCACGCTGCTGTTTAAAAGTGAATTGACTGCCCTGTCTGGTCTCTTCCTGGATAGCTTGACTCGCATTAGAAACCTCCTCATGGGTTTCTAATAAGTTTATGATGGGGTGTGCATGTACAACATCTTTTTGATGGTCTCAGAGTTTGTGAGATGTGGCTAGATTTTCACAAGGACCACACACGATATGACAATAAAACTGACTAATTGGGCATTTGAGATGTTTCACTCCTTCATTCCTTTGCCGGTTTTAAGGTTTCAGATTGTCACTTGGAGACTTCCCATTGCCTCTAAGAGCTTCTGTTTTTCTGTGGTGCATGATCAGTTTGGAAATGGAGATGGTTAATGGGTCCTTCGTTTCTCACTGAGGGATCTTTAAGAAAGGAATAAAGTTCAAAGTCCAGGAGAGGAATTTCATTCTTTTCCCCAGAGAAAAAAAATATCTCTTTGAGTAAGAATTTTGTATCTGAATATAAACTGTGTTTCATTTGCTTTTCCTTGTTGAAATTTCACTGTTCAGCGGAGGGATGAGAGAACTTTTTCAGCAAGGAGTGAGAGGTTACTCAGGAAAGACAATCTACAGCCTTTCTGCTGTGATTCCTTGGCAAAATGAACTATAGAAATAGTCTAAAGCAGGGAAAGAGTAGTCCTAGGTCACAGCATTACAGATGTGTTTCCAGAAGTAGTCTTGGAGCTGAAAATGCTGAAAACAAGGTGAACAGAAGGCTATTCCTGTGGGGATCATGCTGGAAATGCTGAGCATCCAATGCAAGGTGCTCAGTCCCTCCAGCTCCCTCTTGCAGCTCAGCAGGAGGCAAGGTGATGATATTCACGTTTCTTACTAAACCCCTCCAATGAGGAGGGCTCAGAAAAGAGAATGAATGAGAAACCCTCTAAACCCAGCATAACTGAAGATGAGATGAGGAGGGAACACAGCACAGCCAGATCAAATCTGGTTAATTGATGTTGTTATGTTGTCATTTTTATGTGCCAGCCAAAATCTGCTCTGCCACCTTATCACCACATTCGCAGGGGCAGAACATAAGTGCACCCCCCTCTGCCTTCAGCGAGAGCTAAAAGGCACCTGGGGAAACAGATCTGGTGAACAAAGTCTCACCCAGGGTACGCGTGCCGTTTACCCATGCATTTTTCAGGACCGAAAGACAAATATTGTTGCTAAATTATTAGCTCCTGTAGTACTTAATTCTACAGAACTACAGACCTACACCCAGTGAGGCCCATTTTCCACACAGCATGAATCACTTGCTTGGTTTTTGTGTTCACTAGTTTCACATTTTAATTTTCCATTCCTCTGGCTTTCCTCATGCGGATGAATAATGGCCCATTTATAATACATCAACAATATCAGAGCATACGATTATGGCTTCAGTCCGTGTAATCCCTTCAGATGGTTCGCAGAGCACGAATGCCTGTCGTGCAAAGCCACATCCTATTTCCACAAAGAAAGCAGAAGGGGATGCCAGCCTGGCAGCTTCTCCCCTCTGCCACTCAAAATAGCTCTCAGGAGCCGAGTCATGAAGTGGAGCGCAGAATAATGGGCGATTCCTTTAACCCAGGGACAATAATCAGCTGTGTGAACAATTACAGATGGAAATGGGCTTCAGGCAGGAGTTTATCGTAAGACACGCTGGGCCTTTCTATTGCTGTAAATAAATGCCTGGGTAAACTTTCTTTGAATCCAACTACATGAGGCTGTGTAATCAAGTTTTATTCTGTTGTGTCAGGGGCTGAGCCTGCTCCTGCTGCACGTAGCTGTGATGTCTCCAGTGGGTTGTTGGTCAGAGGCAGCCCCAAGGACTGAGCCTGTGCTGTTTTCCTATGGTACCGCAGGACCTGTGCTGGGTACTGGCATGTTCAGCATCCTTCTCTTTCATGGATACTGCTTTAAGAGTAACATGCTTCTCTTCACGCATCCAAAAACCTTCATTAAGGACTAGCAGATCAGACTTAGGCATGTGACAGATGCTAATTGCAGTTCTGCTGTTCTGTTTCCTTATCACACCTTTTCCTCCATCAGGTATTTGTTGAATATTTGGAAAAGGAATAGTTTCCCAAAGCCAGGATTTTGAGTTTGGAAATCTGTAGGGTCAATGCTGCTTAACTGAATCACAATCAGCAGAAGGAGGTGATGAATCATGTGTCCATTCAGTGTGGAATGGGAAGCCTTCACAGAGCTGCTTGTGAGTTGTCACATATATGTGTTGGCTGAGTCATATTACTCATAAGCACAGGTTGGGATGCAGTACAAGGGTCTGCCTGGGCAGGAGCCCGGCCCATGCAGGATTCTGCAACTGCCGGTGGGGCTCTGAGGGACCTCAGGACTGTGTGAGTGGGAATATAGGTGGTAAGGAGCACTACATTTTAGTTCCTTGAGCAAGAACTTAGCAGCAGCTAAAAAATACATTTTAAAAATGCCCAAATAACTTGTCTTACCTATTTATCCATAGGCATACTCATTTTGAATAAGAAACTTTTAAAGACACTTTTCCCCATTTTTAAAAAAAGACAGGTATTTAAACAAAGCTATCGTATAACTAAGCTGACAAAGCATGAGGTAGAAAACAGCAAAGCTATACCCCCTCTCTTTTCTTTTTTGCTGTTGTACATTTTCACTGATCAGTCTAGGTAATTCTTGGGATTGTTTTAAACAATAACATAATTTTAGATAAACTCTTATAAAAAAAAAAAAAAAGAGAAAGAGAAAGCTAAACTATTAGTACTTTTTGACTTAGCTTTCCAAATATTTTAATGAACATTTTTAAAAGGTTTTTCCACATTCTGTTCTCCAACTCCCGAAGCACTTCCAAAACCCCCTTTCTTAGGAAAAGGAAAACTAAAATATTTTTATTTACAAGCAAAGAAAGACTGAGAACACAAACACTCGTGTGAGATACCAGATTGTTGAAGAACAGGACTCACTGCTGACTGCTCAGTTTGCTGCATTCCCAGGGAAAGTGTTCTTCTCTGTTCCTGACTCCTGGCCATTTTGGGCTTTGCAGTCCTTCTTCTCAGTCTGTGTTCACAGAGTTTGCATCAGAAACTGAGAGCACTCCTGCTGCCAAAAGTCCAATATGTATATGATATTGCCTCTTAAAAAACATGTGAGATTTGCTCTCATTTCATTGATTCCTATCTATGGGCAAATGCAGCCAGAACCAACACAGCACTGTGTGCTGTGCAAGACTAAACAGCAACTTTATTTACCATTAGCATCATTATCAAATTAGGAGGAATTAATTACTACACATTGAGTTTGTTCTTTCAACCAAGTGGTTGGCAACTGATCTCAAAGATATTAATGCAATGATGGGCAAAGCTTTTTTTTTTGGTGTGTGTCAGCAGTACCACTTTGCACACAAATGCTACCTTGCTACTGAATACTTCATCAGAACCTGAAGAAATCCTATTCATACTGATCAAGCTGATTTTCTTTGCCAGCCGAATCAAATACAGTTTAGGTTCAGTTTCTGGATATGTATCAAGGAGTCAGGCAGCTTCAGTGCATCAGTAGTATTTTACTCTTTTCTGGCACCAGCCTGCTGGAAGGCAGCATGAAGTATTTCTCACCCCTGGCTGAGGCTGGTTCCTGTTGTTCCCTCACCTGTTCAGAGGGAGAAAGTCAAGAAGGAAACATTGAAGGGCTCAACCTTGCTCCCATTAAAGTAGAAGACAAAACTCGGCTGATTTCAGTGGCAGCAAAGAAGGGCTGAAAAGCCCTGAATCTACAAATCACCAAGATGCTGAGGTGCATGTGCCAAAACTCTTAATGCCCAAAAAAGATATCATTGCAACTTTGAGGGTGCTGAGAACTGCACAGGATGAAGCCAACATTGCACCGTGAATACACTGTGGAAGGAGCAGTCTTTTTCCTACTCCCTCTTGGCTGCTGTTTTCCACAGGTTTCCTTTCTGGGGCACCAGTGAGCCAGTTCGGCTGAGCAAGCTGAAGTGCAGAAGTCAGGTAACTGCAGAATATCTGATTTTATTTACCCTGTACTTCTGGCTTTTCCCTATGGAAGGCTTACATGTAATGGGGTGTGTAGGGCTTTGAGGTGAATTTCGTGTCCTTGGAAAGTCAGTCTCAGCTCTGTAAGGAAGCAGGAGGCCTTGCAGCCCCAGATGGAATTAGCCAAATGTATTTCCATCTCTCACAGATGTTGCTTGCACAGTGCAAGCCAGTCCAGAGTGGTGAACAGTGTATTTAAAAGAAGATCTTCTAACATTTGGATCCACCCCATCACTTGACTTAATAGATACTTGATACTGATCGAGTGACTCATTTGATTAAGAAGTAAATCCTGCTGTGTGGCTGACCAACACTGTGGCAAACAAACAGTGAGCCCCATTGTCATGTGCTGAGTCCTCTCTCTGTCCCAGCCCACACGCCCTGAAGATGCACACCGAGTCCCCAGCACAGCAGCAGCACTGACCCTGTTTTTCCATGGGGGTGTGTGCCAGCTACAGGCACACAGCAAACCCCTGTGTGCGTGAAATAGTCCCGTTTAATCCCTGGACTCCCTGTGTGCCCCTGCCATGAAGGGACAAAACAGGGTGATCATTCATGATCTGGAGGTAGACAGTTTATTTGATTAGCAAGACAGGAGCTGGTGCTTTCTTGATCCCAGTTTGAGGGAGTTCCTCCTGGTTTTCCCATTCACCTGGGCTTCTTGCTTGTGCTTGGAAGCAGCATCTGCCAGCTCCTGCCCACAGAGCAGGGCATGTTATCATCCGTAAGCAATCCAGTAACAGGTAATATTCAAGATATATGCAAGGGCCTATGTTAAAATATTCTCGAAAAGAAGTAACTGTAAGAAATGTACCCTGTGCCCAGAACCACTGCCAGCAAATAGCCCTTTCCTGAGCAAGATTGAATGGGTACAGCCAGGTCCCCAGGTGAATATTAATACCCCTTCCACCACTGAGGGCAGATTTCACAGTGACCCAGAGGAAAGGGATTATTTCAGTGCAGTTACTCCATTATCTGTTCCACTTCAACAAATGTGCTAATTGTTGGTGGTTCACTAAACGCCATGGAAACCTCAGGTCACATAGTGAGATCATCTGCCAGTACTCTTTTATTTTAAGATATTTGTTTACGAACAGTTTTTAAGGGTTTGGGGTAAAAAAAATAGATAAACCAAAAAAACAAGGGAGGGTTCACTGGAATCATTTCCACAGCTGGAAATAGACTTTGTCATAAGCCCTGACCATACAAGCCTCCACAAAAAGCAAGATTTTATACCTCTCCATACAATTTACCTCCACTGGTAAAAAGGAAAAGAGCCAAAAAAAATCATAGTGAAGCAACCAAAATGTGTTTTATTATAAAACCTGAAAACTTTCTCCAATAGCATCTGAGCTACTGCATGAAATGTTTATACTTGCCTTTTATCAGTATGTGCTTTTTATGAGATCTAGAAACATCAGTGGCAATATCCTTTAACTTTCAATTTTGTAGGAGAAAAAAAGGTGTCTCCATCAAGTATAACAAATGTCTCACAAAGATTCTTAAAAATACAGAGCTTGTGAATGTTGTACTCGCAATTTGACAAACCTCAGGGTTTTTTTTCCTGAATTTCCAAATTAGATTAAAATGCCCTACCTGATGATAACTAGAAGTACCAAAACCGTGGCAAGAAAAGTGCTTACGGTGGCATAATGACAATACAGAAAGAGAAATAATTTGATTCAAATTATTAATTTTTCAGATCCTTGAGCATTACCACCTATTACAATCAGGTTATTCATGGGTAATTAACACCTGTCTTTCCAGCTTGGAAAACAAAATGCTTTTGTTCCCGTAGTGTCAGCTATTTGTCACTAATATTCATTTTTTCAGGGAGGAGCCTGGTTCTGGTTTCTATCCAACATCACAAGATTTGAAATAATAAAGGTCCTGGGTCAGCCAGATCTGAACTCCAGTTAAATGGGAAGTTAAAACAGCAGAGAGAAGGGAATTAGTGTTTGAGGTGAACATGGAGTAAATATTAACTTCTAATTAAAGCCCTCCACAGCACACAGTCTGGAGATGGATCTCCACTAGCAGAGGAGGGTGTTGGTGGTTAGGTGACCCATTAGGCCAGGGTGTGTGAGGAGTTCCGAAGGCGATGGCTCCGCTCTACTCTGAATGAGCTAATATGCAGCTGACAAGACAGGAAGGTGGCAACTCCACAAGGAACACGGTTTTCTGCAATTCCTGTCCAGGCCTTGCTAATGACAGCAGTTTTCCCCCTGGTCCACGGCCATGGCTGCATTGCCTCTTGGTCTGGCTGGCTCCTTTTTACTGCTTCATTCTATCCAGGCTATTTTGGCTGCAGAAGGTCAATGCCAGCACTGTCAGGACCAGTCGAAGCACGTTTTGGGGACAAAGGGAGATGGAGCATATGCCCCAGGGCAAAGTAAAAGAAACTGTCCAGAGTGAATTAGTTTCCTTTTCCTTCTCCTCCTGTTAGTGAAAGGATTGGTCTTGGAAATGTCTCAGTTTGTTTCATTTCTAAATAATGCTTTCTCTGTTTTCGGTGAGGTTTTTTTAGTTATGCTGGTTGCAGATCAGCATTTTCAGCTGCCTTTTTTTTTTTTTTTCCTCTTCTCGGCAGCAAGAATATTAACCACTAAAGTGAAAAAATATGTATTTAGGAATCCCAGAAGAGAATATTTGACTTTCTGAAAATACACAGCTCTTCCCTGGGTTTCTTTGGGCTATGGTTTGGCTTTTACTGCTTCATCTCTGGATACTGTGGAGTTGACAATATTTTTATCTTCACAAAGGAGAAACCCACCACTACATGAAATACTAGCAGCTTGCTGTCAGTGCAGCATGCAGGTAGAGTTGGTAGAAGCTACTAAGTAAGAGGTAAACACTGGAGCCTCTCTTGATCGAATTCTCATATGAAAAGGTTATAAAGAACACAAGACTAATCTATTTGGAGGACAGATTCTAGTTAGGTTACAAGATACGTGAATGACACTCATTCACTTTTGAGGGGTGGAATTCATCTGAATTGACTAACTTCAGAATGGGGTCTTTGAGTCCAATACCGAGGCTTCTTAAAAGAGGCAGTGATGAAACCTCATTTCCATATCTGGCGCTCTCTCTGTTTATGAGGTTATATGCCTACCTGCAGCCGTAAGAGTTTTATGCAAAAAAACATTGAAGCAAATCAATCAAATTAATGACTTAGGTATTGGAAAAGAGAAGAAATTCAGAGGAAGCTTGTGTGGCTGGTTGACATACCTTGTTAGTTCAAACTAAGTGACCATAAAATATATAAACATATACGTTTCCGTGTCTTAACAAATGTGGAGTCATGGGAGACAAAGCATAGGAGATGCCTGTGAATTCGTGATTAATGTCATATTTATCTTTGTCTGGGCTTGATCTAAGAGCTAGTGGCCTGGTGCCTCCACAGTCATCTATTCATTCCTCTCGTTGCTAATCCATCTATTGCTCTACATTCTTCTTTTCACACTGATCTTGGTTTTCTCTTCCTTTTTCTTTCTTCTGTAGTTCCTTCTCTTGGCAGCCCATATCTCTAAGCTGGAGGTCCTCAATTTTTTAACTCCTTTCTGAATTGTACTAACAAGTTCACTTTCTGTATCTGCTCTTCTCTACTACCCAGTCTTGTCTACATGTGAAAGTTTGTGACTTCATATTTTCCCCTCAAATGTCTAAAGATTCATAATTGCTAACAAGGAAGGAAAATAGAAACATTCACTGTTGCATCCTCCACAATAAACTATAGGAATTTCTGCTTCAGATCATGCTTTGCTATAATCTCAGGGAACTTTTTTCTCTCTCTTTGAACCAAAGAAAATACAAGAAATTCCCATTGCTTTTCATCTCATTTTTCAACTACTAGTAAAGCAGCACACCCTTATGCGCACACCTAATATCAGTCCATTCACAGGTCAGGGTGTGAACAAATAATAATAAAAGCAAGCTTGTGTCATTCAGTCGTGTGTTCTCAGCCTTACCTGTGAACTGAGTAAAGAAAATAAAATTGTAATATAGCCACTTGGGAAATGGGGTTAGAGGTGGACAGAGAAATGTGAGATACAATGGTAAAGTCTGGCAAGGCAACAGAGAAGAGAGGAACTTTCAGTATTGTCTCAGCATAATTCGAAGAGTTTTTCATTTAATATTTAGAAATCTATCAAAAAGAGTAAACACAAGACCTGTTTGGGGTATGCCCACTGAATAAGTCATCTCCTTTGTGATTAAATCATTAGAAGTATCAGATTTTATTTTTTTTAATAACTGTTAACAAGCAGTTGATTCAACAAATATTTTAAAATAAACCAAGTGACTATTATGCACTCATGTCAGTCAAATAATGTTAAAATAATTTGATAGTCACAGAACTTCACCATATTGGCGGACAAGAAGGAAAATTTTAGGCTTGAAGTTATATGGGAATACATTTCCAACATAGGTGGTATATTCACTGGAGTTACAGCAGCAGGGCACTGCTCAGACGTTAGGGCTCACATGTTCAATTCCAACATGAAACTGGAAAAAAGGCAGAGACAATGAAGATAAATTTCCCAATACCTTGAAAAATAATACGATAATTTCTTCCAGCTTTATGGAAAAAATGTTGGAATCTCTCAACTTAGTCAGGGTATTGTCTCATGTGGGCTTTAAAAATTCATAAAAGATCAAAACAGTGCCCATCAATATATTCAGCAAGGACAGTTGAAATAAAGCATTGAGCAGGGATTGAGCTGCTGCTGCTGCACCACAGCCTGTGCCCTGCTGGAGGGCTGCTGCTTGCACCACTGGCTCTCAAGGTAGGAGCTGGATTTCTGCACCCAGATGAGCTGTCTCTGCATCAGACCACAGTGTCAGGTTGGGCTTCTTGTTTTGCATGTCTGTTTCTAAAAATATATGTTGTTTGTCAGGATGATGTTGAAAGACATTTCAGAAAGGCTGGACCTTATATAGTCCCAGGGACCGAGCATAGAAACAGAGATGGCAACAGAGCAAGTCAAAACCTGTTGGAGAGATCCTGCTCCTTTCCAAGACATCAGTTTTTACTTTTCCTTCTGCTGACCACACCTCAGGAGGCTTTTACTTCTTCTGGTTTCCTCCGCCCTTGAGGCAGCTGCAGCAACATACCACCACCATAAAGAGTCTTACATCCCCTGTGCTGATGCAGTCCCATCACCTGGCTGCCACACTTCCCTGCGTTCTCTGGATGCCACACTCAAAACAGCATAGAGATCACGTATGAACTGTATAGTGCTTCACCTAATACTTATATTAATTATATAGGATTATATATGGTATATAATCACACATTCAGTATGTTATATATGCACATAATATAATCATATAATAAAGATATTTTATGAGGCACTGTTCAGTTCTTATGCAGACAATCTTAGAATATTAATCAGATAAATTACATATAGTATTTCTGAATTAAGCTATATATGTGATCTTAATATAATTAATATATATAATGTATAATTAGATAAAATAGTATACATTAGTTACATAAAAATCATGACAGAATGGGCTTTAATAAAAATACTATAGTTCTGTTAAAGCCCAGCTTTCACGAAATGCCTGTATTGAGTATCTATGCAGGATGGAAGCAGAGCTACACACTCAGTTTTCACTCTCATCTTTCCACATATGAACCGTGTGCGCCCATTCTAAACTTCGGTCCAGAAATCTGACATCTACAGAATTTCACGTACTGAAATATATTCAGAGCTGACGGCATAAAAATTCCCAGCACAACATCTGCCCTGACATGGAAGGAGGCTGCTCTGTAAACACGAGGGTTTTCTTCTGGCCAGTGTGTTTTTTACCTGCTTGTGTCCTGCTCTAGCGTGTTGGCAAAGCAGTCGGAGTGATTACAGGACACTTCCAGGGTTGGTTTTGTGTTGTTTGCATTTGGCACCCTCTCTCACCTCATACCTATTTGACAGCATGCAAACGAGCAGCCAAATACTTCTGTGAAACAAGGAAGCCTGGATTGAAATCTGTTGCTGTGATTTTTTAAAAGCTTCAAGGAGGAGGAATCAGAGAATCAGTGGAATTTATCAGGGAGGGAGGAATCCACTGTATTACAAATTTATTTCCTTTGCAGGGGGTGGAGAAATAGAAACAGGTGAGAGGAGGGTCTGGGAATTTTAATAAATCCTTTTCTCCTGGCACTAAGCAGCCTTCTTGATGTGTTAGTATCAGGACACACTGCAAAGGCAGCGCTTGGCACACCAGCACTGCCACACTTGATAGCGCTTTGTTTGGAGTATGGTCCGTCAGCTCAGCATTCAGCGGTTTTCTGGGAAGAACTAAACAGCTGACTAAATATGACAAGGAAAAATTAACTTAAAGAGGGCACTAGAACAGCCTTAAAACCTGCTTGAACCACATTGTTGTGACAGAGTGCATCTTCTGTGCGTGCATGCTCGCAGGAGAGTTTACTAATACATAGAACGTTAATTACCCACTTATGTCCTGAAGCAAGGCTGGGAATGAATCTCAGGAAAAGAGATGTTTGTTTTGCGCGGGCTCCCACATCCTATATACTTTCAGTCCTGAGGAAATTGCCCCGTATCTCCACCCTGTGTACGCTTGTGCCTGTAGCTGTAGGCAGTAAGCAGGGAGAAGATACGGAGCTTGCGGAAATTCACGTTTCCCTGTTCCTCCATGTACCCCAGCATGGAAAGCCTGACCGGCACACGGCTAGGGTCTATTTGCTGCTCCTGCCTCAGCTGAAGCCTTACAGCTGTTGCATGAGCAGAGAAAGGGATTGGATTTCACACGCTGTGTAATCTGCGACAGCGCTCGCTGGCTTGGGGATAGCAACAAGCCTCACCCAGGCTTAGCCATCCCCTTTCTGCCTGAAGAGGAACGCCCCAGTCGACATAGAAGGAAAATTGTTTGCTGAATTTCTGCACAGCCCTCCTTCCAATTGCTGGAGAGAGAGGGGGAGTGAGAAAGAGAGAGAGTTTAAGGCAGGCTCTGCGCTGGTGTTCTGGGCTATTTCAACTTCAGGGCAACTTTAGAGAACTTCAGTTATTTTTGGTAAGTTCTTTTTTTTAAAAAAAAAACCACTGCTTTTTTTCTTTCTTTCTTTCTGTTTAATCTGTGATGCAGATTGCATAAGTTTGCAGTAAATGATGGGCTTTTAAAATCACAAAGATACGTGGGTGTGTGTATTCTGCGTCCTTTGATACAGAAGCTGGACATCCTGATTATAAAGACATAATGTTCCCAGCTGCTGTACTTGATAAGCAAAACCTGAAGATGCTGTGTGTTAAACGATACCACCAGGGAAAAGTAAGGCCAGAACTTCAGCCAAGGTGCATCCCACCTGGTGTAAGGCTTTGTCTCTTTCCTGTTTATGGGAAGAAGAGAGATCAGGGCTGAATGAACACGTTCATTCAGCCTGCTTAAAAAGTTTCTGATGCATATTTTTAATGCAGGGGTTTCAAGCTTTTGCACTAAGCCTCCCAAAGCTTTCAGAGGGATGTTGGTTCTCAGTCCTCCATTCAGTAATCTCTATTCCAGATCATGCACGTTGTTTTTCTTACTTCCTCTCTCTGTATACTTAACCTATCCTATGATCTCAAAGATAGTGGAACTCTCTTTTGTAGTACAAAGAGCCAGTCGCAGTTGTTGCAATGAATAACAACGTGCAAATTGCAATTTGCTTACAGTGAAGTTGGTTTCTAGTGAAGAAGAGAGTTCTCTTACTTGTTTTCTCCATAGATATGTTTGGATTTTTATAGTATCTGTGCTTCTACAAGAGGAATTCCATTTGTGTGGATATTATATCTCAATAGATATCATTTGCAACATATATATATCATAATACATTGACTTGACACTAGGCTCTCTGTACGTTAGTGGTATTTGAGACTAAGATTAACCTTGAAGCATTTAAAAAACAGATCCATAACCTTGTCAGCAGAAGTGGGATCCTATACATGTTCACTACGAGGCTGCTGAGGCAGTTCACAAAGTGCTAGGAAATATACTGGGTAAAATTATTCTGTCCATCTGTCCAAGGTCTTTCCCCATCCATGTATCTTAATATGTTTCTGAACACATACATACAGATGAGCAGAAGTAGGATTTGTAGCTGTAGCCTCCTGTAGAGAGAAAGAAAAGTACATTTTCTTAAAGCCTTGATAGAAAAGAGAAAAACATTACTCACATGAGACAACACACCAAAAGCCAACCCTTCTACAACAAATACAACCATTCTTTATGAAACCCTGAAATACAGAAAGTTAGAAGGTGACTCTTAAGAGATACAATACTTAGCTTGTAATCACCTGTTGCATACACAAGGGAAAACTTCTAAGTATTGCAGGGAATTTTGCACATACGAGAAAATTAGAGGAAGATCAGCTTACAACAGCCAATTTGCTTTGAAAGCTATCCTAACACAGGTCAAAAATCCAACGTGAAAAAGTTTCAGATGTTTAGCAGCACAGGAAAACATATAACATTTCAGAATTTATTAGGCTTTATAAGCTATGTTTAAAAATGATAAGTGTGACTTGAACTTTTAATTGCAGTGATTCTATAACAATGGAGTTAACAGTAAGTCTTCAGCAATAAACTGAAAACTATAAATCTGCGCCAGGCTCTCTGCAGTGCTGACATGTTCCATGATGGCTGAAGCTTTTCTGTGGAAGCACGTAGATTTGTTAGCTAAAATTGCATTTTACTATCTTTGGTGTGGCACTCTGGTAAAGTAAACTCTCCTATTAGATTACGAGGCTTGTGTAAATCTCTGACTGAAGTCAGTTTGACTCTAGTCAGTGCTCATAAGCAATCCATTGAGGATGGCTGCTTTCCAACCTCCTCTATGGTGAGTATTAACGTCTTTTCAGTCAGACGGGGCAGCGGTAACTTCTAGCACTGATTTGCCAGGAATCTGGAGATGGCACGTATTTTCTGCTTTTAATTGTCTTGGACACCCAATCTGTATTCACAACTATGAGGTCAACGTGCCTCTCTTCACTTTTGGCTGTACTTGAAGCTCATCACTGAAATGAAATCCAACAGTCTGTAATGTATGGTCAGGGGAATAGCTGTGATCTGAGTTAACCTCCTGTTGACTTCACTGGGTTCAGTGCAGCATGTTCAGAGGCATCTTTCTCTGGGAAGCCGTACCAGCAATTTCACAGGTACTCAACGTTGTCATTGTGAGCGGAGGGAGTAGGATGTACAGCATCCATATCTTACTGAAGTGTCATGTCTTGCACGAAGCTGCAGGAATGAATGTTTCCTTAGTTTGAACCTCTAAAGATGCATGGAGCTTTGGGTTGGTCTTTTTTTTCCTCAAGTTTTCTAGTAGGGAAAAGAAAATTTATCCTATGTGAGTGTAAAACACTGAGGGATTTAGGTAAGATTTTTTCCAGGATTCTTCATATCAGGAGGCCTAAATAATCACAATATAAGACATTGTATTTGAAAGGTGTGAAAGTTACTGGCTTATATTCTGAGTAAATATTTGAGTAGATAGATTCAATTATTTTTTACATCTACCTAGTTTTGCATTCCATAATATCTCTCACATTAGGGAGCAGCAAAATATGCACTGGAAAAATCAGGTTTTCCACCTCTGGAAAAACATCTCACTGTGTTTCAGGGCTCCAGGTTGCAGGTTCAATCCAAACCAGTAAGGTTGCAAAAGTCTTCAACATGAGCTGTGCTCTGAGCAAGGAGAGGACCTGGCCCTCTCTACCAGCACAGGCAGACTGAGCAAGGGCGAGCTCTTGCTTTCAGGCAGTTTGCCATGTCCCTGAGCCGTAGTGCGCTAAAAAACTGTTTTCCTGACAACATCATCTAACAATTATTGCCTGTCCTGTTTCTCTTAGCTGTAACTTTCAATCTGCTTAGCAGGCTTTTCCCTTCAAAGCCAAGTGGTGGAGCAGTGCTAAGCGAGGTAGGGGATTCAGCTCCTGACAGAGCCAAGATAAAACCCTACCAAGACTAGGTTGTGATCTCTCCACATGCGACAGAAATTAAGAGGACACTCTTATGGCAAGAAAGATCCTTTGGATGATCCACAGCTCTGCCTAGCCCCAGTGCAGGATTATGGCTGGACCTAGGGAAACTTGCTAAATCCACAAGTTTGCTCATCTCACTCTGGATTTTAAAGTCAAGGCTGGAATTCATGATTTCATATTGGAAAACAAAATTCAGGCTAGGAGAGGACCTTGCACATAGAAAATACTTCCTATCAACATGTTTACTTCTTGAAAGGATGCTATAGGTGGCCAAATATCTGGAAGTAACCACTGACTTAATGCAGAGAGTATGTCTACAGTTTTCTATCAGAGAGGGGGAAACCATGGGTTCACCATCCTCACCTGACCAAACATGTAGTCCAGACTGGCTGGAACAAGTCAAAATATGTTAAGGTTATTATGTCATGCAAGCGATAAATAAGCAAAGGTAACTGATAGTGTATCCATCTGCTCCCATGGCACAGGGACGGCAGCTTTGCAGGGAGTGAGTCCCAGGCCAAGGTAACAACCCAAATCCCAGCAAAATTCCATGGAGCAGGAATGCAAGTGTCTGAAGAAGAGCAGGCACCGAGCCCACTTCATCTACCCTATAAAGATAGCAGTGTCTTCAGAGGGCAAAGCTGTCTGTTTTTCAAAATCACAAACAAGAAGATAAGGTTTATATGATTTCCAAGCCTGCTGATAAATGCTCAAGACTCCAAAGACGTAGTAACTGTTCTTCACTGCTGGGCAAATGTTATTTCTTCTCTGTAGTTAAGAGAACAAACACCACTCAATTTTGATAGCGGTGGACTGTGCCTGACATTCACAGAGTCAAGGGAGCAGCTGTTATCCATGCAGCCATCTGATTTTAAATACCTTTCTACCTGCCCACGAACCTCTCAGCTCTCCCCATCTTGAAGAGTGATATGTTTGTGGCCTCAGTCAGGCAGCATTGAAAAGCAAAGGTTTCAAACTGCACATATTTCCTCCCGTTTCTACAAGTCCTAGCTAAATCGTCTAATAAACTACTATAGATATCAAATCTCCCACCTCGTAGTGAGTCCTGAAAGCTCACACTTTTTTTTAATCCTGTCATCCCTATTTTTCCTAAGTATTCCATACCCCTTACCAGCCCTAGAAAGCTAATGTCATTCAGCTTTCCACAGGTGACCTCTTCATTTACTTGCTGCATGGTTTGCCCCAGCACCCAGCCCTTTGGCTGTAAGCCAGGCACAGCACTCTCCTTCAAAATAAGTGCATGCAGGAGCTTTTCTTTTCCTCGCTTCATGTCATTCTCATTTTAATCCAAAGATCCAGCCTCAGCAGCATTATTTGGAGGAGTGAATTCCAAAATGGAAATTTTAACATGAAGAAGAAATTCAAAGAACTTGCACGCAGGAGCAAATATGAGAGTTTAGTAGTGAGTGGGATAATATATACAATATATAATGTAATACAAAATATAACATAATATTCCAAAGAAGAAAAATGTCTAAGTGGTATTAGGCATCGTTGTTTAGAAAAATAGTTAGAAATCAGCTTCTGGTGAACCTCAGAGAGGTTAGCAGCTCTCCCTCAGGTCAGATAAGTATCCAAAATGTTGAGTTTTTCTTGTTTGAAATGTGTGTAGATTTATTGGAAGGTACATGAGCTGAAGATCTGTGAAACCATCACAAGAAAGCTTCGATTACTGATATTTTGTGGTGTGAACCGAGCATTCCTTATTCGTGCTTCTAAAATCAGCTGAAAGCAAATAATTTATAAGAACACAAAGATGATGTTAAGCATTCCCCAAATATTTTCGTATATGTCAGAGCTGATCTGATTTATGCTTTAATGAAAGGTTGCATTGATTTTTATATGAACTGTGCCCTCACACTACTTGACTTTTTCACATAATGGGCTTGATTATGAGGAAAAAAAATTATTTGCACAACAAATAACTTGGACAACTCAGTGCCTAATTAAAATAAGTAGTTAGAGCCCATTTTGGAGGGAAGCTGGGCATTTTCACATGAGAATGACTACGTGTGGCATTTGTACTCATGGTGATAGACGGCTACAAAGGCAATGGTGAGTGTGGTTGTGATGTTAACTTACTTTTCAGGCTTCCTACGAACTGACAGTGCTAGAGTGGTCACGAAGGGTAATATGTTCTTAAGCTCTGCATTGAACTAGAAAATTATTGACCATGTAAGGGGTATAAAACAGACTTTCAAAAGTCTGTTTCACACACAGTTCTTTCTAAGGGGATAGTTCAGTCAGTTAAGGAGTTGAATGGAGGCAGGACCCCTCAGAACTGTTATGATAGGAATGTGTTTTAGTAATGACACTGCAACCTTACATCTGTATTTGGATTGTGTGTCCACAGTGGATTTAACAACTGTTTCAGTAAGTCTGAGAGAAATCTGTGAATGAAATGGTTTGGATAGAGCTAGAAGGAGAAATCCTTTTTTTTTTTTTTTTTAATTATCCTGTTTCAGACATTTAAAAAGAAGCTTTTTGATAGCTCTACTGCATTATGCCAGGAAAGCTCATCACAGAGATTAGGACATTAATTACATAATTGTAATGTATACATTGCATGGTTCACCAAACAAATATATAATACCGTACTTGTTCTAAACAGACCTTAAAGTCCAAAGAACAAGCCTAGCACTTCAAGATAAACTCAAGAATGAATGTAATCTTTCTGAAATGTACCAGCTTGTTTCTTAAAAGAGAAGGTGCTTGGTGCATGTGACAACAAATCATCCCCGGGTCTCATGATGGGGAGATCAGAGCAGCTGTCAGGAGTCTCCAAGAAGCCCAAGTGAACTGTTCACAGCACGTTTTCCTAGGAGCTCTGTCACGTGCTTCCCCCTCCTTATCTTCCTTTCTTCTTTTTTCTGCTTTGCTACTGTGGGTAAACAATCCCAGTCCTGTAGAACTGCTTACATCCCAACCATGTGGCCAGCCCTAGTCCATGGGGCAACTCCCCATTGGACCATCATTCCCTTTCTGTCGCTGATGAGTGTGGGAGGACTGGAAGCATGGGCAGGTACGTGGACATGGCATGAGTTATGTCTGTTCAGAGGCCAAGCTGCTCCGAGACTATTCAAAAATACAGCATCCCAGAGTGGCAGCAGCTGTAGGTAGGGGAAATCTGGTAGCACAAACATTGTTTGGAGAGTAGCCATGTTGTGTCGTTTTTGGGTCAGCATGCCTTTATCAACAGCTTTTACTGTACATCCAGCCAGTATCTGGCAAGATGACATCCCAGTCAACCTGTGGGCTCTGGAGCATGTTGCCATACAAATGCAGAAATGTCTGTGTCTCTTGATTTTAAAAAAAACAGTGACGCAATCCCTCTCTTTCAGCATAGGACCATGGCTTGCCCAGGAGACCAGTGCACAATGCAGCAGCATGGGAGGTTGTGGTGGGCATATGGCAAAGCAGATGAGTTGATGGTTCAGCAGGTGGGATGTTTACATGCAAGAAAATGGTGCTTAGCCTGGCAGCATGGTGCTGGTAGGTGCTCTGAAACAGAGGGGCTGAAGCAGCTGAGTTGAATTCACTTTTTGGATGTGGATTGTAGCTGATGGCAAGGCTTGAATAGAGAAACGTGTGGGGGAAAAAAAATCTGATTTCCTATTTTTGTTTCTACACTTTTTTTCTGAAGAAAAGTTTAAATTCGTTCAGCACCCAGGAAGGAAGCTTGTGACAGGCTCACCATGAAGTCCTTTGTAGGCTGGTATCTCTGGCGTCAGTCTGCCCAGTAGAGGCAGCATTGAGAGAGGATACCCTGCCAAAAAGACAGGTCTGGGAGCAGGGGAGCCCACAGCACACCTCACTGCCACAGCCCACTGCCTCAGGTAGGCTGCCTAAAGGCATCTGCAAACCTTCATGATGCAGTGATGAACTCAAATATGACCCTGGAGCAGAGACAGAAGCAAATGGCAGGGAAGAAAACCAGTGACTTTGGATTATTTCTCAGGGACACCAAGAGAGCAGCCAGCAGGGTCACACACAAACACGTCCAGCCACAAAACAGCGAAAACCAGTGTGGATGAGACCATCCCACACCACAAAGCCCTGTCCTTGCCCCCATGGGCAACCACAGCCTTTCCAGCCCAGGGGAAACACCTCATAGGTGTTGTATCAGATCCAGGTGCTGCAGTGCTGTACGGGCATATAGGCATAACAGTCCTTGCAGTGGTCAGGGTGTTCAGGGTGTTCCTGCTGACCACTGGCCCCACTGTTCTCAGCTGTGGTTTATTAATTTCACAAAATCACAGAATGTTAGGGGTTGGAAGGGACGTACTTCTTTATGCTTGGGGCTCATTTCTGGTTCATGTTCCATCTCTGCCCCGCTTTGATAAAATGGGGATTGGAGTCAGCAGATCTCTACCCTGCCGTGTGATAGGGAAGCAGAGTTTTTGCAATGCTTTCCCAAGTTGTGACATGCATTGAAAACTGGTCTTCTACCAGCAGTCTTCTGTGTGAGGAACTGCAGGTAAATTCAGGGACTGCATGAACGTCTCCACTATCATACTATTATTTCATGGCCTGGGCTGACAAAACTTAGGCCTCTGGGCTGCACACACAGATAGAGACTATGAACCTAGGCCTGGGCCTTTCCTTTGCACGAGAGGGCAAAAGAGATATAAAAAGCCATGGGCATTTTCTCCTTCCTATAGATCCTTCTCATTTAAATGCCCAATAAGGAACAGAGAAGGAGGGAAAACCATCATCCTCTAATCCTAAACAGGAGCTGGCTGTCACACCAGCCCAAACAGAACACGCTAACTCCTCCACTAACTCTGCTCTTGCAAGGAGACAGAGATAGACTGCGATAAGGATTTGGCTCTCGGACATACTTGGAACTACGTGCAAGGCCAGCCAGAGCCTGCACACTCAGGAGAAGGAGGCTGGGACTTGCTAAATTGGCACTGACAAATTGTAGTGAGGAGCAATGTCCTTGACCTGGCTGCATTAGCTTTGAGGAGAAGGAGTGAGAGTTTCCTGCTTCGCAGAGAGTTAGCAGAAGGCAATGTCCCTCTCAGGAAGGCGAGCTCAAATCTATCAGATTTAATATTGTCACACAAAAATGGCTCAACCCAGCTATGACTGTCAAGACTTATTCTTGTCCTTTATTGCTGCTGCTGTCTGATGGCAGGTTGAGGTCCCCACCGTGTTGAGTAATACAGAGCTACCTACCGGAATGTGCGTCAGAGGGGTCACAAGCTTTGTGTCAAGTAAGTTGAGCAAAACGGAGGTGGCAGTAATGAGGAAATGATGGAAACAGTTGTACAGAGAAAGAAGGAAGGCTTTTCAGGGCTCTGTTTTGGTTTGTTTCATTGTCTAGAAGATCTCAGAAATTCTCAGCCATAATAAATCCCTGTTGGCTCGAGCAAAGCTGTGGAAGCAGTAATCCAGCATATAAGTGCGTGTGAAGTGCTGGTGGTGCAGGCACATAGTAGGACTGAGCATGAGCACTGTGGTCTTGCTGTGTGGGAGATCTCCTGCTGCTGTCCTGCAGAGGAGCAGAGGCCTGTGCTTGGAGACCTCAATGCAAAAACTCTTGTGTACATTTGTTCTCTATTCAAGAAAAATGAGGGAGCTCTGCAAGGAGGAGTTAAGTATTTTAGGCAACCTGCAGCTGCTAAAGTTTTTGTTCCTGATGTCATGCCCCTGGGGTGTTCAAGGGAGAGAAGGATACAATGATGTGCAATGCTGCATTTCTTTTTAACTTCTGCCCAGCTCCCCTGAAGTACCCTTCAGCAGCCGGAGCAACACACTGGTACTGGAGTTATAGCAACAGCAGCACACCACCAGTGACTCCCAGCTGGATTTTTATGATGACAGGCAGGAAAAATGGAATGACATTTGCCTTGAGGGTGAAAGATCAGGCAAGTAAGAGTGTGTCCAACTGCTCAGAGACACAGACTCACCTTCACCTGACATCAGTAAGGGTATTTTGATGACAGGACGTGACTTACTCCCGTGGAAGTGAGATTTGCATTGCTTTGGGAAAATAGATGGAAGTGGCCATCCACACAGACACTACAGATAGCTTAGGGAGCAAATTTTAAATATTTGGACATACTGTTCACAAAATAAGTTAATGAAAAATGAGTGTTAATTATTCATCAATCTTTAAGCAGACTTGAGTGGGTTCAAGGCAACAACAATCCTGATAGACCTTCTTACCTTTAAACAAAGTAAAAAGTTATAGAGACCTTTTTTTTTTTTTTTATTAAATCTATACTTAAAAAAAAAATCATAGTGTATTATTTATTTATTTATTTTACAATAGTAGTAGATCAATCTATTTACTGCTTGGCTGAGTTGCGAAAATAGTAATTTTGTAATTAGTGGTTCTTTGCAAAGTCATGAAATATATATAGATAAACTGTGTATCTATATAAAAGTAGCATGTGCTTAGATGAGTTTTGCACTGATAGGCTAGTTGGCAAAGGAATCACTTTTAGTTGTCCATTAGGGCTGGATTCAATAGAAATGTTGGCTGACTTTGCTGCAAGCCTTGGAAAACATCAGAGTATTCAAGGCTTAGGCAGTCAGATGCCTGCTTTAATTTCTATTGACAAAGGAAAAGGAGGGATGAGTAAATGTAAAACATTTCCTTCCAGCATTGAGCTAAGAGAGGCAGCGTGGTGCAGGGAGGAGGTGGAATCCAGGACATCTGGGTTGTATTTATTGCTGGCTCTGCTGCCAACTTGCTTTGTGACTTTGAGAAGTCTTTTTTTTGCTTTGCTACCTTACTTTCTGTGAGGCAGAGAGAGCTCGTCTGCTTTTGTGTGGTGCTCTGGGCAGATGTGGGGACTTTCTTGGTGACCATGACCACATGCTGCAGTGGCCGAGGTCCCATATTCCTACGTGCCAGGCAATGGTGTCTGGGTGATCGATTCCCCAGAGAGTGCAAGGGTATGCCCTTTGAGCACCCAGGAGAAAGACACTCATTAAATAGCACTGCGCCTTCATAAATGCGTAAGTACTGGTAACCAGTGCCTTCTGCTACTACAGATCAGATAGTCTTTCAGAGTAGGAGTCAGGATGGCAACTTCTTTCACCTTTACTTACAATCTCTCATTTACTACACCACTCCTAGGGATGAGCCGTTGCTTTTAGGGTAAGTCACAGGGAATGAGGTAGCTATTTTGAAATGGTCTCTATATGGTGCTTCCAGTGCCCAAAGCTGTTTTCAAGTTCTCAATGTAGAGGAAAGAAGCTTGGCGTCTCTTTTTTTCTTTTTTTTTTTTTTTCTTTTCTGTAAGATGCATTTTCTGCCAAATGTGAAGAACTGAAAAAGCATGTGACAGCAGAGAGTCATATATGGCCTTCTGCATGCCACCAGCAATTTCTCTGTAGTCCAGAAGTAGACTCTGCGGCCCAGACCAATGGCTATAGCTGGAAAACTTCTACTTATATCCTACTTGCCTTTGGTGTTCACTTTATACAACACTAATGTATTAATGCTGCTTGCTGTATACATCAATTGAATTCATGGCTAATCTACAAAAAGCTTGCACTGTTTTCTAGAAGTATTTACTCTCACAAGGATGATTGCTATGTTCTCTACTAGACATTACAAGATGGAATCAAAGCTAATCTCAGCCCATATTATAGTCTGAAATACCTGGAACACTAGAGCTTGGGCAGACCCACCTCGCTACAAAGCTTTATATCATTTCAAGACTCTGCTGAGTGTTGGTATAGATGATGGAAGAACTTGCCATGAATTGTGCTGGACATATGCCTTTACGCACAGTGCATATCACTGAATAAAGATGTGATATGCATTCTAGGGGCAGAGTAATTATCATCGATGGAAAATATTGATAGAAAATGATCTGCATCTATACACTATACCAAAATACTCACTTTTTTTTTACCCATGAAGGAAAGAGGTTATTAAGAACATCAGGGCAACACGAGTATATATTTTACCTGATATCATGTAGCTTTGTTGCAAGCTATCCTAGTTTAGGAATCACATTGGCTGTGTTGATTGATCCCTTCCCTGCAGGGAACATAATGTATTCTTCTTCCCACAGTAGCATATCTGGCAAACTGAATCAGCCAGCTGAACCAGAGTGCAAGACCACCTGGGTCCAGCCTCTGATTTGGTGGGTGGAGCAGTCACATCACCTCTCTGTCTCTGACTCCCACTCTCTGTCCATTCTCCTCTCCCTTTGGCTCTTCCCATTAATTAGACAGAAAGCTCTTCGAGGCTCGCATTGTTTGCCATTGTCTATTTGTACAGCATAATGAGGTGTCAGTCTTGGAATAGGCTCTTGGAAACTATCAAAGTATAAATTGTAATAGAAACTAGTGAATAGCAGTGTCCTAGGTGTCAAGGCAGAGTGCAAAAATTATCCCAAATAAAATGATCTAAATGCTTTAAAGCGTGATCTAAAGTTTCTCTAGGCTTCAGAGGCTTAAACCTATCCCTTAACATACAGCCAGGACTTCCTGCAATGTACTCTAGTCCTGCACAGACAATTTTGCAATGTGAAATAAAAGCTGTATTTGAATTGTCGTGGGTTAAAGCTGGTTATTCCCACAGTTTCCGTTTCCTAATGTTTTCCACTCATGATATTCTGCCCTTTCAATGTTCATAGTAACTTGTGCCAAAAAAGGTGTTTCCTATCATATTCTCCTCACATTGTGTGTTGTGGTTTGGGTTTTTTTAATTTCATATTTTCAATCCCCAGAGAGCTAAGGTTAGTCATAAACATGCTTTTGGCTATCAGATTCATGTGTGGTTTGCTATAGCAACAAACAAAAGCATTAGTCAGAAACTGGCATGAAGCTATAAACACATATTTTTTTTGTGATATTACCCAGAGTTAGCTTAATTTATGTGGTACGCTGTTGCCGTACAACTGCATTGTAGTTAGACTATTATGCTTGTTGAATAGGAACTTCGTAGAAAATCCAGATAATATATTACAGAGAAATAATCAAGTCTGTTAACTGATCTTGTCATCTGAAGATCACAAGCCAAATTCTCCTATTGCACTGGTATAAATCCAGCTGAACTCCTTCAGAATACGCATTTGGACCATAGAAGAAAATCTGAATCTGTATCTCGTTAATAAGAGGAAAATCATTGTCAAGAAAATAAACACTCACTTTGCTGTTTTCACCTGCATAATTTTACTGCAGCAAAATGATTAGAGGTGAGCATTATCAGATTGCAGTAGGTGGTTTACATTCACAGCCAACCTGCTTGGAAAACATGATCTGCAGCATAGCATGGAGAGCGAGGCTTGGTTAAGACAAGTGTCCCTCCATCTGTGCCTACCAAGCACTGGGAACGTGCAGTTGATGCAGAGCCAGCATCTCTCCCACCAGCCTGGGGATGGGGAGGAACGACTTGTGCAGCAAGTATTGACTTTCCAGGGGAGCTGGCTGGGTTTGTAGGGCATTCACTGAAATCCCATAGCTAGACAGCTACTAGTCCCTGAGCCAGCTAGTTTAAAGTTTGCCCTGAAGGCTCTACAGAAGTGGTGATTTTTGCCTAGGCAGGGTAGGCACATTTCTGTTAATGCTTTATTCCAACCACTCGTCTTTGCTGCACCTTTTCAGGAACCTGAGCCTTACTCTTTTTTTGACAGCTATATTTAATAAAAACCACATGCATGAAAAATGTGTTTTCCAGTATCCCTGAGCTGGCACTACTCAACAAGGAGAACTTAAACTGCGCTAGAAATTGTTCAGATACATTTTCAGACCCCTCTCTTCGGGCATATAACTGTGAAGTGTTTGTGACCTTCCCCGCTGCAGAGTTGTGCAGAGTAACATTTAAGTAATATCCACATGTCCAAGAGGTAAGAGTAACAAAACCCTTGGAGCCTTCTTATACCTTCCAGTCCAAAAGTTTTTATCCGGGCCAGTGGTTCCAGCTGCAGAGGGTAATCCTGCAGCAACATATAGTTTGCACATGCGTGCAGAGGCCTTCTGAGAATGGGCCTTCAAAGTCCAGGGATCAAAAACAAGATCTAGCACCAAGCATTGGCCAAGCTGTGTTCTGAAACCAAAGAGCATTTTTCCCTAACTGAACCCAAGCAGAAGAACATACCCCAGGAGATGTGACATTTGTTGTTGGTTCTGGATCCTACACACTTAAGACCCTGGTATATTTTCAAAACCTTATAAGATAATCTTGCCATGGTAGATTTACTTGGTGTAGAAGTATAAAAGGACCTGTTTTTCAGTTAGCAGCTCCTGAGGTAGGACTTACTCTGGGCTATGCATGGATTGTCTCTGCGCTTTTCCCATCTGTATCCAGTTGTATCAAGCTCTGTACAGAAAGATGTCAAACACTTTATTTCTCTGAAAATGGGAGAGCTGTGGATGCTTATCTTCTTCAAAGATCAGCTCAGCACTCTTCTATTCTCTTTATTTCCTTTTGGTCAAATCAGGATAGACCTTCCCCATAAGAGTATTCAGTGTGACTAAGTAGTGTTCAAAATATTTACAATGAAGAAAAAAACAAATTCTGTTCTCGGTGCAGTCGCAGAGCACTAGCAAAAGTGACTCCAACTGGACCATACAAAGCAAATATTTCAGTCATTGCTATAGTGGTTTTGACATCTCAGTTCATGGAGGACTTTGGGATTGCAGTATTTAAAAATGTTGCAGTGAGATCGTGATGGAGCTTTTTGAATGTTGACAATAAAGTGAAAATTATTCCACCTTGTAAACAGTATACAGGATAACTCCATGATAGCAATCATTCTCCTTTTCTGACTTTTTTGATTGTAAGCTCTGTATGGTGGTGGGGCAGGAATGCAAACACACCTTCCTTGGGAGAGAGCAATAGTCTCTGTGCTGCACTGATGAACTGCAGCTCACAGAGCAGAGCATCCTCACTAGGACTGTTGGATGAGGCAGAGTGCAAGAGAGCGTAATAGTAAAACACCATTGATTTTAAAACACTCTCTGCAAGACTGCAGAAAAACCTACAGATGGACTGTGTGGCATCTGCAAGTGCCTCCTATTCTATCCGCTTGAACTTACACTCTCCACAGCTCCCCACATCAAGGTGGTCGTTGCCATTACGAGAAGTGGGGATAAGCCACTGGATTGTCCTCCTATTGCACAGATTTAAACGAGTCTGAAGAAGCCACCTAAGAGAAGAATCAGATCCACTTACTTGCAGTAGATCTCAGGTACTGTAACTGAAGCCCTGGGGTCTTCCTTTTACTTATCAGCTTTGTATTGGTACAAGGCTGTAGACTTCAGTAGAGCCTTTGACCAGGCTAAAGGGCAAAATGTAATTTACTCTCCCTTATACATTAGTCTGAATCTAGCACAAATGTTCACCGAGAAAAATGTTATCATGTGCCTTCAAAAAAAACACATCCTGTTTTAAATGAGTTAAAACGTATTTAACCTGTGTGTGAATAGGTCATTATGATAAAGAAACAGTTACTTGTTTCCATAAAATGTCATTATTTTCTTATTACAGAGAGGCTACAAATGTTTGGAAATGTTATGAATCAGCCTTAGGGTTGATAACTAAATCCAAGAAATAGTTCTCTTAGTGCTTTCAAACAACTCCACCCATATCAATTCATTCACCAGTTACTACAAGGATGAGCTGCAGGGTAGTTACTTTCTCGCTATTTGAGTCTTTAATCAAAAAGAAATCCAGAAGTGCAGTAACGAGTTTTTAAAAAAATAGTTTCTCCCTATGGTTTATACTAGTCTCTGCGAAACATAAAACTGAAACCCATTTCCTTAACTGAGCTGTGTTTTCCTTTAATCTATTAGGCAAGCATGCTCGTTTGTTATTTTTGGGTGCCTCAGTACTGGCGCGGAGAGGGAAAATGAGCACTGAATTTTTTCAAAACCACACGCAAAGATTCAAATATAATTTTTTTTTTCAAAAATATAATGCAACAAAACTTTGTTATCTTCAGTTTCTCCTTCTATAACTTACCATGTACTTAAAGTTCCAATGCTTTTTAGTCTTACATAACTTATTCTTTCTAATTTTAAATAATAAAGGTTAAGTTCAAACAAGACAGTTATCAAATGGCAAATTTAGAAAATCATGGGGAAGATAGACATTTGCCAGAGAAAAAATGATCAAAAAAGAGGTGAAAACCAATGAACTGAAACAAGGAGACAATATTTTATTTGTTGGTTTTTTTTAAATTGTAGGTCACCTGTTGAATTCTTTTTAAATCTGACCTTTTCTGGACAGCAAAGCAGGTTTATAGTCCATTTAGTCCATAGATACAAATTATATTGATGTGAACAGAACTATACTAATTAGTTCATGTATCTGATTCAATGGATTCATTTATCTGCAAAGGAGCTTTTATGTTTTTGTAAACTGGCAGTCTGCATCCAGAAATCCTCTCTAATTTTAAAGAGACTCTTCTACACCATACAAACATAAGAGAAAGTCAGCTGTGCCAAATACTATTTTGCTACCATCATTGTTTATTGACAGAAAATATTTTCATCTTAAAGAAGTGAGAGAACTGTTAACTTTATCTCATATTTTCCCATAATAATTTTCTATCACCTTTATTCCGTATCTCTTTTATTATATATACATTAAATAATTTAAAAGCTTAAAAGATGTTTTCTTCTGTGGTGATTTACATCCAAACAAGTTGCCTAGGGAATTTTTTCTCAAACTGAAAACTTGTTTGTGAGAGCAGATATTTATATAAAAGCCCCCATAAAAGGTTGTGGAAAAACTACAAGGCTTTTGCTGCATTCCTGTTTTGAGAGGGGCTATGCCCAGCATACCAGAGAGACAGCCAAAGTAACATCAGTCCATTAATATTGCTGCATCTGGGCACTTAATTTTGTACTGAATTTTATCAGTGGACGTAAAAGTCTCCTAGACCATAAGGATCTCTAATGTGAATTCTTTTTAGAGATATATGTATATGTTTGTATTTATATATAAATACAAAACTTTTTACTGTGCATTGATGCTGATGAGGATATTTTTTAAGCTGTGGTTTTGAAAAGCAGTTTGAGCTGAAAAGTCTGTTTCTAATTTGGGGTGGTAAGTGCCATTTATATAAAGCATTTATCAGTTGCTTTGGGCTTTTTGTGTAATGTTAGTAGATCCTCTATTCTTCCTCTTACTTTAAGACTTACTCTTAGGGGCCAAATGTGCTCTCTACCAAAATCATCAAGAATTAGCTTCTTCCTTTAATGTGTCAGAGAGAGGACAAAGAGTAGTCAACTCCCCTTGCTACCTCTCTAGGTCAGTACTAGGTTACCTTAACAGGCAGCTTGGGGTTATGGCCACTGGGTCTCTGCGGCCAGAGAAATTGAATCTCTAGGGCTGCCAGTCAAGCCTACGTGGGCAGAATGACCACTTTTAATAAATCTATACATTTGATTCATTTCTACATCTGAGCAGGGCTGTACTTTGGCAATCTGCTCTGGGAGAAGCCTGGATTCTTGGGGGGGGGTGAATCAGCGAGATGAAGGAATGTGGGAAAGTTAATTTGCGTGAGCTTTATGGGCCTTATCTGAAATAGGCACCCACTTGCCTCCACTTCTAGGCAAGTCATGATAAAAGCTGAGTTCCCAGCTAGCTAACAGGGAGGATAGCAGGAATCAGCTCCCCCTCACTCTGAGAAGAAGGCAGCTTTGCATTCGCTTTCCAAGTCATGTGTTATATAGATGAAGGAGTTTATTTCAGAGGGAAAAAAGTTGCAACATGCCTAATCAATATATTATATGACCGAACAACCCAAGAGTAGTTTCTACTAGGGTTTTTGAAGCTGGTATGCTAGTAAGGAAGTAAAAGCGTTTCACTTGCAACATGCCCCTGAAGCCCTTAAAATCCTGACCATCCAGGTGGACACTCTGGGAGATTTTAGCTGGGTACTTGTGCAACTGCACCCATAGAGACTCAGTTGCAAGTAAAAGCAGTATATCCCAAGAGATAAAACTGTTGAGGATCCCAGGGAATTAGACCAGTCTTTAATTGCTTCATTTGACTTTGAATCTCTAACTTGTTTTTGCCCCAGACAGAAGAGTAGTAATCAATTTTGGTTAAGTTCAGAGCTAAGACATACATAACAACAATTGCTATAAAGTGATTCTCTTTTCTTGTTGACTTTGTAAGAATAGATGCCCCATAGTCCTGGAAAATCATAATTGATAATTAGCAGAGAGGGCCCTAATGTCATATCATCATCACAATAATTATACACCAGAACACCGTGGGAATTCATGGAGGAAGTAAAACACACGCTGGAAACCCATTCTGTCACGTAACACCTGTGAGAGAGGAAAATTCCTGCCTGAGACAAGCCATCACACCAACACAGGGCAGGACATTGCACCCACCCTCCAGGCAATCGTTAGACAAAAACTACAGATATTTCAGGATTGTACTTCTAAGACAGAACCAACTGCTGGTTGTCTGGTAGGTGCCATGAGCATTTCTTCAATTGCTTTTTTCACCCTGCCACTTGCAGCTGTAGTTTAGCTGGTGAGGTCAGACATAGTCCACGTGAGACAAATTTGTGTACCAACCACTGCCATCTGCTTTTGCTGTCTCTTTTGGACATCATTCTAATCATGTGATCAAAATGAACTTTGGTTGAGAGTTTATTTTCAAACACTGTGTTACTCCTATGAAACGTTATTCTTTTTTTTTTTTAGCAACAGGTGAAATAGACTAATAAAATGCTTTAGTAAATATTTTATTCTTGTGCCAGAACAGTTATGTGGATCTGGCCAAATTACATTTCCTATAGAGCCAAATAACTGAAAAATGGTGATAGCTGGATGAAACTCATTAGCTGAGGATCTGGGAAATTTCAGTTTGACAATTGGAAAAAAAAAAAAAAAGTCCCCTGTGCTTTTCATGTTTAAATACGACTCAAGCTGAGAAAGTCTGTGCAGGGCCCCACCAGAGTGTTTTATTCTCATACTCTGAAATGTCCTATGGATTCTATTCAGTTGATCTTTATCATAAGAAGAAAGATGGACAAATGTAAGACTAAAAAGTTCCTTTCTGATCAGTCTCACTAAAGGTTTTGCTCCTGTTGTAAAGTGTGAGCAGGCATGCTTTTAATAGTTCTAAATCTGTGGGCAGAGCTTATCAATAAACACACACTCACAGGAAAGCCATTCACTCTCCTCTTCATCTGGAGGCTGCTAGTTTCTCTTTTTATGGTAGTGTTTATGTCTGTTCTTAGTTGCCAGTGCTCTTCCATGTCTTCCCTGATATTATTCAACCTGTAGAAAATGCTCTATAAAATCCTACAGAGCTCAGTATGGTCTGTAAGAAACCTTAATTCCCTAGATATTGCTCTACTTGAATGTACTTTGCAGAGCAGAGTACTGTTCCTTTTGATAAAAGTAGGAGCTAACTTTACAAACAGATCTCCAGCCAGGCGAGGAGACTGGTGATTGTAACTTACGTATATTTTCTGTTTTCAGGAGGTTTTGAGATGAGATGATTTGAAGGCTTTTAATGAAGTACTCTAAATGCCGACAAGGGCAGCTTAACATACCGAGGCATTGAATCAAAACATCTTGTTCATGCCTTGAATGGAAGGAAACTATTCACACGTTGGTTATTTGGGAGTAGCTTCTCCTTTAGCTCTGCTGTGCTACAAGCCCCTGCTTTTGGCTCCAAAGTCTGAGCTACATTCATCACAGCACAAGTATGCAGCCCAGTGACAGAGTGCAGCCAGGGGGCATTACCAAGCCAAATGCAAAACAAAGGCGGGAGCATGGCTTAAACACAGGCCTAACTGGTTCTGATAGCGTCCTGCAGATAATAAGGCCTGTTAAACCCCTTTAGCAGCAAAATCTTTATCTTAATTCCATAGACTAGTCCTTTGACTTCATCCCAGAGAGGAGACCAGAATTTCTGTCCTTGATTAGGAGAGTCCTACTCCTAGCACAAGGTAGAGGGGAAACACTGAAGAAGAGGTGCTATTCCTCATTTTATCACTTTTTTTGAGGCAGAAGGGCTGCTTTTTCTGCTGTGGCAGTCATTCATTTCAGAGCTGACAAGCTGGTTCGTCTAGGTGGAGCTACTGGGTGCCTCCGCTGTCTCCCTGGCAGTGGTTCAAGTGAAGTAACATTACATTCCTGCGATGGAGAGCTGGGAGGGACAGACTTCTCCGTGACATTGCACCCGCATCTCCCCATTGCCATGTATCCTGCCCGGATAGAGTGACAGCCACAACATTCCTGCTGCAGTCCTGCCATGCCCCGGAGCCCTGCCCAGCAGTTGTTGTAACTCAGTCAGTGAGATCTTACAGGACAATGAAATGAATCCAGGTCTCTGGAATGTCCTAGGAAATCTCTGTAGAAGATAAACCCCTTTATTTTTTTGCTGATAGTTTTCCCCATCATAGGTGGAGCTTACTGGGAATGCCATGGGTCTGTTGGAGCTCATGGTCAAGCCTACACAGACTGTGCAAGAGCCTGTGCCATGAGCCATACTTTAAATGTCCTGGCAGCTTTCTCAAGGAACACAGTGCATGTGTAAAAGAGTTTATTTGCAGACACTTTCAGATTCTTATCCTTGCCAATGGGTGTTTGCAGGATCGTTTTCCAGCATTGCTTGTTTGGAAGGTCACAACTCCACCAAACTGCCCAGGAGGATTTGGGTGGTAGGGATGATTGCTCTGAACTGCCACAGCCAAGCCCCTCACACTGAGCAGCCCCACTACACTCACATGTTCCTGGTTGTTCTTGTTCATGGTCTTTACACTTAACCTTGGAATTTATACTTAAGGTAATTCACAGTGGAACCCAAGACATGGTATCAGAGCAGATGCTCTTTGCCATGTAGCCTCCAGATAGCAGTTGTGGACAACAAATCTGCCATGGGTTGTTTATTTTTGACAATAGACCTTGGAGCATTACAGTATCTCATTTAGTGGTCTTTAATGTAGCATGAGGTCAGCAGAATCATTTGTAACTAGACCTGAGGAAAAAAACTCTGAGGGAAACAGAGAGAAATAGTGAAATATTTGAGTCCGCTGCTGATACTGAGTAACTATTTTTGTGCTTGTACATAGCATTTGCGCAACATTTTCAGTGCAAATTCTGTCTTGTCAAGCCAATTGATGCAGTTAGCAGAACACAAATATCTGCTTGTGGAATCAGAGATCTTTAGCATGGCTGATTTTGTGAAGTGGTGAAAATAGTTCTTTTAAGTGCCAAAAATTCGTGTTGGTATCCAGAAAATGGTAGCTGAGATGGAAAAGGTGGTCCTTTTGCTGTCATTGTCACTTTGTGAGGGCTTTTAAAAATATCTGATTTAGGCCATTTTTCAGTCATGGGAACTTTAATAAAACCAAACCAAGAATACAATAGCTTATATGCTTGATGACACTGCCTAGCTGAAGTGACATTTTAATTAGATGGTTGATCTACATTTATTTATCAGTCTCTAGTCTCCTGGGACATCCTGGGAAACCCAAAGAACTCACTGCAAGGTGTATTAGTTAACTCATCAAAATAATAGAGACAGTAGATTGTGATGGATATAAAAAAAGCAGCAGACATGTAAACTAGAGCACCGAGGTTGCCACAGAAAAAGTAAAATATTTGAATTGCTGCCTTTTTGCCCATAACCCTGAAGTGAAAAATTTCTCTTAGTAAACTGAAGTCAGGTGAACCTACCTGTCTGAAAAAATGCTCTTGAGAAGCCATGTTGAATGCCAAGCATGTGCATAATGTTCCTGTTATCAAGTGTTTTCCTGAGCTGGGACCCATGATTTTAAGTATTCTAACCATTTTAAATATTCCCCATTTCAAACATAAGAAGTGAATCAGAAGGGGCTGTGGAGCTCCACAGCAGTACTACTCAGGTGGTTGTGAGAGCTCTGAGGGAAGAAAAGGAATCCCAGCAATTGTGATACCCACAAGAGGGAGAACAAGCTGTGGTGGGAAAAAAAAAATAATGATGCATTTTGAGAGAGAGGTTTAATTTAAAAAATAGGAGTAATTCTGGAGCAATGCATTAGCAGTGACTAGCCGTGCTTGCATGAGAAGTGACAGACCCACGACAGGGTGCCTGACGGCACAGGGACAGACAGATCTATAGGTACAGGAGCTGATGGTCGCAGGAAGAGAGATCTGGTACAGGAGCCAACTGAAGCTGTCCCTGACAGCAGAAATGCATAACCTTGTTTACAAGACATACACACATGGGGGAGTACTGTAAAAACTGCTGACCTACATGTATGGATCCTTTGCTGGGTCAAACACAGTGCTGACAATGGCAATAAATTATTATTGTTGTTGTTTGTCTTGCAATTATTCACTCCTCCTTCTCCTTATTAATGATACAAATCAGGTTAATGTGCTCAGAGTGTGTGTTGTGCTGTCAGAAAAGACCTGATCTAAAGATGTCCCAGCCTTGCCCACATGTCAAGGCACAAGTCTTCTAACTGGCTATGGACTCAATGCTATTAATTTCCACGATACTGCACAAACAGGACTGTTTGTTTCTTACCACAGCTAAGAAGTGGTAACTAGCAAACACCCAAATCCTGGTAAAGAAAAAGCACAGGTTGTGACCTTCATATAATAACAAATAATAATAAATGAGCAAAGTATACAAGTTCTCACATGTGGACAAATGTTTACCACAGATCAGGTTTCTGACTGTTAAAAGCAACTATTTATTAAGATGAAGTCAGATGATTCGTATCAGTCAGTACCTGGTAAGAAGGAACCTTTTCTCCTGCAGAAGGTATTACTTGAGAATGAGCAATATTTCGCCTGCATCTTTATAAGAAATATGTGCGTTACAACCATTGTTACTCATCAGTTTTAACTGATATTCATTAAAATCCCAAGGAAAAAAACCACAAGAGCATTTTGTTTTTCTCTGACAGAAAAAAAAAAAAGAACAAAATGAAATAAAATAGAACAAAACAAAGCCACTTTTAGCTGGGAAGATAATGCCTAAGAAGTTGATGCATGGAAAAGTTATATACTTATAGATAATAACGGATTACTTAAATTCACAAGATTCATACGCAAACATAACTTCAGTATAAAATATTAAAAGGTACAAAACCCACATCTAAGAATTTCAGAGAAAAGGATGTAATTTATAAGCAAGAAAGCCGGGATGATTGGCAAAGGACATTATTGTTTCTCTTTTTTTAACAGTATTTCCGGTATTCTCATTTGCTGTTTTATCTGACTTTAAAGTACATAGATTAGGGTAATTTCATATGCCAGTGTCCCAATTAAACCTAGGTTTCTCTTCAGTTTATAGCATACGTTAAAGCACAACTGATTTAAATTCAATGACACTGTCATACAAAATTTATTATAATGTCTCAAATACAGTTTTGGAGACTGTTGCTCACTGAATGGGAATACAAAAAAAAAGTGTGGGTTTTTTTTTTCTTGTGGTTTTACCTACCACAGTCCAACTGGATTTCTGGATTAAAGATAAAATAATATTTTTTAAAATTGCATTTAAAAATGCAAATACACTTTTCAGTCATATGAGATGAAAGTGTTCCAGCCTATATAACTCCTACGGCTTACTTTCAAAAAATTCCCTTGTTCTGAAGTCAGTTCAGCAGCTATTAGAAATAGTCACTGATATAAATTCCATCTTGTTTATGAAAACATTCTGAACAAAGCATTGATTGTCCAGCATTTATGGAAAAAAAAAAGTAAACCTATAAAATATTGGCATCACTACTATTTGGGGCATGAGAATGACATGCATATAAATCATAGTTTATTGGCACAGTCTTTTATTCACAGAAGGAAGGCTTTGCTGAAAATGAAATTCATCAATGTACTATAATTCCCCTCTTATAGATTTGTTTTTAAAGTCTTCTGGATAAGGAAAAAACCTAAAGGAAATCAGTCTGCACTAGGAATCAGGGACCTAAGAAGTTTTTTGTGACATAGATTAGCTACGGTAGAGGGGGAGAGTAGGCAGAATTTGAGGAAATCAGGGTGGATGCAAAGGCATCAGTGCGAAGCTTTGGGAGGAAAGTTCATTTGTGTAGCTGGTGTCCCTACGTACAATGTCAGCCACATCTCTGTTAGCCCTGGGGACAGTAATCTTGTTGCTCAGTTTTAGAGGAAAGAATCCTACTACCCCATTTAGAAGAGGTAACAGTTGACTAAAGACTTTCACAGGAGGACCCTGTCCCTTTCTATCCATTATGAGGTGGGTGAAAGAGGGCTTTTATGCTGACAGATTTTCCTCTTAACAGCAGGGAAATTCTCTGGTGTATTTTGTCAAACCTTGATCCACAGCCCCTCTAGCAAGGACAAGGAGAGTAATCACTTGTCAATACTTGGCCAAGCATGTGAAGCCACCTTTGTGCCTCATAAACCATTGCTTTGCTTGATCAACGGCTGGTGAAAAATATGAAATTTCCATAAGTATGTCATCCAGGCCAGGTCTATCTCTCTACATCCATGCTAAACAAGAACTGACAGTGTCATTTGTTGTTTTAAAATGGCATCCCAATGGGAAATAATTGTTCAGGCCTCACTGCAGGAAGTGATCTAATTATCTTGGATTTTATGAGTAGCCCAATCTTAGCAACAGGAAGATTTTGAAGGTGTTGGTCACCTAATCATTCTAAGAATCCTTTGTTTTAAAGCATCTGGTTTTAAAGGTTTTGGCTCTGTTAGAAGCTGCAGGATAGCTGCAGTACCCTGGACTCAAAGGATACATCCTACTGGATACTGAAAAATCAGCAGCACAAACTACACAGGACCACTCAAGCCCCGAGAATGGAACAACCCATACTTACATTGCTCCATTTCTAAACAACTAAAATGTCACGGTAGCTACACAAAAGTAAGACAAGAGAAAAAGCAGTGAACCAGCCCAAGAATTCTCTCAGATAATTCTTTCCTTTTCATTTTCTAGTAAGAAAATTATTGGCAGCCACCAGGGATCAATGCTGTAGTTAGTGTCAAAGTGCTGCACTGAAGACCAAACACTAGCAATTCAAGAAATATGCTGTTAAGTCATTCTACTGGACTGCACGGCTTGTGAGTGGGAGTCTCCCAAGTGAAAAATACAGTAGTGACACAAGCCCAAGTCCTTACTATTTCTTGGAATTTTAGTAACAGCCATAAAATTCACTGTTGGCACCTAAGCACCCGAAGCCCTAAGCAAATTAAACAATCAAGCCTCAGTCCTGCATGACGCTTACTAGAATACATGTGGTGAAGAGCTTGATGAATGGATTCCAGAATTTTCAAGCAGAAGTGCCTAAAATCATGTTCATAAATTCACCTCTAAATGTGTTAACAAGGTTATGCTCATTTTTGAATTTTCTTAACCTTTTGAAAAAAAAAAGTAATCAAGCCAATTTATGCAGGTCTTTAATCTGAATTAGTGTCTGCATTAAGACTCTTGTCAGTGCTAAGTTAAGTGTTGGACTTGATGATCTTAAAGGTCTCTTCCAACCAAAACGATTCTACGATTCTACGATTTTCTACAATTGTCCATCATAAGCATCAGGACTAGTCCTGTGAAGGCTACAGGAGGCATGGTCTGGCATCCCTGGTGTGTTCTGAGGTGGTCCTAGTTCTCTGAAGTTAAAATGCTACAGGAGAACTTTTTAAGATGATGTACACATGGCTAAGGGGGATGCCTTCAAGTTTGGAAATGTGGCCCACAGACTGACATGGGATGTTCCCACTGGAAGCACATTATTTTCATTCATCCTAACAAAGTGGTCCATCACTGATCACATGGCATAACTTTTCAAACCGCTGCCTGTACTAAATAATTTCTTCTTCAGAGAAGTCAAGGAAAAAAATAAATGTAAGGGATCAGAAAACTATGAAGAAATGCCAGCAAAATCACAGCCATTTTAACAAGGTGTTGGCAACTTGTGTACATTAGAGCGACTGCATACATGTAGAAGTCGTGCCAGCTTGTCTGCACACACAGCATGTAAAACCCACGTCCAGAAAGATTGTATTCCAGCCCAAGGATTCTTCATTTAAAGTAGACAATGAATGAGTTGCATAGTTCTGCTTGCGATTGTCTTCTCTAGTGTTTGAGCATATTTTTAAGCAAGAGGATCCGTTTAGGAGAGCCAAAACTATGCATGCTCACGGCAGTTGCAGAACTGGGTGTTAGAGAGCTGGGCAGCCTGGTGAAAAAACATGGAATATGGAGACAGGAAAGAGACAGTAATCAGGACAAGGAGTTATGTGTGTATTAGAATAGCCCATGCACCAGGAAACTTGTCATTCCACCACACTGTCCTCTTCTGGCTAAACCTGAATCTCTAAAAGTAATTATGTATTTATGCTGTTTTCATTCTGCACTGCCCAATTTCAGGCATTTCAACAGAATCATGCTTTCAGACAACCTCATCTCTTTCTGCTCTCAATATTTAAAAAAACCAAGAAAGCAGAGTCTTTATGAATATCAAAGCTTCATGATGTTTACTCTCCAGTTCTTGTCTTAAGACCTCTCTCAGAGGCGAGGGAGAGTTTCAAGATGAGGAATTTCAATCAATTTAATTTATTGCCAGTTAATGAACCTTTATTTACTAATTCTGCTATTAAATAAAAAAAAAAAAACAACAACAACAAAAAACTTAGGCACACCACCTCAATTCCCCTCCATACACTTCTCCCCTCTTTCTGGTCTTCAATTCCTTCCCCGTGGGCTACACTATGTTCCTTTGGGGAGGTGAGGGCTGGTGCAGGAGACAGAGGTCAGCAGATGGTGGCTGCTTTTCTTTTTCCACTCCTTTTTTCATGCTTGGTTGCCGCAGGATGGGTTCCTCCAGCAGCTGCCAACCCATCAGATTTGAGCCTCTTCCTCTCTGCCCTTGTTCAGCAAGCTTTTCTTCCTCCAGCCCCTGCTTGAGGTCCTATTTTGCTCCAGCATTTCTCCTGCTCTGCCATCTCTCCTGTCAACTTCTGCTCTGCTGTGATCTTTTCTGTCTTTTACCTCCTCCTCTAGTGGTATTGTCACTTTTTCTCAGCATTTACCATTCTTTCTTAAACATATTTTCGCAAAGGTGCCAGAAACTCCTCCGATAGGCTCAGCATTACAGGTGGAGCTGGCTACAACGGGCTGCATTTGGCAGAAGGTGGTCCACAATCTCTTCACAGAGACAACACCACTACCAAAACCCTGCCAATTCTGCCCAATACACACCTCCAGGCCCTTGGTAAAAAAAATAAAAAAATAAATAAATCTGGCCGACTTCTTCTGGTTCTACATTTTTTCCAATCTGTGTATTTTTTCCTTCACAAAAGCCTTTACATTTCTGCATACGAATATTTCTGGTATCTTTAGAAAGATTGGCCTGATGAGATCTGAGATAAGGAACTGAAATGAAAGCAGTCCTTTCTACAGCTGCCCTGGGCACATCTCCTGGGCATGCTGCTCCAGAGGGCTTCAGCTTGCAAGCTCACTGCTCTGTGCGGCTCCCACTGCCAGCTGCCAACAACAACCTGTTTGCTGCTTTCAGGTTCTGGACGACAGCTGAGACCAGCCCAACCTCCAGGAGATGCTGATGCTGATGCCGATGCAGAGGATGAAGATTCTGTAAGTTTTTTTTAGGGTTTTTTTTTGGAGGATGAGAGTTTGGCAGTTACCTTGTTAAAACTGAATCTTAAATATTTTTTTACATAACTGGGTCTTGCTGGTGATTTTTCTCCATTAAAAATATTGTATTTCTGCTTGGGATTCTCCTGCCAGCTCAAAAGCCAGCATGATGCTTCAAAATAAAGTGATCTGCTCTTTGCCGTGATTCAACAGCATAAGTTTAATACCAAGACTTTTTGCTAACTAGTACATGGCTGTTGTGACTGCAGTAACTTTAAAGCCTTAGCCGGTTTAGGTTTCCTATCGCTTGACTCCAGAAGGAAGCACGCCAAGTGCTTGTCAGCAGAAATTCCTGCTGGGACTCTTTCATGATTTCTTTCATTATAGAGGGCAATAGATGGAGGATGCAAAGGCTAGGTGTGCAAATAAAACAGGGAAGGGAATTTTTATTGCCTTTTTCAATTGTTGGTAATTGATCTGACAGTATTTTCAGTTTGTTCAGCCCATAGATGCATACAACGCATGAAGAAAACCAAAATCAGCATACTACTGGTTTCATCTCTCAGGAATCTGTCTCTTGAGTTCTTGAGTAGCACCTTTAAATGAGAATTTTCTTTGTTCTTGACCTAAGGAAACAATTATTGGTTATTCTACATCCACCAGTACTAATGAAAGACTTGTACACAGAGAGAGATTATGCCCAAGTAGAAAAACTCTCCTAAAAAATAGGTCACTGATTAATGGTGGACGTTCCTTTTCCACTGCTCATGTGTTCTCCACAGGTTAATGAAGTGGCAGTAGAAGACATCCGTCCAAGGCCACAAGGATCCTCTCCAGTTTATGAATATTCTGTAGAAGAAGAATATTTAAAGGCAAGACACTAAGTTTTCATACAGACTTGGCTTTACCAAGTTGATTCAAGATGCTTTAGCTCCTACTACTAGGCAAGACTCATATATCATGTAACAGGATGTTGTTGCAGCCATATTTTCTTCCTGTACACACCAAAATCAAGGCCATGTTCTTTGATGGCTTTGTAGTGTACTGAACTTGTTGGCCATGTTCTTGTTTCTTGGCAAAAAAATACATTTGACTTCATTCTTTAAAGGACCTGGGGCAGAGAGTGTCGAGAAATCACAATGCTTTTCCTATTAGAATATTTAACTGGCTTGAATCTAACTAATACATATTTCGAAATTACCTGTGTCTCTTGGTTATACAAAGTCAAAGATTTAATTAGTGCAGCCATGTTAAGTAGGCAAAAGTTTGAAATTCATGCCGACGTGGAATAAATTTTTAAAAATGCATGTTCACAAAAATGAAAGTACAAGAAATGTGTTACTTGAGTAACACAGGAAAGCTCCCAATGTCTTAATACAATTAGTCTCTGGCGTTCATTTCATGCAAATTTTGGTACAATGCAGAGAGGCCTTGGCATCTAATTTACTACTGGGAATAACATAGTTAAATCACTCACATTGTACATTGCACTTGTAGATCCAAATTTCGCTCTGTTGCCATTAAAATTAGCCTCAGTTCTTAGTCTAAACCAGGGTTTTTAACTGTTGTAGGACTTTTGTTGTGTTTTACAACAGCACGACTTCTGAACTTTAAAAAATTGCAAATCATTTTTCAGCTTCAAGAAGAAAACAAAAAACTCTCTACAGACAAATCAAAACAGAGTCATCCACAGGTCAGTCTAAAAGCATTCCATAGTTTTATCCATGTGGCTTGCAAAATAGTAAAGTCTATTACAACACACAAATGTGGATGGGTGGGCAGAGGGGAGGACATATGGGCAAAGAGTCACTTCAGACAAATTGCCTAAAAGTGGCACAACCATGAACACTTACTTATCCTATTTGGGCTCCTGCCATAATTCTTTTAGAATTCTTTAGCCTTCTCAGCTTTGAGTACAGTACAGCATTAGTTCATTAGTCTGAGTATTTAGGCCCATTGGCTCTAATTCAGGTGCTTAACATCTTCACAGAAAATACAATCTTTCAGCCCTAAAAGATTCCATATGTATCATGTTTTAAAATTACAACCTATTTTCCCTATGGCCCTGATCCAGCATAACCCTAACACACGTGCTTAATTCTAATTTTGAACAGAATCAAACTGCCACAGAGCAAGGACATTCTCTGTTTTAGATAATCTTTCTTAAGCTAATGAAAGTATACCTGAGGAGACTATTTTTTATAATAGAATAATGCAGAATGCTTTGATACAAATGAAAAAAATGGATAAATTCACACCTTCTTCTGTATCTAGGAGACAATGGAAGTGACCCTGAAAACAGAAGTGGAAGCTGGTGCTAGTGGTTTTAGTGTGATGGGTGGAGGAAATCAAGGAATATTTATTAAAAAAGTACTTAAGGAATCTCCTGCTTCAAAAATATTTAGTCTGAGAGAAGGTACAGTCTGATTTTTAAAATTTTTTTTGTGGGGGGAGGGGATACGTAACGGTGTGTGCATATAGATAGCTATCCCAAACCAACTAATATTATATGTGAGCTTAACATTTCCATATTAATAATTTAAAATCAGTCTCTTAATAATGAAATGTGAATTGGTTTTTGTATACCATAAAAAAATATCTAATTTTCACTGAAACAGTGAAAAAGATACATAGAAAGTAGTATATACACAACTAAAATGAAAAACAAAACACAACCAGCAAAAACAATATAACATTTACAGCCTGCCTTTGATTCTTTCACAAAATAGTATCCCACTGAACTATAACAAATAATGATTTAACAAGAACAAAATTCTAAAGTCTTTTTCTTTTTTATTTTTTTGTGTGTGTGTGAGCATTAATTCAACAGAATTTGAAAAACTGCAAAAAACCACAAACTAATTAAAATTATGCCTCGTTCCACTTGCAGGTGATCAGCTTCTAAGTGCTACAATATTTTTTGACAATATCAAATATGAAGATGCACTCAAGATTCTCCAGTATTCTGAGCCATACAGAGTACAGTTCAGCCTCAAAAGAAAAATTGCTGGGAAAGAAGAGCCAGAACACACTCACTCTACATCCCACTACAAAAAGGAAAGAATAAGCCAGGTAGGTATTTGCTTGGTTTACGAAGTTTGGATAACACTGTAGTAATGTGCTGTGTGGAAACAGACCTGAAAACACACACTTGCGTCTTTTTAAGACAAGCATATGTTTAAACCTACTGGCATAAATATTCATAAGAAGAAAAAAATCCCACACAATATATGCAGCTTTTTAAATCTCCTGAGCAAGACTATAGATTTTGGACAAAACCGCAACGTTGTGTTAGGGGAGAAGAACATTCTCTAGTGAGTCAGTATTTTTGTTGTTGTTAAATGTCCGCTGACAGAACAAGCTCAGATAAGCTCTCTAATATTTATATTCAATATTTTCCAAAACGTAAAATATCAGTAAATATTTTTCTCAAAAGCTCATCAATGACATTTTCTCTTAAAAATGTGTGTTTAATCACTGCTATCTCCATAGACACGATTTGTTCACAGGTCTCCATCACATTGAAAATTATTTTTATCTCATATACATATGTATAAATACTATACATATTTGTACAGACATGCAGAAAAAGATATGTATAGAAACCTCTATTTACTGCAATGTTTTGCAAAGAACATAAGCCTTCAGAAATCCACATCTTACACTTATAAAATCCATTTGTTTTATGTAATTTCTACTTGAATTATATACACCATTTTCAGAAATTTTTAATATAGCAAGTAGACATCGTGAATAAAAAACACTTTTTTCTACATATTTTATAGTATATGTTTTATTTTGTGTGGCATCTCTATATAGTTTGCTTTTAATCTACTAATTAATATCTTTTCTTTCAGGAAAAAGAACTCAGTGAGAGCATTCCTGAAGAAACACTACATGTTTCAGGAAAAGCCATTTCAGAAGAAGACAGGGAGACATTAATTGTAAGCCAAAGGGTAGGAAGAAGCAAGAGACCTAAAAAAGACAGATTATCATGGCCAAAATTCCAGTCAATTAAAAACAAAAAGATCTTGGGACACAGAAGATCTCACAGTACCTCAGATGCATATGAGCCTGCTATACAGGATATTTCCCCTACAAGCACAGACACAGAGTCTCAGTTTCAACAAGAAGTACATATCAAGGAAAAAAAAGGAAGCCAAAGGAAACTGAAGTTCCCTAGCATTGGATTCAAAATGCATAGAACCAAACCAGAACCACAAGACAAGCAAAAAAAAGAAATAAAAGCTACATTGTTGTCTGAAAAAGTACATAAAGAAGATACCAGTCTGGAAAATCCCGAAATCCTAACTGTTGAATATACGACACCTCCTGCTTATGAAATTAAAACAGGGGAGGCACACGAAACGTTAACAAAAGACTTAAAAGATATGAAAAATGGCATTCCATCTCATGCAAAAAAATGCCCTGAAGTTGAAATAAGCATTCAAAAAGAAAAAGAAAAGGAATCAACATCAAAAATTACTGTACCTGAACTACCAGCTATACCAACACAGATATCAAAGCCCAGTTTAGAAACACCTGATCTGAAAAAAAGTCCCACTAAGCAAACATCACAGGCCTCATCAAAATCCCGAAAAAAGAAACAGAAAGAAACAGCAGATAAAACAGAAGGAGAAAGTGGAATTAATATAGACATGACGGGTCACACAGCACAAGGATCTGTACAAGTAAAAGGTCTAGAAATAGGCACTGCTAAAGCTAAATTACACACAACATCTGACACACTAGAAACAGGAGACAAAAAAGCTGAAGACACACAATTACTGACAATTCAGAAAAGAACATTTGAAATTTCAATACCCAAAAGAAAAGAGCCAGAGACAGGGAACATCAAACCAGGAAGTGATGTTCCACATTCAGTACCAGAAAAAACAGCTGATAGAAGTTCAGAGAATGTGAAACCTGACATGCCTGATGCAGAATCAGAAGTATCTACCTGGAAAATACAAATGCCATCACTCAAAATGGCCAAAACACATAAAGCTGACATGAAAATATCAAGTGAAGAAAGCACAGAAAAATTGGTAGATTCTGTAAAAAAGGCACAGGCAGAAGAAGATGGCATGCCCACGAGGGATAAAACCTTAAAGATGGAAGATGGCATAGAAACAGGAGAAAAAGATACAGATGGAAAAGAAAGCAAATTCAGACTACCAAAGCTTAAATTACCTACATTTACCTGGGCAACTGCAACAGATGAGACAGGACAAATGGAAAGTGAGGAAAGTGACAGGGAAGGAAAAGTGCCACACCTGGAAGCAGGTACAAAACCAGACGTGAGTGTGGAAGAAACAAAGGTTCCAAGTGGTGAAACTGAACTCAAGATCTCCAAAGGAAAAATACCTGATGAGGATAGGGAGCAAAAGACAGAAGTCCAGCTGCCAGCGGTGAAAATATCACCCATGAGAACTTCCCCAACAGAAAATCATCTCGGAGACACAGAAGGAGAAATATTGATAAGAAAACCAGATAAAAAAATACAAAAGGGTGAATTCAGTATAACATCAAAGAAAACAGAAGAAAGTTGTCCAAGTACACAAATTATTACTAAAGCTCCCAAATTAGACGTCAAAGCTCCCAAGGTGGACATCAG
>VWZK01016158.1:9327-59308 GCA_013396935.1 Baryphthengus martii
CTCCCCTTGGCTGAGCACAACCCGGGGTGGCGTGCGAGGGGGTGGGCGGGGTGGGTGGCACCCGAGGTGCCTGTCTGCTTCCCAAATGAAAGGCCGGGTTGTGCCGGGGGTGTTTGTGTTGGCTCCGGGGACTGGGAAGCGTGTTCGTGTGCTGAGCTTCCCCGGGCTGTGGGGATGGAAGGGGGGGAGCTGGGCTCCGGGGAGATGCTGGCGAGCTGGGTCCTGGGCAGGGAAACTGCTGTCAGCGTGGAGTCTGCTGGGGCTGGGCCGGTGGATGAACCTTCTCCCCCTTAGCAGGACTGGGAGAAGCTCCCACGAGAGCTCTGGGGTGGAGGAGAGGACTGGCTGCACCCTTGGGGTATCCCTGAGATGCCCCACGCCAGCCCTGTCCCACGGCAGTCCCCTCGCCGCCGCTGTGGGACGAGGAAGGGTGACAATGTGGTTATTGAGAGCCTGTCTGTCCTAGCAGGATGTTTGGGCAGGGCTGCCTGGAAATCGCCTGGGAGTCACTGAACGTGGGATTACGGCTTCTGCACAGGCACGGGTTTGTGCGAAGCGATGGCTGGGAGGGTGGTGGAAGTGGGGCCAGGACTGCTAATTGGTTGCCTTCGGCAACTTGCTTGACCCCCATAAATGCGGTCACCCCTCCGCCGGGTGCTGTGCACCCCCCCCCCCCCCCGAGCCGCCTTGCGTCACTTGTGATGCGGGTGCTTGGCTCCCCGGGGCTCCAGAGCAGGCAGGACTTGACCTCTGAGCTCTTTTGTGCTCCGGCTTCGGTTTCAGATCCCCAGGCTGAAAAACCCTCTTCATGGCCGGGTTAAGCCACCCCCCCTCCGCCCCACGAAGCCGCACCTAGTTGGGCGGCACAGAGGAGCGCGGCTTCGTGCTGGACCTTGTGCGCCTTGCGGAGAGCTCAAGGAGTCTTGGAGGCGTCTCTGCCATAAAGCCACGGGAGGGGCTCTGAAGCCCTTTTTCCTCAAGAGTTTTGGAGAAAATGCTACTGTGGGTCCAGTGCTTGATGGAGTAGGGTGGTACATCTGCCGTGGTACCGGCACACGGGCTTGATGTCTCGTGGTGTGCAGTGGAGACCATCCGCCTTGCCAGGCCCCGGCGGGTGTCCTGGCCCGGCTGGCAGGAATGCTTACGTGGTATGTGGCTCAGCAGGACGCCAGCAGGTTTGTGAGCTTTGAAGGAGAGATTGTAGCTCGCTGCGAGATTTTTCGTGTTGCATAGTTCAAGCTCGACGCGGCTGTGTGCCGGCTCCGCTCTGTGATCCGTGAGGCTGTGCCGCCTTGGCTCACCGCAGCACGTTCGGGTCCAAAGCACATCCTGAATCTCCTTTTACCTTACTGAGATAGCTCCCTGGCCAAGCCCTGTGATCGCAATCCTGAAGAACAACAAGGAAAAGCCCGGCTGAGTTTCCTCTGCAGGAATCTGTCTCTGCTGGGCCAGGAATTAGGTGTTTTCAAGGCCAGGCTGGATGGTTGCACCCTGGTAGGGACAGAGCTGTTGCACCATGGGGGGTTCAGCCCATGCTCAAGAGAGCTGAGGACTGCAGATGAAAATAAGATTCCTGTGAAATGAGGATTGTGGAGGTTGGGCTGGTACGTGTCCTGCCCGTGTGCTGTGCTGCAGCTCTGAAGGTTTGGGATGAGTACGGGGGGACCTGCACCTGGACTGGGGCACCTCCTTGGGAGACACTGGAGCCCACTGGGTTCACTAAGCACTTCTCCGCTTTCCACCCGGGCTCTTTGCTGGGTGAAAAGCACCCAGAGCTGGGAGGGGCCGTAACCCAGCAGGCAAGGCACGACTTGCTGTCAGGCATGCAAAGCAACGCGGCGGGGAAAACTCCGGGTTTTCCTGCCCGGCTCGGCCTGTTCTCCACTGCCGCTGCTCCTGCCGGCGCCTGGGGAGGGATCCGTCTTCTTTCCAAGCGACCTTTCCCGGTTGTTGGGAGTTTGGAGGAGCTGCTCAGGCTGATGTGACCCCTGATTGCAGCGGGGATGGGGGCTCTCTGGGCTTGCCGTGGCTGCAGCCCCCGTGCAGCTGCAGAACCGTGCCCCCTGGGCACACAGTGAGCCCTGGAACTGTGGGCAGATGGGGTGAGACTGGGTCAGATCCTTCATCCCTACTGGGAGCAGAGCTCTGAGGGCTGCAGGTGGGTTAAAGGTGCTGAAAAGCCTTCCTGTGCCATGCAGGATGAGGTCCCTCCTGCCATCAGAGCTATGCTGAGAAGGTCCCGTGCCCAGTCCCAGCCCACGTGGCGGTGGCTGCGGTGAGGCTGATGTCAACGTCTCCCGGAGTTCACGAGCCACATGTGCGTGACTTGTGTGTGTTGGTGGCTCAGGACCGGCGTCTTTCCTTCCACTGGTGGGGCAGGACCACTGAGCAGGCAACATCCCTGCCAGCACTGGGGATGTTCCGCTGTGCTGGGGCTGACGGGGCAGCCCTGCGGGTGTGATCTACAGCAGGCAGTGCTGCCTGCAGCTCCTGCAGCCCTTTCTCCAGGGTTTCTATGACCACACGTGGTCCTGGAGAGCTGTAGTGATGGGGCAGCCAGTAAGTGCTTCCTTCTGCTGCTCTGTGTCGGACGTGATCCTGGCCTGAGTCACCAGCTTGTGTGTTAACACCCTGTAGTTGCCTTCCTCCTCTTGCTTCTAAATGTGGGTTGGGAATTGCTCCTGACCTGCTCCATGGGATGAAACAGGGATTAGCTCCCCTTCCTTGTACACAGATGTGCAGCACAGGCACTATGCCCAGGGGACACGAGGGTGGCAGATATGGGTTGTCCTGCTGGGGCTCATGGCAAGGCCAAGATGTCACTGGGTGCCTTGGGGTTTTGCACAATGTTTTCTCCCATCTAGGGTAATTGGTGCCCTCAGCAAAAGGCTCGATGAAGTTCTTCTCTTGTTATGGAATAATTCCTTCCCTGGTGTGTCCCAGCCCCCTGGACCTCTTCAACAGGACCATGACTGGAAGGAGCTGGGTGGCTCTGCCCTGCCGGGCTAGTGGTCCCAGGCACCTGGTGTGTGGGAGAGCCAAGGGAAGCGATGGGAGCTGTGGGAAGAATGAGGGACAAGGAGGTGGGCGGCAGTGCAGGGAGGTTCCCTGGGAGCTCACACCTTGTTCTGGCATCTCCGGAGAGTCACCAGCCCATTAATTACAGAATAAAGCAGCTGTTAGTTTGGGATGGGACTTCCTACAGACACCGGCCCACGCAACAGTGGCAGAGGTGACACCGAGCCTCAACCTTCCCTCTCCACCTTGTTGGGTGGGCATCGGTGGCTGCACGTCCCCGATGCCGCTGAGAAGCACTCTTCTCCTGCTGGGAGACTGGGTGCTGGTGGGACAGGCTGCGGGATTAGGTCCAGAGGCTCCTGGCAAACTCCAGAAGGCTCCTGGCTGTGGTGTGCCGTGGCGGGGAGGTTCCTGGCAGCGGGAAGAGGTTTGCTGTGGCTTCCTCCAGCGTGACACTGGTTTCCTTGCCTCGGCCACAGATCAGCTCCAGCCAGTGCAGCGCGGGAGGTGGCGGCTGCTGTTGGCGATGGGCTCTGGGCTTGGTCTGGAGGCTGAAACCCTCGCCCTGCCCCGGGGTGGGGAGCGATGCTGGGAGGCTCCGAGGGCTCGGCGCTGCGATGTGCTGGAGATTGGAGTGGTTTCTCGTAAGGCAGCGTGTGTGTGTCTTGTTTCATTGTGAAATAAATAACTCCCCTGGCATGTCAGGGCTCCCTGCCAGCAGGAGAGGGCTGGTTCTGGCAAGCTGGGGCTTACCTGCAGCCGTCGTGTCGGGGCACGGGGCTCACTAGGAGCCAGCGTGTCGAGGCAGGGGACATCGTCGTCTCTGGGGGCCTCTCCTGCTACTGGTGGCTTTCCCACGTGGGCAGGAGGTCTTGTACTCAGCCCTGGCTTTCCTCCCAGGGGTGGGGGAGTTTTCCCTGCCTTCCCCAGCCAGGACCTAGCCAAAGGCCTTGCCTTGGGCAAGCTGGGATGTGCCTGGAGGGCATCCCTGCTCTGTCTTCTAGCAGGGAGGCTGGGGATCTGAGGAGCAGAGCTGGCACCACAGCTCAGAGCCTTCTGTGAGCCCTCGAGTTGGCCTGGGGAGAGAAAAGCACCCTGCAGGCCAGGACCTTCCTTCCACTGCAGTGTTAGACACCCCTAAACCCATTGCAGGGACCCAGCAAGGGAAGCACAGCCAAGAGATGGGATTTCCCAAGCCTTTGCCTCCCTCCTGCCCCTAAATCTCTGCAGAGGTTGGCTCTGAGCCTGGGGAGGCTCGGTGCCTCCCTGCACATCCCCGTCGGCTCTATCCCACCCTCCCAGAGACCAACGGGCTCCTGTCTTTCTGCCCCAGCCTTGCAGCAGGTTGCCACCAGCTCCCACCCCTGCCTGTGCCATGGCTGCTGCTGAGAACAGCAAAGGTGCCACAGGGGCGTGGGGACAGCCACTGAAAGAGCCACCAAAAGAGCCCAGGGTTAGGTGTGCAGACGGCCCCGGTCCACAGGGGTGCAGTGGGTGGGAGGTCACATGGACAGACCCTGCAGTGGGCCTCACAGGCAGGAGCCTGGTCCCAGCTCATGGGGAAGGAGTGTCACTGGACCCACCCGTCCCATTTTCATCCCTCTTATAGCATCCTGGATCAGGCTTTATTGCACTACCCGACCAGCAGCTGCCCTGCCCTTGCTCTCAGTGAGCAGGGAGATGGGGGGAAGATGGGAAGCTGCCTCCTCGCAGGATGAGGCTTTTGCCTCCTGCACCCCCAGGACCCTGGGCTCTCTGTCTCAGCTCTTCAGCAGCAAAAGGGCTGGAGGGCCCCAGGGGTGCTTACTGGGGCAAGATTTGAAGACAAGCGAGCACCAGCTCTTCAGCATGAGGCTGAGCACCCACTTTGTCCCTGCAGCACCCAGGTCTGGTCCCTCCACCCCATTTGCAGCACCCTTGGGCTGCAGTTCCCGGAGCGTGGTCGATGCCCGGCCATGAGATCCCCCAGCAGCAGCTGGGCCCCCTCCCCAGCCTCTGGCTGGTCCCCAAGCCTTGCCTCCTGCCTGGATGTGCCCACACCAGCTCCTCAGCCCCTTGGAGATCCCAGTGCCAGGGGGCCAGGAGGGGAGGAAGGGGCCGAGCAGAGCCACTCACAACAAGATTTCCTCCCAGGCTCCCAGACCGGAGCGGGAGGAAGGCGTAAAACTCCACCTTTTCCCCCTTTTCCAAGAGAAAGGACAGCGGCGTTCAGTCCAAGTCCTGACTCCGGCTGGTAGAGCATGGTGCCCTTCTCCATGCCCTCCTGCCCTTCCCTGCAGGGATCTGTCCCTGCCGGCAGCCAGGCCCCCACCCCGCTCCGGGGAGCTCAGACCCCTCTGCTTTGGGAGTCTCTAGGGAGGGATGGGAGCTGGCAGGGGACCTAAGGCAGGACCTCCCTCCTCTCTTGCTACGTTGGTGGCTCCTGCGGCAGGTCCTGGCTCCTTCCCCCTGCCAGCTCTGCTCAGCGCCAGGCGGATGCCCTTGGGAGGGTTTCCCTGCATGAAGGGACGTGCCCCAAAGCTGGGGTGACCTCAGTGCCGCTGTGTGGGGCAGGAGAGCAGGGCTGCCACTTCCCAGGCGCCCAAAGAGGTGGTGGCTCAGCCATGGGAAGCATCCTGAACCCCTTCCTGTGCTCCCAATGCATGTAGGGCATCACCTGAGACCAGGACAGAGCCTTGCTTTGGGAATGTCCCCATGCTGGGAACATCCCTGCTTGGGGAACATCCCAGCTTTGCTCTGCTGGCCACTGCCCCCCCTCCCGCAGCGAGCAAGGCTCTGGTGAGGCTTGGTGCCACCCAGTGCTGGCTGCCAGCCCCACAAAGCAGGTGCCCACCAGCCCAGGGTGTCCATGGTGGATGTGGTGCTTCTGGAGCGTGCTTGACTGTGGGAGACACTGAGCTCGTGGCCACCCTTAGCTGGGGCATTGCCCTCCATGGGGAGGAGGGGGCAGCCATGGGGGGCGCGGTCTGGGATGGGGATGGTGGGGCAGGTGGAGACCCTCTGTCCTGCCCAGACCTTGCAGAAAAGCTGGGCACAGGACCCCCCACCCAGAAGCAGGGGCTGTGGCCGAGCCCAGAACAGGCTCAGGGTTGTTTTGTTCAAATACCTCTTGGGTTGGGTTTTGGTTGGTTTTTTTTTTCGGATCTACATAAAAGTCTTTGTTTGGTCTCCTCCCGTGGTGCTGGATTGGATTTCCCGCTGGCACCAGCCAGCTCCATGGAGGAGATGGTGCCAGGTTCAGCTCCTCTCCCTGGGGTTGGGGCCAGGGGCACACAAGGGGGCTGGCTCCTTATTCCCTGCCGAGCACAGAAACATTTACTCAGACATCCTGGAGCAAGGACCACCCAACCCCTGCTGTCCTTGGCATCCAACGCATGGGAGACCTGGTGATGACTGAGTTGGATCTGACCCCTTTCCCTTGGGGACCCTCCTGATGCCACAGCTCCCAGGTCACCCCTCCGCAGAGGCGCTGCCTGCGACCCGGCGGCGGTGGGGGTTGCACCATACTGGTGCGGGGTGCAATGCTGCTCGGCTGGTGCTGGTGGATGAGCAGGGCCTTATCTGGGGCGGGGTGGTGCTGGGTCCCACCCTGCTGCAGTGCAGCACCCGTCGTGAGGTGAGCACCGAAGGGTTGGCAGCTCTTCTTCAGCCTGGCCAGGGGCTGGTGGGACCCTGGAGAAGATGTGGGGTGATGTGACTGCAGCCAGGATGAGGGCAGTGGGTCCCAGTCCAGCACAGGGTTTGGTATCCAGCTTTTGCTGAACTGCTCCACAAGGATGCTCCATCTCCCCACAGCCACCTCCCTGACCGTGGGATGTATTCCGACTGTCCTGTGAATGCAGTTGCCTCTTCTGGTGTTCTCGAGCCTGGTTCCTGTGCCCACTGGGCAGGTGGCACTTTGGGCTGGGCTGGGTTTAGCCCAGCTGGGGAGCCTGTGTGGGCACCTGCGCCCCGTGGCTTCGGGACATCACCCCCAAAGGCAACGCTGCTCAGAGGGGAAGGGACCAGGCAGGAGGGTCTTGCCTGGACCGGGCAGGGCTGGAAGGTCCCCTCCTGCCTCCATCCCTCAGAGGCTGTTGGGGCAGGGAGGTTCAGGGCAAACATCTCTCGCTGGGCTCAATCCAGCCCTGACCAGCTTCTCCAGAGACCTTCAAAGGCCCCAGATGCTGTTTGTTATTCACATGCACATTCCTCACACGCAGCCCCACAGCAGCCTTGTTCCAGGGAAGCAGCGGGAGACCGGCATCCACGCTGCAGAAAACCCCCCGCCGGCACGTAGCCGGACGCTCATCCCTCCTGGTTGGATGCAGGGGGTTGAATCCGGCTTCGTGGTTGGGATTGGGGAGCAGGAGCAGCAAGTGACGGGTATCCGAAGCGCGGTCGAGAGCGCCGTCGGCGTGTTTTCGGCGGTTCCCAGGTTGAGGAACCGCTGCTGAAGGTGCTGCTTCATTTTTTGGCCTGGTGGATTTTCGTGGTCAGGCTTCGGGTCCTCCCGTGGCCTCGGCAGGTTTGTTTGCTCTGGGCTGGGAGCGACGTTGTGCAACCGCCGTGGCTGGGCGCGGCGCTGGGAGACTGGGTGGGTGCTGCCAGGGTGGGGATAGACACCCCCCCCACCCCGCCCCGGGAGCCTCTCTGGGGATGTCCCTGGTGACACCGGGTGCTGCCAGCTGTTGGGATGGGGAATGCCGCTGGGGGCTGGGTGTCGGATGCACCTGGCAGGCGGCGAAGCAAAGAACCGTGTCCCCAACGGGTGCCCCAGCCCTGAGCTGGCACCACGGGCACTTCTGACTCATCCGGGGGCAGTGCCGTGTGCGGCAAAGGCAGGGCGAGAGAGGACGAACCAGTTCAGGCCTGGGCCCATCTGGTTTCTCCTCCGAGGCTCCGCTGCCTCATCCCTTCCTGCTGCTCAGCCCCCATCCTGCCCACCCTTCCCCGCAACGGCGTGAGTCAGAGGGCAGCCGGCCACAGGGCTGCTGCTGGGAGGAGGGGGGGCTGGATAAGTCCCCTTTCCACCCAGACCGTGCCTCTGGGCTGAGTTGTTGCTGGAAATATTCCCCATGGATTTTGGAGGAGTGTGGGAGCCAGATGATGATCCCTGTTCTGCTGGGTTCCCCGGTGCTGAGCTGTGCCCTGGGTGCTGGCAATGGAGGAGGGCACAAGGAGCTGGGGCAGGCACAAGGAGCAGCCTCCACTCCCACTTCATTCCGGATAAACTCAGTCTAAATCCCAGTAGCAGCCTGAAGCAGAACTCCTCCGGGCTGGTTTTGGGTGCGTTTGTGTGAAGGGTGCATTTGGGTGCAGGGAGGTAAAATCATAGAATCCTAGAATGGTAGGGGTTGGAAGGGACCTCTGGAGATCAGCTTGTCCGACCCCCCTGCCAGAGTGGGCAGGCCACACAGGAACATATCCAGGTGGGGTTTGAAAGTCTCCAGAGAAGGAGACTCCACCACCTCTCTGGGCAGCCTGTTCTGTCCCTAGTCTTTGCTCTCCCTTGCCCAGTTTGTTCTGCCCTGTTTTAATCTCTTCTGCTCTGTATGAGAGGGGAAAATATGAAGCCCTACTGGGTCAGCCCCCAGGTTTTGCTGTTATCAACCCTCCCTCACCCCCTTCTGTGCCACCATGTCCCTCCAGCTGAGGAGCTGATGCCCAACTCCCCCATCCCAGGGAGGGATGCTCAGGGGACGCTCAGCTGGGCTGAGTCAGGCCCATATGAAGGAGTTTATGTTTCCGGGTGGAAACAAGCTCAGATTCCCATTCCTGAAACCCTGAACTGCCCTTTCGGGTGCACCTGTGGGTGCTGTGGGCGCTCACCCGGCTCCCAGCAGGGAGAGGCGACGGCTCTCGGTGCCCCGTCCACAGTGGCACATTTTGCTCTGTCCCTCCCGCTGGTTGCGCAGCTGGTTTGAGGGCTGGCTCAGCACCCCATCCCTGGTGCGCTGGGCACCCCACTTGTGTGCGCACCCATCCCGTGGAAGAGCCACCGTCATTGTCCTCCTGGGTGACCGGGAAGAACTAAAGCAGGACTCGAGGGGCAGGATGGAGGCAGGGCGTCAGCGTGGGAAAATCAGCGCTTGGGTGACTTTCTGGGTGACAAATGCACCCTGGTGATGCCCATCCTCCCCATGTCCCCTCTTGGCAGCTGGGTGCCAACAGGATGCCAGCAGCTCTGCTACCCCCATCACACGCTGGGCATGGGAAGGACTGGCCGGCAGCCACTCCCCGGCATGCTGGGGACAGACGAGGAGGCCACGGGGCTGTCCCAGTGAGCCATGTCCCACTGAGCCGTGTCCCACCCCCACGGGGTGGGGTGAGCCGTGTCCCAGTGAGCTGTGTCCCACCACCCTGCACCGCAGCCCTGCCTGCACCCAGGAGATGGTGGCCGGGCGAGGAGGGGCCCTTCTGGTTTTGCTGCCTTTCTCCGGGTGGAAATCAGCTCCCACCCAGTCTCGCCTCCCCACGGGGTGGGCTGGCCGGGCTGGTGGTGCCGTGTGCCAGCTCAAGCTCATCTAGTTCAGTGCCACCTATTCTGGAGCTGCTGGGAGCCTGCGCTCCCCCAGCAACCCGCCCCCGCTCACTAATCATTGACTGGTTAAATTAGTGATTAACTCCTTCCCTGGCTGCCATGGCAAGGCTGGCTGGGCTGGTGCACGATGCTCACCGGTCTCTGGCCAGTGGGGTGACGTAGAATCAAACTGGTTTGGGTTGGAAGGGACCTTTCAAGCTCATCTAGTCCAGCCCTCCTGCAGGGAGCAGGGACATCTGCAACTAGAGCAGGTTGCTCAGAGCTCCATCCAACCTCCCCTGGAATGGTTCCAGGGATGGGGCAGCCTGTGGCTACCATGGCCTGGGACATCACCACCCTGGTACAGAGGGACCTTCACCAGGGCAGGTGATGGTGGACACGGCCACTCCTCCATTGCTCCGCAAACACGTCCCTGTGCCGTCACCCCCGACTGAGCTGGCAGCGAGGGGACAGAGAGGGGACACGGGACGGCTGGCTGGAGGCACAGGGGGGGAACTGGGGTTTTCCTGCGGCCCCGCTGAGTCAGCCTGTCCCGCGGGGGCCAGGGAAAGGAGCCAGGCGAGGTTTCATCAGGAGCGCGGGGGCCACAACTCCACCAGCCCAGGGGCTCTACTTCAATGAGCAGTATTATCCTTTTTAAATTTTTTTTTTTGATTTTTTTTTTTTGCTGGACCAAGGGGGAAAATTCCCTCCCTGCGGTGAGACATCCCTACGGAATCCCACAAGGGCTTGGCCCTGCGGCTCCGGCTCCCACTCATCTCAGCTGCAGAAACCCAGGGGGGCTCCCAGGGGGCTCCTGGGGTTCCAAGGCTCCCTCACTCCTCCCAGTATATTCCATATATATATAAGGGGCAACAGAGGGGTGACACAGTCTGGGGAGGGTGTGGCTGGAGCGAGGGACATGGAGCTCGGAAAACGGGATGTGGGCTGCGGGCGGCTGTTCCCGCTCGGGTTTGTCTGCCGCCAGCCCCCGGCCTCTCCTGGGGGACGCGTGTGTTGGGGCTGCATGAGTGTGCGTGGCTGTTCACGGGTGTGCAGGAGTGTGTGTGGGGAGGGGTTGTGTCAGTGTTCGCACATGTGCACACGGCTGTGCACACATGTGTGGTTGTTCATATGTGTGCGGCTGCATAATTGCGCACGTGTGAGCATGTTTCTGTGTGTGTGTGTGCGCGGCAGGGGGTGCGCGTGCGTGTTTGTGCACGTTTGTGCATGGGTGTGCACATCCATGAGTGTGCACGTGTGTGTGTGTGTATTTGTGCGTGGATGTGCGTGGCTGTTCATCCGTGTCCATGCGTGCGCGTACTTGTGCGTGGATGTGCATGTTTCTGCTTGAGTCTCTGCCTGGTTGTTCATACGTGTGCACGCGTGTGGGCACGCCTTTTGTGTGTGTGCGCGCGTGTGTGTACATGTGTGTTCATGGCTGTGGGGATACACCTGAGCAGCTGAGCTGCAGAGCACTCCCTGAGCGCCCTGTCCCTGCTGTCCCCACCCCGCCCCGTGGGATGTGTTTGGGGGAGCCCCGTCCCCTGGGGCCTGCCGAGGTGCTCCCCCCTGACCATCCATGCTTGTGGCAACGCCGCCCCGCTCAGAGACCTGCTCCCTGTCCTTTGGGGGGATCATGAGCCTGGTGGCCGTACCTGTGGTGACCATGCCTGTAGTGGCCGTGCCCCAGGGACCAGCCGGGGAGCAGCAGGCAGCTCTGTGTCCCCAAAGTCTCCCCTGCCAGGGTCTGAGCCTGACTGCCTGAGGGGTTCGGGGCTGGTTTGGGTGCAGGGGAGCTGTGCACCCTTCTCTACCATTTCCCCTTAAGCTTTAACCCTTTGCTGCCCACCCAAGATCCTGCTACATGGGGAAAGGACATCTCCAAGCTCAGCTTATCAGATGTCTTTGAAGTGGGGACGGCTTTGCAGAGCATCCCCAGTGGAGCATCCCCAGCAGAGCCTGCCTACCGGTGTCCAGCTCAGCCCAGCGCTAGGGGAAGTCGAGCTGGTCCCCAGCCCCTGGGAGCCACCTGGCTGAGCCACCTCGCTGTCCCTGCCAGGCTCTGTCCCACCTGGGACATGCTGTGATGCTGCAGCAGCCCCAATCCTGCAGATCCCTTCGTAGGTCATGGATACACAGAGAGGACGGCAAGCAGGAAGGGCACCGCTGTTGGGTGGGGGCCAAACAAACTGTGCAGCAAAACTTGTGCAGGATCTGACCTCCCCGCTGCCAGATCTGCTGACTCTGCCAGCCACGGCCCGGCCTGTATAAAGCATCGCTCTCATTTTCACATGATTTTGAGGGCAATGAGGAAAAGGAACTCCGACCACGCACTCGTGCTGACAGGGCTGCTTGCAATCCAGGGGCTGCCAGGGTGGTGTTTTGGGAGCCCTGATCTCCCCACCGCTATGACAGGAACTGCAGGCAGCAAACACAGGCAGCTGGAGGGAAGTGGAGAGTCAAGTTGTTCTCTGGGTGATAAGGTCTCTGGGTTAGACCTGGAGCTCACGGCTTGTTTTTACCTCCTGGCTTTGCTCTAAGATGTGGCAGAGCTGGCCCTGGTCCACGTAGGAGGTCAGGCTAAGAGCTGGCTTCTGCCTTGGTCTGTGCATGAGTGGGGCTGCTGCTGGTGCTGGAGATGCTTCTCAGGGCAGGACACGGCCAGTCCAGGCTGCTGGACCAGCTTGGGCAGCTTCCTGCAGCTTTTGGAGTCCTTCTGAGGGTGAGATTCACCTCCTGCCCTGGTTCATAGGGACTAAAACTGGACCAAGGCTGCTCTGGCCGGGCTGTGACCTCTCGATGCACGAGGGCTGCAGACGCCTGTGGGGTGAGCCACGCCGCTGATGCTCCGGGGCTGGTGCTTTCCTGGCCAGCTCGTGCCATTGTAGTGGCCCTGTTGGGCTGGGTGACGGCTGTGGTGGCACGACCGGTCTGGGGGGATAGGCAGGGGCAGGAGCTGCCTCTCCCGGCTGGTTTCGCCCAGACGAGCCTCGGGCTCCGTGATCCTCGGGCGTCATCCGGGACAAGGGCAAACCTGCGCTGCCTGTTCCGTCCCTCTGCCAGGGTGTCCCCACAGGAGCCGCTTGCCCTGCGGTGCCCACGGTGGCTGCACTGGCTGGGTGGGTGATGGGAAGGGTCTGTGGGTCCCCAGGAACTGGGCAGGAAGGTCTGGAGCGTGGCTGGGGGTGCGGAGCTGATCTGGGATCACTGGACAACTACCCCTTGCTCCCCACATCCCGCCCAGCCCCGTGTCTGGCCTGGTGTTGGGGGTTTGCCTGGTGACTGGGGTGCCCAGAGCCCTTTCTCTATCCTGCCCGTGCAAAGCTGCTGCTGCTGAGCCTCTTTATCTCCTCCTGCAGCCACCACGTGTGGCTTAGTCATGGGGAGCTGGGGAGGGACAGTGGAATCCGGGGGCCGAGGAACAGATGAAGTCTGTGATCAGAGGTGCTGGTGGGTGCTGGGGCTCCTGCTGAGCCAGGCCTGGGTGGGTGGGTGCTGTTGGCACCCCTCTGCAGCAGCAAAGCTGGTGCTTTTCCCTTTACCAGGAAGCAGGGGGACGTGCCGGTGCCTGTGCCAGCCCGGTAACCCCGACCGCTTGGGGACTGGTGCCTCTGCACGGTGCCGTTTGCAGTGTGCAGGTCTTGGTGGGACGGGGACTGGGGTGGTGGCACCCGGAGGAGCGGGAGGGTGTCGGTGCTGGGAGCTCGGTGGTCCCAGAGCAAACACCAAGCTTGGGAAAAGCACCGCCTGTAGGTGCCTGGGGACACCCAGCACTGCCCTGTGAGGTCCCAGCGTGTGCACCCAGCTTGCCAAGGCGCTTCACTGCTGGTGCCTGAGCTCGTTTCCAGGACGGGGGGGAGTGGGGTGGGAGCCAGCCGAGCCCCATCCCTCCTCTCACCCCACCATGGCCGGTGGGGAGCTTGACTATGGGGCTGGGATGAGGCAGGGGACACAGCTTCTTGAACTACCACCCATCCCTGGACCCCTCCAGCTCTTGGCTGGATGCACAGTTGAAGTGGCTTATGGGGGGACGGCTGCTTGTGGGTGGCCTCGGTCATTCAGCAGTGACGGGGCTGTGAGGGGTGGGTGATGCTCTCTGCAGCTCCCAGCGCTTCTAGGAGGGTTTGATCAGCCTGATGGAGGAGCTGGTGGGTGGCTTCGCTGGCTCCCATGTGGGGCTCCTGAGTCCCATGGAGGGTGCTATGGGTGTTGGGGGGGTCAGGGCACCCACTGGCAACATCAACACGGGATTCCCATCCTTTCCCATTCCAGAGGGCTGGGAGACCAGGCTGAGAGAGTTGGACTTGTTGAGCCTGGAGAAGAGAAGGCTCCGGGGAGACCTTCTGGGGGCCTTTCAGGGCTTCAAGGGGCCTGTGAGAAAGGTGGGGACAGACTTTTTATCAGGGCCTGTTGGGCCAGGACAAGGGGTGATGGTTTTAAACTAAAAGAGGGAAATTTAGACTGGCGAGAAGGAAGAAATTTTTTACACTGTGATGGGACCTTGGCCCAGGTTTCCTAGAGAGGTGGTCGATACCCCATCCCTGGAACCATTCCAGGGGAGGTTGGCTGGAGTTCTGAGCAACCTGCTCTAGTTGCAGATGTCCCTGCTCCCTGCAGGGGGGTTGGACTCGATGAGCTTGAAAGGTCCCTTCTAACCCAAACCAGTCTGGGATTGTATGAGTCCCAGCCCCTGTGCTCAAGCAAAGCCCGACTGTACCACCGCTACCAGACCAGGTCTTGCCAACTCCAGTGTCACGTTGTGTCACCTTCTCTCACACTGATGGCCACCTCATCCTGACCCTGCTATGGTTCCTGCCCCTCTCTCTTCTCCGGGGCTGCCCATGGTGCCTGGTGGGGAAGCCGGGGACAGCGCTAGTGGGACACTGGGCAGGGAGCACCAAGGGCCCCCCAACATCTCCTCTGCTCCCCAGAGGGACCCCCTGAGCTGGGAGAGATTTAGTCACCGTGGCTGTTTGACTGCAAATCTTTTGTTTCAGTGTCTGCAAGTAATCGACTTTTGCTTTTCCACTTTAAAACCTCCTAATTGGCCCCGTCGTTAATCAGGGAAGAATGAGTGACTAAGCCGTCTCGCCTGCCTGGGGACTGGTTGGGGGGGGGCTCTTTTTTTCCCATGAACTGAAAGGAAATGAAACCTCAAAATGTCCTTTTAAATCTCAGCTGTCAACAGTACTGCCCAGAGCCCCGGCCAAAATCCTACACTTGTGAGGAGACGGGAGTTGCAGCAGAGGTGCGGGGCGGGCGCAAGCGCGGCGTGGCCGCCAGCTCCTTCTTTTCCAGGGGAAAATACCAAAGAAGAGGGTGAAGAATTTCTTGGCGTCTCGTTCTTTGCTGTGAAAAAAAAAAAAAGCATCGCTCGAATGTAAAGGGATTTCCGTCCCCAGCCTGGCGAGACGCTCCCGTCTCCCCATCTCCTCGGGGATCTGCCCCCAGCTGCCATCCTCGGGTGGTATTTTCCTTCAGAGCTGCTCATCCCACAGGGATTTGCAGCACCCTGGAGCAAGCTGCTGCTTCGCCGCCGGCTCGGCTGCGAGCGTGGCTCCGGGGAGGCTGCTGCTGGAGGTTTTGGCTCCCTCTGAGCTGTGCTGGAGTTGGTTTGTCTGGGATCGTACCCCCAGCATCGCGCTGGCTCCCGCTCTGGGGACGCGTCGCCAACATCGTCCCTCCCTGCGCCCATCGCCGGCGCTCTGGCGGAGGCTGAGCCGTCAGAAATAGTTGGAGGAGACTCAAATTCTTTGTTTTTCACAGGCTCTGGAGCAAAGTAGAGAGTGAAATTCAAAGTCAAGGCCCCGTGTGCCAAAGGCAGCTCTGGGGAAGTTGTCTCCCTGGACCTGCCGGTGTTTTGTGATGGGGTTTGTGGTGTAAGGAGCCCCGTGGGGGGTCTGGAGCTGGGGTGGGGAGGGGAGAAGGCCGGGTGCTGTGTGGGACAGGGTGCTGTGTGGGGCAAGGTGTATGTGGAGAGGGTGCTGCATTGGACAGGGGTTGCTCCGTGGACCAGGGTGTACATGAAGAGGGTGCTACATTGGACAGGGTGCACAGGGGTCAGGGTGCTGCTGGGGACAGGGTGCAGCGTGGGTCTGGGTGCTGTGTGGGTCAGGGTGCACGTGGAGCAGGGTGCTGCGTAGGGCTGGGTGTGTAAGGGTCAGGGTGCTGCACGGGGCAGGGTGTCAAGTAGGACAGGGCACTCAGGATGCTCGTGGGGCAGGGTGCACACGGGATGGGTGCTGGCAAAGGTTGGGGGACAGCCCCCACCACCCCACTGGGGCTGGTGCCTCAGGAGGAACAAGGGGTTCCCGTGGCTGCCACCCTGGGGCTGGGAATGCACCGTCCCTGCTGCTGGGGGGTGGGTTTGTGATGTCCCCCCCACCCTGTGCACAGAGAGGTGAGGGGCTACTGGGTCAGGCTGCTGCTTTGGGATGGAGGGATTTCCTCTGGAGTGCAGGGGCCACCTGGCCGCTCAAGCTCTCCCAGCACCTGGGCCTCACCCTACTCTGAAGGTGGGGGTCCTGGGAACGGGGGGGGAACATGACCCTGCCTTGCACAGGAGGATGACATGGGGTACATGGTGGGGGCCAGGCTGTCCCGTCCCATTTAAATGTCCATGCTGTGTGCACGGTGTCCAGCATTGGCGGGAACCTGGGGCCGCCCAGCCCCATCCCGTGGGATGACCCGTATAGGGGCCTAGTGGGATTGGGTGGGTGTGAGTGATGCTTGGGGCTGGGGAACGGGAGGTTGCCCCCCAGTCTCGACCATCTGAGGCAGTGGGAGCCGGGCCGGGAAGCCGTCAGCATTGCCGGAATCGGCTTAACGTCAGGAATTTCCTGCCGGGGAGAGGAATCCATAACATTAACGTGAAAGGCCAGAAAAAAGAGATCATCCTGACCCCAAAATAGTCCCTGGGCTGGATGGGGAGCGCAGAGGGCAGCGGACTCATCTGTGACCCCCTGAAGCCTGCTCTGGTGGGCAGGGGGGCGATGGGAGGTGGTGAGTGGGTGGGGAAGGTGTGAGGATGATGTCTGAGCTGGGTGCCGGGGGAATCTGCAGGAAGGAACCCCTCAAATGCAGCCCCTGCCTAACGTGGCTCTGCTCTCCTGTTGCAGAGAAGACGGGGAAGGTGCTGGGGGAGTTCTGCCGGTGCTACAAGGAGCAGTACGGCGTCGCCCTCTTCAACAGCGTCCGCTATGAGATCGAGGGCAACGGGGGGCCACAGGCCCAGCTCCTCCACCGCAAGGTAAGAGCCCCTTCCACCCTAATGGGGTGGGATGTGACCCCCGTGCCACTGCTCCAGCCCATCCCCGTGGTGTCATGAGGCTCCCCAGGAAGGTTTTCTATCCCAGCACACCCAGCAAGCAAGGGTAGAACCCCACGGGTGTCTGTGCCTCATGCCAGGGCTGGCAGGAGCTTCCTGGACCACCTTGTGGCCAGGGAAGCCCTGAGCAAGGTCTGCCAGGCTGTTGTCCTGCTGCTTCTGGATGCAAAGGATGTTCCAGCCCAGGCGAATGCCCAGGGAGGGGTAGGAAACCCCTGGCAAACGTCCCTGACCCCGCAGGGGAGAAGGAGGTGGCTCTGAGCCTGATCTCCAGCAGCCATGTGTCTCCTGCCTGACAAAAGGGCTCCAGACATTCCTCCCCACGGGGCTTGTTGCTGCGGTTCCGGCACCAGGGGATGGATCCTGCCTTCCCCTCCCACCTCCAAAGGCAAATGCAGGTCAACCGGGGCTCCTTGCTGGCAGATGGAGTTTGGGGTTCCTCCCTGGCCAAATCAGTGGAGCTGCTGTCCTGTGGGTGCTCCTTGAAAGCAGGAGATGTGACTGCACATGAAGATGGGCTTCTACTTTTGTCTGGGCCTTAAAGGGGTGTTTTTTTTAAGTAATTGAGAAATGACATCTGTGAGCTCAGACTGAAGCCCTGGGTTCTCACAGCAGTGGTTTCCCTGACCCTGGCCCACCCTTGGAGGTGACACCTTGCCCAGGCACCCGGCCGTGCCCCATCTCCTCTGCAAGCTGCCTGGCTGGGGGTGTCTTCAGCAAAACAAAGGTGTGGAGCTTCCTGGGCAGGAGCTGGGCACCCAACCTACTCGGAGAGGCGCCCGTTGAGTTCCTGGTCATTCCTTCAGCCCTCCCAGGGGTTACCTCCATCCCAAGGTTGGTTGCTTCATTAAAAAGCTCCAGCAAACAGCCTAGGAATGTCTGAGGAATGACAGCGGAGCGGAGAGGTCAGGGACGCCTGACGTGCGAGTCTTGTGAAACCCCAGCGTAGAAAGAGGACATTCCTGCTGCATGATGGCCCCGTCTGCTGCCCGGCCTCTGCCTGGGGCCCCGGACACCGCGGGCACCTGCGTGTCCGTGGGGTGGCTCTGCAGGGAGCTGGGGAGAGCATCTCCTTCTGCTGGGCTTTGAGCTCCCCAGGTACGCCCCGAAAGTTGTAGATGTTGTGGGGTAGTGTCCTCCCTGTCCTCGGGCACGTCCAGCTGCAATGTGGCACTTGGGGGTTTTAAAATTTTATTCATTTATTACCTCTTTTTTGGTGATCTCTGCGGGGATGCGGGGCTCAGAGGCAGCTCTTCGGATGACTCCAGGGGCTGGTGGCCCTGCTGGGCAACGGGGCTGGGTTCCCAGTTGTGGCTCAGTCCCCTGAAATACCAGCAAGAAGCAACAGTGATGAGAGCGAGGAATAAATGTTTGTGCCTTTGGTGTCTCCAGCAGCCCGGGTGTCCCCCATTCCTGCCTCTCCCAGCTGAGCCCCAAAACTGCCACATCCTGACCCCGATCTCACTCCTTGTCCCCATGACAGGGGTGCAGGCAGCGTAGGACCCTCCACCCGTGCGCTCCCTGACCCCCTCCCTGCCCAGCCCGGCAATTTGGCACATACCTGCCTGTCCCAAATACCTGCCGGGGTTGGGCGGCGCCGCCTCGGTGCCTCCCGTGGGCGAGGAGGATGGGTGAGGAAGGGGTGGCCGCGCCGGGGTTCCCGGGATGCTGGTGGCCATGAGCAGAGGGTCCCCCAGACCCACGTTTGGATTTTAGGTCACTAGCAACTGGTCCATACAGCTCCATCTGCCTGGGGTAGTGATTGTAGAGCTGGTTTGTAAGGGCTGATTCTCCTGATGAGATGCTAATGGAGGCTCCTGGAGCTGGCACCAGCTTTTTGTCCTTGTCCTCGCTGGTGGCCTTGGGGTTCGGGGTCTCATCGCTGTCCCCCAGCCCTGCAGGACTTTGCTTCGTGCCTCCTTCTCCCCCATCCAAGGCCAAGCGAAGTGCCGTCAGCCTGTCTGCCGAGCAAAGCTGCTCTGAGAGCTCCCTGGGGGGCTTGGGGAAGGCAATGGAGTTCCTGGGACCAAGAGATGAACAGGGCAGGGAGAGGAGAGGAGAGGAAAAGGTCCCAGTGCTGAGTGCATCGTGGGTCCAAGCCCTGGCTGGTCCCACCTGACGGCCACCATGGTGGATTGTGGGTGGCCACGGCAGGAGGCGGCTGCCGCACGCTCCCGCCCTCACGAGAGCTCTCCGCTCTTGTTTATGTTCTTTGGGATCATAAAAATTCTTGGGACAAATTCTTGGCTTGCTCAGGCGGCCTGTGTTTGGAACGGTGTAAACGCTGCTGGTGAGCAGGCCAGAAGCTGCTGGAGAGCTGGTGAGGGGCTGCTCAACTGGGGGGCTCAGGGGTGCAAGATCTCCTCAGCCTGTTCCTGTCGCTGGTCCTCCATGAAGTCCAGATCATTAAAGGATCATCTGGTGCTGGGCTCTACTGGGGAGCTTCTTGCTTTTCCTGTTCCTTGTCCCATCTGGAGACCATGCTGGGGCAGGACTTGGTTCCTGCCGTCTGGAGCTTGCCTCTGACCTGCACCCTGAGAGGACCTTCTAGTTGATGGCCACTACTGAGCAGTACCAGCCACACTCCTGCCCACCCCAGGCCGGGGAGATCACAGTAGTTGAGAGTGGGAAGAGCTGCTGGAGGATTCAGCTCCAACCTGCTGCTCGGCCAAGTGAGCTCGTGTTGCTCAGCTGAGCTTCTCCCAGGGAGGAGATGTCAGGGACAGAGGTGTGACCACCAACCATGGTCACCACCACCATGGGTGACCTCCCTGCAGTATGAACAACCTCTCTGAAGTTTTCTAGGGCTGTGAGTGTGGTAGCCCTCAAAGTTGTCACCCAGACACACCTATTTACTCACCAACATTTGCGATGCTATAGGAGATGATCCAGTGATGAACTTAGAGACCCTCAGCAGAGGCCTAGTGCAGAAAACTCCACCCAAACCACCACGAACGGACCTTGCTGAACAGTGGCCGTGGGATGGAGGGGTACCCAGCTGTCCCTTTCCCCATCACCTCCTGCCTCTACCTCCCATCACGCGTCTTCTCCCTGCAGGTCCCACTGGAAGATCATGTCATCTACTCGGGCAACCTCTTCCAGTACATCGAGGAGAACAAGAAGTGGAGAAACCGCTTCTGCGTGGTCCCACACAACTACGGCTTGGTCCTCTACGAGAACAAACTGGTGAGAGCTTCATGCCTTTGTCCTTCTCCGATGGGCACAGCTCCCAGGGGGAACACTGCATCCCTGTGGTGATGTGGCCGTGCTCCCCATCATCCATGACCATCTCTTTCTGCTCAGGCCTACGAGCGGGAGCTGTCACCCCGCGTGCTGGTCAACAGCGCTGGCTACAAGATCCTCACCTCCGTGGACCAGTACCTGGAGCTGGTGAACAGTAGCCTGCCTGGTGAGTGGTCCTGGTGACTGTGGGGTGAGGAGAGATGCTCAGGGTCTCTTGTACCCCCGATGCTGCTGGACATCCCTTGGGGACCTTTGGGAAGGGAAGGTTTTGGGATATGGGCATCTCTGGGGGTGGTTTTGGGGTGTAGCTTCTCTAGGGACCTTTGGGAAGGGGTGGTTTTGGGGTGTAGCTTCTCTAGGAACCTTCTGGAAGGAGTGATTTTGGGGTGTAGCTTCCCTGAGGACCTTCTGGAAGGGGTGTTTTTGGAGTGTGGGGCTGTAGGGAAGGAGAACAGCCTTATACCCACCATATGGTGCAGGGTACAGCGTGAGGTGTCTGCTGCTTGGGCCCTGCTGCAGCCAGGGAAGGAAGGACAATGTGCCTGCAGCTCCATGAGAGCTGCCCCAGGCTGCTGCCACCTCCCTTTTCCAGGAGCGCTAGGTGAAGGCGGCAGCTCCCACTCCTTGATCCAGACCCCCAGGAGTACTGGCCACCACCAGGTTCACTGTCCTCCTGCCCCAGGTCCCTAAGGGCCAGGGCAACCCCAGGGAGCAGTGTTGGAGGTGGTGACACGGCCCATGGAGGCCAGTGAGACCTTTGCTGTTGGGGCGTGCCCACGATGGCAGTGGGGTCAGGCCAGATGCTCTGGGGAGGGTTTCATGCTGGATATAATGACTTTTTATTATTTTTTTTCCAATTTTCACTTCTGATATCCTTTTTGGAAGGGTGAGGCTCTTTGCACCTTTTGGCTCCGTGGTTCTTTGGTAGAACTCACAGCAAAGGCCCCAGGAAGGAGCTGAGGGGTCCTGTGTGCCCCAGATGCACCCCCAGCCCTGAATGATGAGGGGGTTGGACACCCCCAACCCAGCAACATCTCCATCCCTGTCCTGCTCCTGCTCCTCAAAGCATCCTTCCCCCCTCTGCAGGTGTGACGCCCAAATCAGGGCACTCCCCCATCCTGAAGTGCCCCACGGATTTCCCCCTCATCCTCTGGCACCCCTACGCCCGGCACTATTACTTCTGCGTGATGACGGGCAAGGAGCAGGAGAAGTGGCGGGCGGTGTTCCAGGACTGCGTACGACACTGCAACAATGGTGAGCGAGGCTGGAGGGGGGACACACGGGGCCTCCAGGCTGGGGAGAACATCGTCCTCCTGCTCCTGAGAGGGTATTGGGGACCAACAGAGGTGGGGAAGGGTCTGGAGCAGGAGTCTGGTGAGGAGCGGCTGAGGGAGCTGGGCTTGTTCAGCCTGGAGAAAAGGAGGCTCAGGGGAGGCCTTGCTCCACAACTCCCTGACAGGAGGTTGGAGTCAGGGGGGATTGGGCTCTGCTCCCAAGGAGCAAGTGATAGGGTGAGAGGAAACAGCCTCAAGTTGCCCCAGGGGAGGTTTAAGTTGGAGCTGAGGAACAATTTCTTGCCCTCCAGGGTTGTCCAGGCCTGGCCCAGGCTGCCCAAGGCAGGGGTGGATCCCCATGATCCCTGGAGGTGTTTCCAAGCCCTGGAGATGTGGTGCTGAGGGACAGGGGTTAGTGGTGCCCTGGCAGGGATGGGTTGCCAGTTGGACTTGATGATCTCAAAGGTCCTTTCCAACTAAAACAATGTGATGATTCTATTCTGTGATTCCACAACCTCGCCTGCCCTCCCCCTGCCTGCACCGCCTCTGCTCTGGGAGGACCACGCTGGGAACCTCCCTTCCCACCGGGCTCGGTGCCCACCGGCTTAAAAGTCTTTTCCAACCAAAAACGATTCCACGATTCTGTGACTCTATGATCCTGCAATGCCTGGGCTGGGTTTTGGGCCAAAGGGATTGATTTGGAGGTCAGGTGGAGGAACTGGCTGGGAATTGTTGAGCATCACTGAACATCCCGTCGTCTCCCTGAGCAAGGTGGCGAGCAGGAGGGCTCCAGCCACCCTGGGGCATCCCTGTGCCCATAAGGACCGTGACGCTTGCACCAGGGCAGGCAGCACTTGCAGGACCCAGCGCCGAGCCTGCCTCAAGAGACGCCCTTATGCCTCTTTTCCACCCTGAGACACAAAATATTTGGTAACTAAAGCCATCCAAACCCCAAGCCCCACCGTCCAGCTCCCCACCCTGTGGGCTGCAGCGAACGAGGGCAGCCGGGGCTGTGGGGCGGCGAGGGGCCGGGGTGGAGGCAGGACCTGCCTCCCACGGCAGCGATACTCTGGCAGGAAAACACGATTTTCCTGCTTGGCTGTGGCCTCTGAGCTCCTGGGCTGAGTCCCAGGTCCCAGCAGTGCCTTGGATGGTGAGCGGTTTCTTTGGGAGGGAGGTGGCCAGCACTGAAATCTACTCAAAATCGGGTCTTTTAGTGGGCAAAGGGAGATGCTGCCTATTTTTGAAGTGTTTCTTTCACTCCTGGTTGCTCCCTGATTTTGCTGCCAGTGGAGGAATGGGGTTGGATCTGGAGCCTGGCTTTCGATGGAGGTTTCCATCCTCCCATATAAGATGATCAAACCTTCTCAAAGCTTTGCTCCTGCCCTTCCTTTTGGTGCATCTCACTGCAAAACACACGAGGGTGAGCTGGGGGTGCCCCAGCTCTTGGGGATGAGCGTGTCCTCACATCCCACCCTGGCTCTGGGCTCCTTTCTGGGAGAGGCTGGGGGCAGTGACCCCTCCAGCCGCCCATCTCCCAGGATGATGCTGCAGCATCATGTGGATCAGCATCCCAGGACCCCCCACCATGCTTACTGGCTGGGCCCACAAAGCTGGGGCACTGCGAGCAAAACCAGCTCTGGATAAAAGAGGAATTGATCTCTCCTATGAACAAAAAGCCAATTTATTTATCTTTTATTTCCCCCCCTCGGCTGTGGGAGAGAGGAGATCTGGGAGCCCCTGACCATCCCTGCTCCAGCCAGGGCTGTGCCACTAAATCCTCTCCTCCTCCTCTTCCTCCTGGTGATGCAGAAGCCTCTGAGGGGTGGGCAGTGCAGGGAAGGCTCAGTGCTGGGGTGGGGGGGGGTTCTGCTTTTCTACAGCCTGGATTCCTCTGTGAGATGGTTCTTCCCTCCCGAGCCCCATTTCTGCCCCTCGCTGCTCCTGCGAGGTCCGAGATACTGTTTCAATTTCCATGAAAGCTCTTTTGTTGTTGTTGAGCTATTTTTTTTCTTTCTTCTGTTTTTTTTTTGTTTTTTTTTCTTCCCCCTAAATTAGAGGCTCTGTTTCGGCCTCCGGTTGCGATTAGTGTGGGAACTTTCACCTCCCTTTTTAAAAAACTGTATTTTTGTAAAGCCAGCTCGTCTGTAAGGACTTGGATTATCATTCCTCACGCAGGAGGTGTCCAGCCTGTCTGCCCTTGAGCTGCTCCAACGATGTCCCTTGCCCTGTACATGGGTGGCACGTGGGGCCGGGGCAGTGCCCACCCCGCTGGCTCTTGCCCCTTGTTTGGGCCAGGCTGCTCCAGTGGTTTAGGCAAAAAGCAGCTTCAAACTCACATTTCTTCTTCAGCACCGGGCCCCTGGTGAGAGGAGATTATCTGGTGCCATGAGAGAGGTGGCCTTTGAGAAAGTCTAGGTGGAGCATCGCTCCCCGGTGCCCCCATCCCGTGGTGCCACATCCCTTGCTAGGACAGGGCCCAGGCTTGGGTGGTTATTTCCCATCCCTGACAAGGCGAGGGCTGATTAATCACATGTTAATGAAGCAAACTCATTAAATTTGCCCAGTGAAGTGGGACAGTGGCTTCTTGCTTGTCCCTGGGCAGGGCACAGGGCTGGGAACACGTCCCCTCAGCCAGAGCCGTCTGTCGTCCTGGGCCCAGCCAGGAATGAGTGACCCTGGTGGGGCAGATCCAAGTGGCTTCTTGAGGGACAAATCCTTCATGGTTTGGAGAATGAGATTTGGCTGGAGTGGTTCTGGCAGGGGCCTGAAGCCCATCCCAGGCTGTCCCACTTGGGAGGTGACGCTGAGCTGTGAGGAGCCAGGGGTGGAAAAGCACCGACCCCTGACAGCTCAGTCCCCTGAGCACTGAGAAAGGGGCAGACTTGACGTTCTCAGCATTTTTTTCATCCCCTGTATATTAAGCTGCCCCTTAGGAAAAGCTGCTTAGGCTTGGAGTTAAATGTAATCATCTTAGAAAAATCCGTGTGTTGGAAAAGATCCGTCACTACCCCGGCTTGTACCTCCTGAGGAGGGCGAAACCACCTTTGGCTGCATCTCCCCGGCTCGCTGGGTGGTGCAGGGACGTGCTGTGACCCCTCTGCTGTCACTGCTGCTGGGACACTCTCTGGGAGCCTGCGAGCGGGGTGGTTTTGTTGGGTGACCCTTGGCCATGGAGCCATCCTGGATTTGGGCCTCATTCTGCTTCCCCCCTGCCAGGGGTCTGGACACAGGGAGAGGAGTCAGGGTGCTGAGGGAGGTTCACTCCCAGGAGTGTTTCTGAAGCCTGGAGAGGCTGGAACAAGTCAGGGACAAGTGTGGGACGTGCCACCAGGGTTCTGGGCTGTCCTGCCTGCTTGCTTCCCTCATCTCCTCCTCTTCCGCCCCATGGGATGTGGCCATGGGCTCCCAGCACCCTTCTCCTCCTCCTGATGGGTGCTGTGAGAGGGTGGGGATGATGTCCAAGCTCCTCTCATGCTGGTGGCCCCCCCAAGCCGTGCTCCAGTGACATCCTGGGGACAGCCTGACCAGCCCAGCAAGCCCCCTGTGGGGCTGGTTCAGGGACAGGGTCCTGACTCAGCCCCGAAACCACTTTCCTCTTCCTCCTGAGCTGCTCCACTCCCTGCAGGCCCCCCCCCTTTCCTCCAGCGCCCCCGGCTGCCCCATCCTGTGGTGCTGGTGGACTCACCAGGCCCCACGCAGTGGTGGGGCTCACTGAGCCCCCAAATCCCTGAGCATCACAAGGACTTGCTGAGCGCCCTGTCCTGCTATGACACCTGGGGTCATCAAACCTCTGGGTCTCTGTGCGCCGTTGGGGTCACTGAGGCCCCCATCCCACTGAGCCCCTGATCCTGCCATGCTTTTGGGGCCCACCAAGCCTCCAGGTCCCTGTGCACCATTGGGAGTCACTGAGCCCCCCGTCTTGCTCAGCCCTCCCTCCTGGGTGCCTCTCTGCCCGTGTTCCAGCTCTGGAGGGGATCAGTCTGTGGCTAGAGTGTGACTCCCCCACCAGACACTGGTGTGTCTGGGAGGCTGCCGCCCCCCTCCACTCAGTCAGCAACTGGCTGGTGATGGGATCCTGATGACAGCCCTGGGCTCCTTACGTGGCTGTGGGGGACATGAGGAACCTCCTGAGAATCATAGAATGTTAGGGGTTGGAAGGGACCTCTGGAGATCGTTGAGTCCAACCCCCCTGCCAGAGCAGGATCACCCATGGCAGGGCACACAGGAACAGATCCAGGCGGGTTTTGAAAGTCTCAAGAGAAGGAGACTCCACAACCTCTCTGGGCAGCCTGGACCAGGCTACATTGCCCTCACAGTAAAGAAGTTTCTCCTGTTGTTGAGGTGGAACTTCCTGGGTTCTAAGTTTGTGCCCCTTGCCCCTTGTCCTGTCACTGGGCACCACTGAAAAGAGACTGGGCCCTTTTACTCAACATCCACCCTTCAGAGATTTGTAAACATGAGTAAGATCCCCTCTTAGGCTTCTCTTCAAGACTAAAGAGCCCCAGGTCTCTCAGCCTTTACTCAGAAGAGATGTTCCAGTCCCTTCATCATCTTTGTAGCCTCCATTGGACTCTCTCCAGTATTTTCCTGTCCCTCTTGAACTGGGGAGCCCAGAACTGGACACAGGATTCCAAATATGGTCTCATTAGGGCAGAGTGGAGGGAGAGGAGACCCTCTCTTGATCTGCTGGACACAGTCTTCTTAAAACACCCCAGGAGACCATTGGCCACCTTGGCCACAAGGGTCTATTGCTGGCTCCTAGATGACTTATTGTCCACCAGCACTCCCAGGTCCTTCTTCACAGAGCTGCTTTCCAGAGAGAAGGTGGACTGGGGATGCTGGAAGGAGCTGGGCTGCCCCTCCCTCCCTATGCCAGGCTGCTCACTCATCCCCCTCATCCCCGCCCCAGGGATCTCTGAGGACTCCAAAGTGGAGGCTCCAGCCTTCACGGATGCCATCCGCATGTACCGCCAGGCGAAGGAGCAGTACGGCACCTGGGACATGCTGTGTGGCAACGAAACCCAGGTGAGGACCTGGCCCCCCAAAGCTCGTGGGGAGGGGGAAGTGTGGGCTGAGCAGGGTCCCCAAAACCTCTTGTCCTTGCAGGTCCTGAGCAACCTGGTGATGGAAGAGGTGCTGCCTGAGCTGAGGACCACCATCGGCCCCAGGCTGAAGGGCAAGGCCCCGGAGCGCCAGCGGACCTGGATCCAGGTGTGGGACTGGGGCTGCTGAGGGGGAGGTGTTGACAAGTGATCCCCAAGACTCAGTACTGGGGTCTGTTCTCTTTAATGTCTTTATCAATGATCTGGGCAAGGGGATCAAGGCACCTGCAGTTTGCAGAAGACACCAAGTTAGGCGGATGGGCTGATCTTCTTGAGAAGTGGGAAGCTTTATGGTTGAGTCTGGCCAGGCTGGATCGATGGGCTGAGGCCAATGGCATGAAGTTCAACAAGGACAAGGGCTGGGTCCTGCACTTGGGTCACAACAACCCCTTGCAACGCTCTAGGATTCAGGAAGAACAGCTGGAAAATTCCCAGTAGAAAGGACCTGAGGAGAGTTGGTCAACAGCCAGCTGGAGATGAGCCAGTGTGTGCCCAGGTGGCCAAGAAGCCATCAGCATCCTGGCTGTGTCAGCACTGGTGTGGCCAGCAGAACTAGGGCAGGGACTGTCCTCCTGGACTGGGCACTGGGGAGGCTCCCTCTCGAATCCTGGGGTCAATTTTGGACCCCTTGCTCCCAGAAGGACCTTGAGGGGCTGGAGCATGGCCAGAGAAGGGCAACGGAGCTGAGGGTCTAGAGCAGGAGTCTGGTGAGGAGCAGCTGAGGGAGCTGGACTTGTTCAGCCTGGAGNAAGCTCCTTGTGGTGCCCTGCCCGGCCCTGCTCGCGCTGCCTGTTCCCTGGGGCGAGGGCCGGCAGCGGGAGGAAGCCCGGCCCCGGAGTCGAGCCCATCCTGGCTATATTTAGCGAGCCATTTTTAGAGCAGCACAGGCTAAATCCGGCCCAAACTCTTGCGAAAGGCCGAGGGCTCTGCAGAGCTGCCCGCTAAAACCTTCCGAAGCCGATAGATCAGCACCACCAGGCTCAGGACGTGCCGCTGGAGTCACCTGAAACCACACAAACGCTGCTTCTTCCGTGGCTCTGGTCTTAGCTGTGAGGCTGGGAAGCCTGGGGAAGGGGGGGGCAGGGAGGAGTGGGGACACACACCCAGATCTGCCTCCTGCCAGCCCCAAAATCACGGTGTTTAGCTGCAAAGTGAGCGTGGAGCCTCGGAGAGAGGCTCCATCCTGCTCGTGGCGTTGGCTCCTGAAACCCCAAGAAGGGACTCCGAGGACCCCACCTGAGGCTAAGGGGCAGGACACAGCTTTCAGATGGGGTCAGGGGCTCTCCTGCCCAGACCACCAGTATCCCTAAACCACCGTCATCCCCAGACCACCATCATCCCCAGATCTGCAGCATCTCGACCACCATCGTCTCCAGATCTGAAACATCCCCAGACCTGCAGCATCCCCAGGTCACCGTCATCCCCAGACCACCAGCATTGCCGTACCACCACCATCCCCAAGCCTGTATCATCCCCAGGCCACCATCCTCCCTGAACCTGCCTGGGACAGACTGGCTGATGGGGGCAGTGCGCAGCTCTGTGCCTCTCAGGCACCACTTCAAAGCAGCTTCTGCACCATGGGAGCTTCATCTCACTCAGCTGGGTGTTCCCTGGTGTGGAAAACCGACTTCCAGGCTGTGAGGAGGAGCCCGGTCAGGGCATGGGTGAAGGCTTGGCAGGTGCTGCAGGCATCTGGTGCTGGAGGTCATGGTTAGCGGGGGCAGCAGGAGGTGTAAGGGGCAGCTGACCCACCTCATCTCTCTCTCACCAGATCTCAGATGCCGTCTACAGGATGGTCTACGAACAGACCAAGGCCCAGTACGATGCAGCGATGGCCAAGTGTGAACAGGAGCGGCCCCAGATGGAGAGCACCATCCGCACGGACATGGACCAGATCATCACTTCAAAGGAGCACTTGGCCAGCAAGATCCGAGGTACAGCCCTACGGGGAGACATGTGCACCGTGGATGCGTGTAGCTGTGTCCCCAACTGGCTCCTGGAGTGCCATCACCACCATTTCACCAAGGTGTGGCTGTTCCTAGGATGCACCACGGCTCCTACCAGCATGGCCTGGAAGCCCTGGGGAGATGCCAGCAGCTGCAGGGGCCAGAGTGCACATCCTCGTTGGCATTGTCCCAGGAGGTGGGGGACAGGGTGGGCAGTGATCCCCCCAAGCAAGGCAGTGTGATGGGAACAGGTTGGATACAGACCAAGGGCTCTCTGCAAGAGCCTTTTGTGTTGCCTGCAAGTCTGGGAGCCTTCTCCTGGGCAGAGGGACAGGTCACCCTCCCTAGAGTGGGTTTAGGACTTGATTTGATGAGCTGGAAGGGCAGAGGAGGAGCCTCATTGTGCTTATCCCCACTCTCTGTCCAGCATTCGTCCTCCCCAAAGCGGAGGTCTGTGTCCGTAACCACGTCCAGCCCTACATCTCCTCCATCCTGGAGGCCCTGATGACCCCCACGAGCCAGGGCTTTGCTGAGGTGCGAGAGGTGTTCTTCAAGGAGGTGACGGACATGAACATGAACATTGTCAATGAAGGTGGCCTGGAGAAGCTGGTGGAGGTGAGATCTGGTGATGCTCCTTGCTGGGTTGAGGGTGGCAGGGCCAGTCCCGCTGCCGCCCTCAGTATGGACAGTGCTGGGGGACCCCAGGCTGAGAAATTACATAGGGGTGAAGCCCGTGTGGGGTGGCACATCCGAGTCTCGAGTGTGTGGCGAGGCTGTCCCACCCTGCTGAGCTTGGCTTTGTCCCCAGTACATGGAGAAGCTCTCCCACCTGGCCTTCCACCCGGTCAAGATGCAGTCGTGCTATGAGAAGATGGACCAGCTGAAATTGGAGGGCCTTCAGCAGCGATTCGATGTCTCCAGCACATCCGTCTTCAAGCAGAGGGCCCAGATCCACATGAGACAGGTGGGATGGGGACCAGGCTCCTCCCGTGTCCCCCTCAGGCTGAGCGCAGAGGCCTGGGAAGCAGAGGCAGAGTGGGGAGCCCAGGCTGCTCCAGCCCAGGCAGGGCTTTGGCCGGGATGTCCGTCCTGTCTCAGGGATTTCACGTTGTTGGCACCCAGCTAAGGGTGTGTGGTGGATCTGACCATCCCTTTTGGTCTGGAGCCCGAGCAGGGACGGGGCCCATGGGTGGGCAGCAGAGTGGGGCACCCTTCCAATGTGGACTCAGCAGCCAGGCTTGGCCATCACGGCACAGCTGCCCTTTTGCCACCGAGCTCACTGGCACCAGTAAGGTCCAATTCCGGGATCTGATCCAGCCAAACCTGGAGCAGGATGTAGGAGGGGACGGTACAAACCAGCTTTAGGCACCCTCCTCCCTTAGCACCCTTCGTCCCCACAGTGAAGCCCGTGGATGCCGCTTTGGGATGTTGGGGACCTTGCTGGTGTGAAGGCTCATCTTGATGTGGCCGTGCCCTACAAAGCCCCCTGGTTCCCCCCATGGTGGGTCCCTCTGGGCCTCCCTGACCGTGTGCTTCTGCTCACAGCAAATGGACGACGCCGTGTACACCTTCGAGACGCTGCTGCACCAGGAGCTGGGCAAGCTGCAGGGCAAAGATGACTTGTGCAAGTCCATCCAGCGCATCCTCGAGAGGGTGCTCAAGGTGAGGAGTGGTGGGTCTGGGTCTTTGGTGGCCTTGTCCCAAGGGCCAGCAGCTCAGGAAGAAGCCAGGAGTGACCTTATCAATTTTAACAAAAGTCTTCTGGAGAAATAGTTTATGTTGAGATTTTAGAGATATTTTAGGGATACGGTTTAGTCGAGGTCTTCTCAGTGTTGGGTTAGGATTGGACTAGATGATCTTAATGGTATTTTCCAATCTAGAAAATTCTGTGATTCTGTGATTTTCCTGCATTTTGCTGGCATGTGGAGCAGGCAAGTGGGAAACCACCTGGAGGAGCCAGGTCTTTCTGACCACATGCATCACTGTAAAAGCCACCCGGGGTTCAGACTGGCCCCAAAACCCTTCTGCAGACTGATGGAGCAGCTGGCTCCTAGCTGGGCTCAGGGACCCCAGGAACCAGCTGGAGAGAAGGATGCTGGGCAAAGAGCAGAGGAACCTGCTCACGTCTCTGGAAATGGGTTTGGGGGGGCGGTGCGTGCAAACCACAGGCGATTCTGCCCATGGGCAGAGGAGCTGCCACCCCCCTGGCCCTCACCAACCCGAGGCTGCCCTCGCTCACCCCGCAGAAATACGACTACGACAGCAGCACCGTGCGGAAGAAGTTCTTCAGGGAGGCCCTGCTGCAGATCACCATCCCCTTCCTGCTGAAGAAGCTGGCGCCCACCTGCAAGGGGGTAAGAGGGGGGACTTTGGGGTTGGAGTGGACAAAGGAGCACCCATTCCTCCCTACCGTCACCCTGAGTGGCCTCTCCCCTCCGGCAGGAATTAGCCAAGTTCCAGGAGCTGATCTTTGAGGACTTTGCCAGCTTCATCCTGGTGGAGAACACTTACGAGGAGGTTGTGCTACAGTCAGTGATGAAAGACATCATGCAAGGTACAGACCTGCGGGGCCAGGGAGCTGGGACCTGCTCACCTCTGAGCCTCGAGGGGGCTCCAGCACCCTGGGGTGGGTGCTGGGTGCAGCTGGTGCAAGCTGAGCCTGGGCTCTGCAGCACCTCGAGAGCCTGTGATGGGTGCTGGGGACTGGAGGAGGACGGGGTGACCCTGAGCTGGGTTCTGGGGATGGTGTGAGGAGGGGGTGATCCCGAGCAGGGTGCTGGAGACTGCATGAGGAGCAGCTTTTCCCTGCCAGTGGTGGGTGGGATGCTGACCCCTCTGCCGGCTCCAGACACCTCTCCCTGCACCCCACGCCCAAGGGGAGGCCTGGGAGAAGTGCCCGAGCCCGGCGGGCGCTGCCCCGCACCCGCAGCCCGTCTGATATGTCTCTGGGTGTCCCCAGCTGTGAAGGAGGCAGCCGTGCAGCGGAAGCACAACCTGTATCGTGACAGCATGGTCATGCACAACAGCGATCCCAACCTGCACCTCCTGGGCGAGGGCGTCCCCATCGACTGGGGTGAGGAGTACAGCGGGCAGCCCGAGGTCGAGCCGGACACCGAGAAGCGCCGCAGGGCCAAACAAGTGGTGTCGGTGATCCAGGACGACGAGGGCGTCCTGCCCTACGAGGTGGGCGCCGAGGAGCTGCTGCAGCCCCGCTCCCCGGAGCCGAGACAGATGGAGGAGCAGGACCCAGGGGCAACGCCCAGCTCCCTGGGCCAGGTGGAGCTGATCCGGGAAGCGCTGGCGGAGCAGAGCCTCGGGGAGGGAAGCGAGGAGGTGGCAGAGGAGCGGCTGACGAACGGTACCGACGGCAGGCGGGAGAGCGGTGCCACTGAGGAGGTGGCTGTGGCGGCAGGGGCTGTCCCAGGTGATGTCCCACTGCCAGGTCCGGCCAGCGAGGGGGATGGGGTGCTCTGCACCACACTGGCATCTCCTGGAGTTGAGGGCCCATCAGGGGCTGGGGTGCAACTCGCCGCACCGGCATCGCCCGTGCCAGCATCACCCGTGTCTGGAGCTGATGTCCCACCAGGGGCCAACGTGCAACACGCCGCACCAGCACCCAAACCCAGAGCCGATGTCCCATCGGGAGCCAGCATACAACACACTGCACCAGCACCCAAACCCAGAGCCGATGTCCCATCAGAGGCCAGCGTGCAACACGTCGCACCATCGCCCAAACCCAGAGCTGATATCCCATCAGGAGCTGGGCTGCACCAATCCCCACCAGCATCACCCGTGCCCAGAGCCGATGTCCCAGCAGGGGCCAGTGTGCAACAGGCTGCACCAGCATCGCCCAAACCCAGAGCTGATGGCCCATCAGAAGCCAAGGTGCCTCCTGCCACAGCAGCATCACCCGAGACCCCATCTCCGTCCGCCAGGATGACCTGCCACCTGCCCAGTGACAAGGAGACGGGCGAGGAGGTGGCCCCCTCGGGCCACGAGTGCAGCCCCCCGCAGCCCGTGGGCACGACAGAGAGCGGTGAGGGGGTGCAAACTGAGTTCTAGCCCCAGGTCCCCGTGTCCCTCCCCCCCACCCCGCCCGTGGACTTGCACTGGTGATGCTGGGGGTTGGGGGCATAGGAGCCACTGCGCTGCTGGGGCTGGAGAGCGGTGTGTCGGGAGAGGGAGGGGATGGGAAGCACCGAGACCTTATTGTCTAGGTGGGGGAGTCCCCACTGCTGTGCGGGGCTGGTTACAGCCAAGTGGTCCTACTGGGTCAGACTGGGGGAGACCCCTAGCCCAGCATGGGACACCCCCTGCACTCTGCTCTGTCCTTCTTCTGCCTTATTTTCTTCTTTTCTACTGAAGAGATGCTTCATCTGCCCCCCCAGCACAAGTGCCTGGGGCTGCTGGGAGGGGCTGGCATTAGCCCTGTTCTGATGGGGGTGTGGGATGGACCCCATCCTCTGCCCCGATCCTGGGGGTTTCCTGGAAGCTTTTCCACCACCATCCCACCCAGCCAGCCCCGGGAGTGCCAGTGGGGACAGGGGCCATGGGGGAATGATGGAAAATGTGACGGCGGCCAAGGGCCTAGAGGGGACTTGAGGCTTGAACCCTGATGGTGGGGGAAGAGCGGGGGCAGGCCTGGGCTCCTGGCTTTAGGCTGGGCTCATGGCACCCAGGGTGGGCTCATGACACTAGACTGGGCTCATGGTACCCAGGGTAGGCTCATGACACTAGACTGGGCTCATGGCACCCAGGGTAGGCTCGCTCATGACACTAGACTGAGCTCATAGCACTAGACTGGGCTCGCAGCATCCAGGTTGGGCTAGCTCATAGCACTAGACTGGGCTCACAGCACCCAGACTGGGCTCATGGCAGATGGGCCGGGTTCATGGCACTCCCAGCACCCAACACCCACCCGCAGCAACCCTCATCCTGGGTTCTTCCAGCAGCTATTTGTGTCCAGACTCGGAGGGGACGGTGGCCCTTGCCCAAGGGCTCCAGCGTTGCCTGGCAGGACTGGGCCACCTCTGGCCTCAGACTCCCCTGCAGCGGTGGGATCCCATCTCCTGCCCTCCAGAGCTCCCCAGCAAAGAGCTGGTGCCTTCCCAGGGGGGTTGCTGGAACTCCAGTAGCCCTGCCTGCTGTGGGGAGGGGGATGGGACTGGAAAAGCCCCCCCCACTGCAGATCAAAGCCCCCGAGCTGGAGTGGAGGGGGTTGGTAGGACCCATGAGCATGAGACGGAGCAGGGCCCAGCACCCCCATAATCACCTGTATTTTTAGGTGCCACTCTTTCTGCCTCTGAAACGGGGTCCACAGCCTAACCCACTCAGGGAGACCCCTCCCCCCCAGAGTGCCTTGCTTTGGGAATTTAAACCCTGTCTCTTCCAGGATATTTTATTTTAAAAGTTATACAAAGGTTTAAAAATATGCTTATAATAATTAATAAAAAGGAAAAAGCTTTATGTAAAAGCCAGAGGAGACTCTCCTTATTCCTGAACTGCCCTCTTTTGGGGCTGTGTTGGAGGGGCAGGGCTGGGGCTCCCCACTCCCACGGTGACTGGTGGGGGTGTGTGTGTGCGTGTGTCATATCTTGAGCCCACCCAGCAGTGACACGAGCCAGGAGCCAAACAACTGAGATGATTTTATTAAGAGAGGTGTCCCAAGGAAGCAGCAAGAGGCACCCACAGCAGCAGCAGCTTCCCCTGGGCACGGTCACACCGACAGCTCGGGGGGCTGCTCCCACCCCATCCCTGAAGCACTGTGGGGCTGGGGGAGGGGGTGTCAGCAGGACCCCCGGTATCCCCAGAAGGCACTGTGTGAAGAGGGGCTGGGTGCAGGGCAGCTCTGGGCAGGGGTGAACGTCCCCAGCGTGTCCCCTTCCCCAGCAGGTCACCGGACAATTCCCGTTCCAGCCAGGATGAAACCCCTCGGAAAGTGGCGGGGGGAAGGAAATGCCCAGCACCTCCCCCGCCGTCATCACCCAGCCAAAGCTCCCTGAAAGCCGGGGGACGGCCACCAGCCGAGGACACTGGCGGTGGCAAGAAGGTGCTGGCCCTGGGGCTTCCCTTCCCCGGCGCCTCCCCCTGCTGTGCAGGGTCAGCCCTGAGGGTCCCCGCAGCGAGTCCCTTGGGGTGCTGAGTCCCACAGCAGCCGGGGACAAGGACAGACCCAGCAGAAGTGACAGCAGCCAGTCCAGACAAAGTAGCAGGAGGTGTGGAGGACATCACCCACCCTCCCAGGGTCGGGGGGAGACCTAACCCCGCCCGAGCAGGGGGTACACCACAAAATAGCCCAGTGTGGAGCCGGCGATGGCCCCCAGGAAGATCCAGGCGTTGTAGGACATCACGGCCAACATCACCATGTAGCCCAGCACCACCTGCACCACGTGGAACAGCGTCTGGCCAACGTGGTAACGAAACCACCTGTGGAAGAAGATGGGAAACCCCCCATAAGTGAGGGGTAGCCCACCCCCAGCATCCCAGAGTGGCCAGAGATGGGAGAAGGATGGGGGCTGCAAACAGCAGCGCAGCAGGAAAGGAAACCTGGAAGTGTTCCAGGGGAGGTTGGATGGAGCTCTGAACAACCTGCTCTAGCTGCAGATGTCCCTGTTCCCTGCAGGGGGGTTGGACCAGATAAACTTTAAGGTCCCTTCCAACCCAAAGATTTTCATGATTCTAAATCCTGCTCCAAAGGAACGGGAAGGATATTAGTAAGAGGTTGGCAGTATGAGCAGCCTCAGGCGTGGTCTGGGATTAAATACAAGAGGAAAAACCCAGGGCTTGGCTCCAAGGACTTCAGCTGGAGCTGAAGGGGAAATGCCTGGGCCAGCCTTGCTGGGGTCCCTGGGCTGCTGCTTGTGCCTATCCCTGATCCACGAGGATCCTCCTGCACCCACAGTGGCTCCTGGGGGATTATGAGCATTTAAGACAGCTGAAAACCACCTCTGGACATCTCCCAGAGGACCTGGAGGAGCAGGATGCCCTCAGGACCACCTCTTGAGGCTGTCCAGATGCCTTTTCTGTGAGCCTGTTGCTCCACTGCTGCCTCCCACAACCTTTCTCCCCTCCTGCGCTGGCCCAGGGGCCATACACCAAGCCCCCCAAACGGCCCCAGGGGTGCCAGGGGAGTCCCAGGGGAGTCAGAGGGGGTGTTAGGGGGGTGCCTGTGGTACCTGCCCTGTGTAGAGCTGGTGTCCCCCTCCTCCGGCTCCACCAGTGACTCCCGGCTGAGGCTGCGGGGCAGCGCCAGCAGCGCCCGCCGCAGCAGCACCGCCTTGCCCATCTTGATGGCTTCATAGAGCATGGAGAGGAGCAGGATCACCAGCACGGAGAGCACCATCCCTGTGGGAGAAACACCCCGTCGCTGCCCAGCACGGGATAGGGGGAGCGGGGGCGAGAGGGTCCCAGCAGGGAGCATTTGGGCATATCCATGAGATAAGGTGGAAGGAATGGAGGGGTCCTGGGGTCTGGGCTGGGCAGCGGGTGTGTGAAGTATTGGGAAATGGTATATTTAGCCCATCCACCCTTTAAATTCCTAGGGAGTGTTTTTTGGAGGGGGTCGCTCTGAGAAAAAAAAACACGCATCTTTCCATCGACTCCACAAAAATGTGAGGGTTAAAATGTGATGCTGGGACAATAATTAAAAAAATCAGAAGCTGAGCCAGCACTGAGTGACCTAGGGGGTGGCAGACTTGGGGGGGGTGGTGGTGCTTTCTTGCTTCCTGCACCTCCCTGTGCGTTGCTCTCGGCTTGAGAGGATTGACCCCTGCCTGGGGCACTACCAGGGCATGGCACTGGGCACTGCTCACCAGGGTCAGCTGAAACTGGGCAGTGCCCTCCAAGTTCTGGGGCGAGAGATGTGTGGAGCCCATCAAGGCTCTGTCCTGCACCCCCTCAATGCCCCAGAATTGGTGCTGGGCAGGAGGGTCCTGCTCTCCCCCTTCCCAGCCCATCTGCTCCTGCCCGAAATGCAAACCCACTCTTTGCTTCTCTGCCCTGCATCCTTGTCCGTGAGGAGGAGAGCACAGCTGGTGGCAGCTGGACAGATGGCCAGACAGATGGGTGTCTGGGTGGGCCAGGCTGGGGCCAGCAGCCTACCTGTGGGGCTGTGGACGCTCCAGAAGTCGAAGAGCAGCACTGCTGTGTCCGAGAAGTAGAAGGACATCTGGAAAAGAAGCCAAAGGAAAGGGCAGTGCTAGGAACTAGCTCAGGGGCACGGGGCAGGCAGGGGCTCTGGGGCACCCACGACTTCAGCAGAGTCCAGGCACCCCCTCTCCAGTGGGCTGAGCCCTGATGCTGCTGCTCAGTTGGGGTTTTACCACATGATGTAACTAATTTTTTTCCCCAATCCCTGAAACGGGAAGAGGAACTTGCTCTGAAAATGACAGTCACCATGACCAGGCTTAACTCTTCCCTTGGCTTCTAGCAGGACAATTTCCACCTCTAGCAGCTCCTGAGAGTCTGAGTTGATGATGAAGAGTTTATGTCAAAGAGATAGGAGCTCAGGACTTCATCAGCCTAGATTGGAGAAGGGAAGGTCCACAGGAGACAGACGGTGACCACCATCCATAGCCTAAAATGAAGTTGGCTGGTGCTCAGAGCCCAGCCACCCTCTGCTCCCAGGGGTTCCTCCTGCATGGCCAAAGCACCCAGAGCCACGATGGGTGCTGCAGTGGCTGGTCCAGAGATGCCTCCCCGGCACTGACTGTCTGTCTGTCTGACCTGGGGCTGCCAGGACCTAAAGGCATCAACCCCCTTCCTCATCGCACTGGTATAGGAGGAGGATGTTGTGCTCTTAACAAACCCACCGACGGAGCTGATGCTACAGCTGCCAAGTCTTGCTCATTTTACCTTAAAAGTTGGAATTTGGGGCGGGTTTTTTTTTTTTATTCCTCCTCTTCTCTGCCACACAGACCTGGCTCCAGCCGCACATGCCCACGGTTACCGACACCAGCAGATGCAGCCGGCGGGACCGGCCTCCGTCAGAAATACCACCCAATGTGTCCACCCACAGACGGGCTCTAATTACACCCTTTGGCCACTCGTTACCCAAAGCACATTAGCATGCGTAATTGGCTCATGCTTTTAAGCCTCCTTTAGCAACAGATTAATGATAATTAGCCTTTAAATGAAGTTATTTCTCTTTTTGCAGGCTTCACCCACAAGTCTGCAGCACCGTGTAAGGTGGAGGGAACTATTTTAGGAACAGGAGAACAACAAGCGATCCATAGAAGATCCTCTCGCTGCGCCAGGTCTCCCAGCCTGGGGTGAAGCCACATATCTTTGGGTGGCCATGAAGCCAAAACGATGCTCCTTAAGCCAACAGCCCCTCTCCTCTAGCGATCCCATAGCGTGATGTCTCCAGAGACAGCACCTCGCTGGGCGAGACGCAGCGCATGAAAGTCAAGAGGACAAGTCCTAAAATTCCCCATGCTCTTTGCAAGAGGGGAATTCCACTGCTGGGGCGATGTCACAGGTGCGGGGAGATCAGTCCCATTCTCACCCCCCCTGCCCACGCAGCGGTGATTCAGCTGGCGCCCAGTAAAGGCCGAGCCCAGCTCCTCCTCTGCACCTCACAGGTATTCACTCGCACGGGCAAAAAAAGCTGCTGGGAAATGTCCCGCGCCGCCTCTGCTCATCTGCACAACAGTGGCTAAACCCACTGAAGTTTTGGGGTTACTCTCTGCCATTAAATGAAAAACCAGTATCCTGACCTGCTGCTCTGGTCTGACTGGGACACCCAGCCCCGCGCACCGGGATGAACCTGCCTTCCCGTGGCGCGCCGACCCTGCTTGGCAAAACGCAGGACTCTGTCCCAGCCAGCCCCAGCCAGGGACACAGGGGCCTGGGGCGGAGGTGTCCCAACACTGGGATGCTCCTCAGAGCCAGTATGAGCCAGGGATCTCACAGGGATGCTGCTGGGGTTGGTGGGAGGGGGGGTGCTGGAGCCAGCAAAGTGAGGGGACCCAGTAGCCTTAAGTATCACGTCTGAGCTCAGCACATGAAGCAAAACTGCTTCAGGGTGATGGGTTAAAGCTCGTGGGTGACCTGAGGTCCCTCTGCAAGCACGTGGGGTAAGCCAGCACTCGTGACAGCCACCCATGGGAGACTGGAAAGCCTTTGGGGTGGGGACACGGCGGCACAGGGGTGCTAGAAGCAGAGAGAGCCAAACAGACAGCCCAGCACATCTGGTCGGTACCGCAGCCCTGGCTGAGGCGCGGGGTGGAAGGAGAAACTGAGGCAAAGGGGGAACAGGGACAAAAGAGGGAACCAGGGTGAAGGGNAAGAGTGGGTGTCCCGTTCCAACCTCCCCTGCCATGGTTCCAGGGAAGGGGCAGCGACCACCTCCTTGGGCAACCTGCGCCAGGCTCTCACCACCCTCAGTGTAAAAATTTCTTCCTTTTCTCGGGTCTAAATCTCCCTCTTTTCGTTTCAAACCATCACCCCTTGGCCAGCACTTTGTGCTCCAATCACTATCACGAGGTCCCTCAAAATGCTCACGAGTGTTTCTGCTGCTTTTCCCATCGAAAACAAAAGTATCACCACGTGACACTGTTTGCAACCCCAGCTGGGTTGTTTTTTCCCCCAGCCTTTCCCGGAGAGAGCCAGGACAGACCAAAGCGGAACTTTGCTTCCTCTTCTCAAGTGGGAGTTGGGCTTGTTCAGCCTGGAGGAGAAAATGCACCAGGGAGACCTTATCGAGGCCTTTCAGTTCTTCAGGGAAAGCTGAGGAAGAACTACTCATCAGGGACCACAGCGATAGGATGGGGGGTAATGGTTTAAAACTTAACGAGGGGTGATCTAGATTAGATGTAAGGAAGAAATTCTTCACTGTGACGGTGGTGAGACATTGGAACAGGTTGCCCAGGGAAGCTGTGGATGCCCCATCTCTGGAAGTGTTCAAGGCCAGGTTGGAGGGGGCCTTGAGCAACCTGCTCTAGTGGGAAGTGTCCCTGCCCATGGCAGGGGGGTTTGGAACTAGATGATTTTTGAGAGCCCTTCCAACCCAAACATATGGGTTTCTATGATTCTAGGACTCTCAGGGGCAGCTTTGCCAAGAGCACGCAGGCAATCCTTCCTGGCACGCTCTGGCCACCTCCATCACTCCGAGGAGCAGGAGGAGGGAGTGCTGGAGCTGCCCTGATGCTGTCTCCCCCAGCGCAAATGGGTGCTGATGCCCACAGAGGCACCCAGTGCCTGCTGAGGGGGTTACGGGTAACTCCCTGCTTGGGAAGGAAATCCAGGAGAACAGGTGAAACACTGCTCTGGGTAGTGAGGGTAGTTCGCTGTATGGCCAGAGAGGTGAAATTGGGTTTATTCAGGGGGTGTTTGCTGCTTGAATGGAGAGAAAAATATTAAATAAACCAACGAACTTGCTACTTCTCTTTAAAATCTTTCCTCAGAAGTTTCCATCAAAAAAAGCACACACCATGCTTTTAGCAGCTGAAGCTCCTTTGGGTTGTGGCCAGGATGGCTGGAGGGTGAGGGGAGGTGGGGACTGTGTGTTCCACCTTCCTCCTCTGCAAAAACATAGCAGAAAATGTTACTAAACCGAGTAATATGTGCAAAAAAAAAAAAAAAAATTGCCCTGAAAAAATATGTTTGCTGTCACGTAACATTCTGTGCTGATTCTCTCCCCACGATCGAACACGTGCCTTGAGTTGGACTGTAATTTTCCTTTTGGGACCTGCTGCACAGGTTCTCTCTCCCCAGCACCCATGGGCTGTCCCAGACCGTGGGTGCTCAGGACCCTCTGCCCAGGCTCGGGGCAGCCCTGCAGCCAGCAGGACCCACCTGCTGCCCGGCTGCAAACTGCTCCTCTTCCCCTTTCAGCTCCCTGCAGGGAAGGGAAGTCTCTGGCTGGCAGGGGCTGGGGCGTTGACTGCACCCCGACACTGAGCCCACGCGGCCCCAGGGCTGGCCGTAGGCCAGGGGATGTCGCAAGGGATTCTCGCAGGAGTGGCATCAGAGAATCACAGAATTGTTTTAGTTGGAAAAGACCATTGAGATCATCAAGTCCAGCACTGCCAGGTCCCCACTAACCCCTGTCCCTCAGCACCACATCTCCACACTTTGGAAACCCCTCCAGGGATCATGGGGACTCCACCCCTGCCCTGGGCAGCCTGGGCCAGGCCTGGACAACCCTGGAGGGCAAGAAATTGTTCCTCAGCTCCAACTTAAACCTCCCCTGTCACAAATAGAGGCCATTTCCTCTTGTCCTATCACTTGTTTCCTGGGAGCAGAGCCGGACCCCCCTGGCTCCAATCTCTTGTCAGGGAGTTGTGGAGGGTGAGGAGGTCTCCCCTGAGCCTTCTTTTCTCCAGGCTGAACAAGCCCAGCTCCCTCAGCCGCTCCTCGCCAGACTCCTGCTCTAGGCCCTTCCCCTGCTCCATTGTCCTTTTCTGGACACACTTTGGCCCCTCAATTTCCTTCTTGGAGTGAGGGGCCCAAAACTGAACTCAGGAGTCAAGGGAGCTAAAATATCACACCCTATCAGGGCAGAGCCAGGACTGGTTTTACAGAGAGGCCCCACGTGACAACCAGCAGCAAACAGAAATTAAATGCCAGAGCAGAAGGACCTTTTTCAAGGCTCAGTGCTGGTGGTTGAGCACTGCCCCATGGCCTCCTTGGCCAGTGCAGCTGGTGACAGCTCAGAGCACAGCAGGGGCAGCTACTGCACCCCATGAGAAGACGCCACACCAGGGACCAAGCCAGCAAACCACAGGTTTCATTCTTCACCTCCTTCCAGGCCCTGGCTGGGCTGGAGCCACTGGGGCCGGCAGCGGCCGAGGGCAGAAGCCTGCAGTGGCTTTGGCAGGCAGCCTGGCACAGACCTGCTGGGGCTCTCCAGGACTCAGACCCAGCAGGATGAGGCTCCAAGAATTTGTGCACTTGAGTGAAGCCAAGAAAAGGCCTTTTCCTTCCCCTGCTCCCAAGCTGGCAGGAATTTTGCTTGTTGGTTTGTTTTTTTTTTTCTTTAGCAGACAGTTCCCAGTGGTTGTAATTATAGGAGCCTCCCCCAGTCAGTCATTAAATTTGCACCTTCTCATACATATATATATAATATATATAATTTATAGAGAAATGACTTTTGTAAACAATATTCTTCTACTCCAGAAGGAAGCGTGGTCCGTGGTGTAACGCAGCTACAAACACGTATCTCAAAGAGGTGGCTCCGGGGAGCGGGTGGGAGCCCCGTGGCCCTCCCCAGGCTCCGGGCACATCCCCAGCAGGACAGTCCTCGGGTGAGGAGGGAACCAGCCGGCTCGGTTTGGGTGTCACTGGTTTCAGCTGAAGCAAACTGGTCCGACTGTGAAACCAAAGTGGTGCGAGGCGTCGCCGTTGTGGAAGACGGCCAGGTCCCGCAGGGGCAGCAGGGAGAGCTCCTCTGTGGTGAACTGGAAGATGGTGTCGGTGATGGAGGACTCGTTGTCCAGCTGAAAGGAGCACCGAGGGCAGCTGAGCGGCACCCAGCCCCTCGGCCGGTGGGCCTGAAGGATCCTCTTGGAGCACCCACTGTTCCCTTCGCTGCCCTGGTTGCTCCTTGATGGGCATGGCCAGGTCTCCATCCCCAACCCTCCATGGCTTCTCCAAGAAGGTGGCCTCCCTTGTGTCCCCTGGAGCCCAGCCCATCCTCTGCCACATCCCAGCCTGCTCCACAAGCTGGGAGCAGTTCCTTGGGCTCAGGGAGAGGATCCTTTCCATCCCCCATCCCCGTCTCCATCCAACCATGTGAAGCCTCATCCACCAGATCTATCCCAAACCCTGGGGGTGCAAACACGTGCTAAGGGGCTCTGGAAGTGTCGAGGGGGCTCTTCCAGGCATGGGAGAGGGTCTGGCCCCAGCCAGGCTTACCAGGCAGCCTTGCAAGCTGGCTGCATAGCTCTGCTCCCGGGAGTCGGCCAGGAAGCGGATTTCCTTCTCGGGCTGGGGCTGGCCCTGCTCAGGGGCTGGTCTGCAGGAGTAGGAGACCTTCTGGGTGGCCAGGCGGCTGTGCAGGCGGAGGAAGCGGAGCTGCACCGGGCTGGCCCCCACATACTCCAGCTGCAGGGGCAACGAGAGAGAAACTGGGTAACGGGAGTTGTTGATGGCGGGGGGGGTGTGTGTGCTCCCCCTCTAGTTGAAAACTGGGCAGGATTCAACTGTCTGCTAAAGCACTGGCTTGGATTTTCTTGCAGAATCCCAGCATGGTGAGGGCTGGAAGGGACCTCTGGAGATCATCTGGTGCCACCCCCCTGCTCCAGCAGGGTCACCCAGAGCAAGGCCCCAGCAGCGCAGTGTCCCAGCAGGTTCAGAATCTCTCCAGAGAAGGAGACTCCACAACCTCTCTGGGCAGCCTGGGCCAGGCTCCAACACCCTCCCACAAAAGAAGTTTCTCCTCCTGTTCAGGTGGAACCTCCTGGGTTCTAGTTGGTGCCCAGTGCCCCTTGTCGTGTCGCTGGGCACCACTGAGCAGAGTCTGACCCCAGCCTCTTGCCCCCCGGGGGCCCTTGAGCTCTTGCTCAGCATTGCTCAGCTCCCCTCTGGGGCTGCTCTTCTCCAGCTGAACAGCCCCAGGGCTCTCAGCCTTTCCTGGCCACACAGATGCTCCAGGCCCCTCAGCAGCTTTGGAGTCTCAGCTGGACTCTCTCCAGTAGTTCCCTGTCTCTCTTGAACTGGGGAGCCAGGAACTGGACAAAATACTCCAGTGGTGGCCTCACCAGGGCAGAGCAGAAGGGGAGGAGAACCTCCTCACCCCGCTGGACACACTCTTCTTAATGCAACCCAGGATACCACTGGCCTTCTTGGCCACAATTGCCCATTGCATGGTTAACTTGTCCACCAGCGCTCCCAGGTCCTTTTCCGCAGAGCTGCTTCCCAGCAGGTCAATCCCTCACCTGTACTGGTGCAGAACTCTACACTTGCCCTTGTGCAGGTGTCACATCCCACTGTGCACAGCCAGTGGGACCCTGAGCCTGGGCATTTCACCACCACAGTGGGACAGGCACTAGAAGACTCCCAATCCGATGAGACGGTCTTCATGTCACCCTGGCTGGCCCAGCTGGGCACTCACCAGGAAGCCCCCGGGCAGGGTGCTGAACCACTCAAAGGTGTCCTCGGAGGTGTAGGTGCTGAGCCAAGCCTTGATTGGTATCTGTGGGGAGCAAGGACCATGTCACTGTCCCAGCAGAGGACAGTGGCATCACCAGGACAAGGAGCCAGCTGTACCAACCCATGCTGTGACCTGGCCCTGCAGCCTGGATCCTCACCCCAAGCTGCTCCAGCATCTCCCTGTGATGGCAGAGGCCATCATGGCAAAGGACCGGCCACACTGTTCCTCTCCAGCCCCACCAACCCCTGTCACCCCGAGGGGTCACACAGGGCTGAAGCTGCCCCGTGAAAGCCCCCCCCGCCATACCTGGTTGTGGATGGGAGCTAGGCAGGTCTCCCCTCCTGCTGTGAAGTTGCAGAAGGCCACCAGTGCGTCCTGGGGGCTGCCCTGGTTGGGGTCGATGTAGTATTGCCCTGTAGGGAAGCAGAGGGGAGCTCCTGGAACCTGCTTTTTGGCACAGGGAGGATGCCAGACAGTGCCATCCCCCCCAGCTCATGGCACAGCCCTAGCTGCAACCTCCATCCTCCTGGGATGAATCCTGGCTGTCACCCCACTTCTCCAGGGATGCCCATGAAAACCAGTTGAGCTCATCCCCCAAACCTTCATCCCCTCTTCATTGCGAAGAGCTGTCCATGCCCCCACGCTGGCCAGTGGGGAGGGCTGGCTGGACCTGGGACTGATGTGGGGGGGACCCTGTGTGCTCCCCAGTACCGTCGGGCAGGCTGGGGTGAGCCAGCAGCAGCTCCTTGCAGGTGGCTGCTGGGTTGGTTTTGGTGCCATTGGGATGCTCGATGAGGGTTTGCAGCTCCTGGCTCAGGGAGTCCAGCAGAGCCCAGACCGCCGTGTAATTCAGGTGGTTGGAGGGATAAATGAGGTGCTAGAAGAAAAAAAGGGGGGTGTAACCAAATGGACATTAGCCCCCTCCTTCTTTGTTTGGCCAGAAGCATCATCAGGTGCCCAGGGAGGTGGTGGGACATGCAGTGGACAAGAACAAGCACCACAGAAGAGAGATTAACCCCATCAGCTTGCTCTTTGTGCAAGGCCCTTGGTGACAGAGGACCTTGTAAGTAGCAGGACATGGGACAGCATCATTCTCAGCCCCTTCCTTCCCTCCCTGGGTGGCCCCCACCAAAGTGGGACAGGGAAGCCCCCAGCCTCAGACACTCACCCGCAGCTTCTCCTGGGACAGCACCAGGGCGGGTCCGCTGGGACCAGGGGGGCCGGTGAGACCCTGGGTGACAATGACAGCGCGGGTGATGCTGGGTGGCTGCCACCCATCAGCCCCTCACCAGCTCCTCCACCAGCCCCATGACACGGCACAGAGGGAACCGGCTGCCAAATTTAGGGGAGTGAGGGACCCAAAGTTTGGCCTGAGGGATGTTAACGGCTCCACTTACCGGCAGCCCCGGCGTGCCCCTGGCTCCCGGCAGCCCAGGGAAGCCTTTCAGCCCCTGCCGAAGGATGAAGAAGAGGAGAGAAGAAAAGCAAGGTGGGAAGGTGCTGCTGTGCTGAGCTGCACCCCAGGCTACCCTGTGAGGCCACCCTGCACCCCAGGGTGAGGGCAGGAGGGGAGGGTGTCCCAGGACAGAGCTGAGTCCGGCTCCAGGAGCTCCTCACTACTTACTTTGGGTCCGGACAAGCCCTGGAAGAGAAGGACAAGACCCAGCTAAGAAGCAGCGAGGTGGGAGGGAAGCCCCATCCCTGTGTAACACAAACCCCCAGAGCCAGGAGTGAACCCCAAATCTTCTGGGAGGGTGAAGGACTCACCGGTGTCCCAGGGATGCCAGGGTGTCCCCTTGGGCCGGGGGGGCCAGTGTCACCCTGCAAAGACACCAGAGGAGGTCAGGGCACTGCACGGGGCATCCTGCAGCCCTCTGTCCCTCCATAACCCAGCCCCACACGTTTTTTTCCACAGATAAATGAGGAATTCATCACAAATACTCATCTCAGTTCCTGCTGTCCTACTCCACCCTGCCCATACCTGCTGTCCCTTGGGTCCTGGCCTCCCGGGGATGCCACGGGGTCCTGGCTTGCCCTAGGAGATGTGACAGAGTGTCACACAGGGTGACAAGGGACCAAGAGGAAGGAGAAAAATGGTAAAACCCTTCACAGACCTTGAAGCCCTCGTCCCCTTGCTGGCCCAGGTCGCCTGTGCTGCCCTTCTCGCCCTAGAAGAGAGTCAGGGAGAGCTTGGGTGACGAAGAGGAGGGTAGAACCCACCCTGGGACACCAGCCCTGGAGAGTGGGCATCGGGAATCCTGCTCTAGCTCCTCCATTGGTGACATTTCATCGGGCAGGCAATGGAGGTTTCACTCACTGTCGGACCCTGGCAGGAAATACCTGTCCGGGGGACATTTCCCACGGCCAAACATCTCCTGGCCTCCAACAAGTGGCTGGAAATGGGAAATTCCCAGTTCTGGCTGGCTGAAAAGTTTCTGAAAAAAACCAAACCCATCCTTTTTGATTTGGTAGAATTAACTGCACCCACACTGCTGGGGGAGGAGGTGGTTTGATGGAGAATGTGCCTCCCCTGCTCAGCAAAGTCAGGCAAAACAGGAAGTATTTTATCCCACACTAAAAAATCCTTCACAAAAAACCTCCGAAGATCCCAGGAAACCCTTTGAGAAAAATCAAGAACGTTTCTCGTGTGCCGAAATCAAGTGGAACATGGGACAAGAAACCCCAGTAGAGCGGCTGCCACCAGCCTCCCCTCCACCTGCTCTGCCAGGCCATGGCCTTGCTGGATGCCCTGGACTTCACCTCCTGCCAGCGCTCGTTTAGCTCACAATAAATCGAAAGCTTTATTTATTACCAGGGTTTAATTTTCCTGAAGGCTGTGAGCAACTCCCCGTCATCCAGGACTGCTCCTCAGTCTTATTTACAGCCTTGGGGCTGATGGATGGGACCGTGAGGAGGTGCTTGGCTTCTGGGGCCAAGGTTAGAGCCGTCAGCGCATCATTAATAGCACAGAGGAGGTAGGTGCTCGTGCTGCATCAGCGTCTGTGCTGAGAGCAGGGCATTCCAAGGCTGTACCCTGCTGCCCGCAGCTCCAGGAGGCTGGGAAGGCTGGAAAAGGACCTGGTTTTGGAGAAAGCCTAAAGATCCCAGCTGCCAGCACTTGGGGACACACGGTGCTCAGCCCCCAGAGAAGGATGCTGCAGGGATCAGGGTGCAACAAGAGGGGAATAAGTGAAGGAATAAAATCCAGCAAATTCTAGTGTGTGGCCAGAGTCCTCGCTGTGCCCAGGGCTCGAGTGCCCACCACAAGCCACCTACCTTGTGTCCTTTTGGTCCAGGGTCTCCTTTGATGCCCTTCAGCCCTGGGATGCCCTAAGAGAGAAAGGATGTGGCACCGCGTCACCCACGGCTGAGCTGCTCCCGGCCGCTCCCTGGCAAGGAGGGACTGTGTCACAACTGCGGCTGCCACCAGGATTCTGAGAATTTCAGGCGGGTTTAGAAAGTTTGAGGCATTTTCTTGTATCTTTGATGTTTGCTTTCAGGACCACCAACAGCATAGAAATTCTGTGATTTGCCTGACTGCACACACAGAGCTGGGATGCTACTTTGGGAGGAGAGGATGGATGGATGAATGATGGTTGGATGGATGGAACACCTTGAAACTACAGACATTTTAAATGGGCCTCTGCTCTAAAAAATCCCAGCATGGTGGGGGTTGGAAAGGACTCTAGAAATCATCCGATCCAGCCTCCCTGCTCCAGCAGGGTCACCCAGAGCAGGGGGCCCAGCAGCGCAGTGTCCAGGTGGGTTTGGAATCTCTCCAGAGAAGGAGACTCCACAACCTCTCTGGGCAGCCTGGACCAGGCTCCAACACCCTCCCACCAAAGAAGTTGCTCCTCCTGCTCAGGTAGAACCTCCTGGGTTCCAGTTGGTGCCCAGTGCCCGTTGCCCCTTGTCCTGTTGCTGGGCACCACTGAGCAGAGTCTGGCCCCAGCCTCTTGCCCCCAGGGGGCCCTTGAGCTCTTGCTCAGCATTGCTCAGCTCCCCTTTGGGGCTGCTCTTCTCCAGCTGAACAGCCCCAGGGCTCTCAGCCTTTCCTGGCCACACAGATGCTCCAGGTCCCTCAGCATCTTTGGAGCCTCTGCTGGACTCTCTCCAGTAGCTCCCTGTCACTTGTCACAGTACCCCAGATGAAGCCTCACTGGGGCAGTGGCCTGCAGAGCTGGGTTGCACAGTGGCACCTGTGAGAGCCAAACAGGGAGCAGCCAGCACCCAAAACCCCCAAACTAATACTCACGTAGGGTCCCTGGGGGCCCTGCGGTCCTTCCAGTCCCTCGTCACCCGGGCAGCCCTGAAATGCAAAAGCCAGACACCCTGGCTGGTGCAGAGCGATGTCCTGGTGCCTCTTACGGGATGAGCAGCCCATGGGGGCTTGTGCTGTGGGACACACCCCACCACCACCTTGGGCTGGATGGGACTGGGGACACAGAGCCCTCCAGCTACACGATGCCCATACGTTGGGTTCTCCTTTTCCAAGCCTGGGGCTCAGGCAGGTGGGAGCACCCCTTGGATCAGGAGCACCCTGAGCTGCCAGGGTGCCAAAGAAGTCTCTGCCACCGGCAGGGCAAAGCCAACCCACCTTGGGTCCCCGGGGCCCTCTCAGGGGGCGGTGGCCTGTCTTGCCTTGCTTGCCCTGGGAACAACAGATTAAAGACTCACGAGCAATCCAAGTCTGTTAAAGGCACTAATCCTGCCCTCCCCCACATCCCCCCCAGAGATACTGAGTTCCCACCAACCCAAGGCCCCTCTGCACAACCTCTGTGGGCTGCAAGCATCAGCCTCATGCTTCCAGCCACCCTCCATGGGGACAACGGTGCCATTTACCCTTCTGCCAGCTTCTCCAGGAGCCCCTTCTTCCCCTTCAGGCCCCACATCGCCCTGGAAGAAGAGATGGGAGATGTGGGTCACCAGCAGCACAACTGCATTCTGGAGCAGGACTGGGGAAAAGGGGCTGCTGCCTGCATGGAGATGGGGACAGAGCACACCAGGAGTTGTGGGACTCTGGGGATGGTCATCGTGGCCATGGTGCAGAGGTGGCCAGTGATGGAGAGGTCTCCTCTCCCCTTCCCCAAGGGCACCTGAGCCAGGGGGCAGGCAGCCCTGTGGGGCTGAGCTGGGGAGACGTGCCAACCCCCTCACCCCAAAACCAGCCAAGGCAGCGCAAGGACGTCTAAGGGCTCTCTGTTTGCCAGGCACCAGTGTGTGGTTGCCTTTACAGGAAGGAGAAACCAGTCCTCTCAAGGAGCTTCCTCCAGTTTCTCTCCATGGACCACAAAGGGCTTGAGCAGCTCAGGCTTGGCCACCCTGTTGCCAGTGGCCTGTCCCCCTCAGATGCCACCCATGGAGGAGGATTTCAGAGGTACCTTTTCTCCTTTGCGACCTTTCCGCCCTTTAGGACCAGCTTTTCCAGGCAATCCCTAAAATCCCAAGAAGGAAACCTCTCCGTAAGGCTGCTGAGCAGGGCTGTCCCCCTCCTGGTCTCCCTCCCTGCACCCAGGAGGCTGCTTTATGCTGAAATCTCCATTTGGGATTTTTGCCCCTCTCTGGAGCAGAGCGGGGCCAAGAGGGTGTTTCAGCAGCAGCAGGAGGTGATGCCTGTGTGGGATCTCCCAGGATGCCACGGCCTGTTCCAGAGAGAACCAGCGTAGCTCCATCCCACTCCTCACCGTTTGTCCTGTTCTTCCCAGCTTGCCCGACTCCCCTTTCACACCCGCCAGGCCCTAGGAAAGAAAACAAAAATCAACCCAACTCTGAAAACCAATCATCTCCAGGTTTATTCACCCAGCTCCTGGGCAGGGGTGTCAGGGTGGCACAGACCCGGGCACCCAGAAAAGCCGGAGGGGCAGCAGCAGAGTCCGCTCACCTCGGTGCCGCTCAGCCCCGTGGCTCCAGCTTCTCCCGGTGGCCCGAGAAGACCCTGGGTTCATTTGGGGACAAAACAGGAGCCTGGCGTCAGCTCCGGGTGGCTCGGGGGATGGCAGGGGGGTGAGAACAGACGGCAGGGAGAGGCGTTACCTGCCCGCCCGGCGCTCCCTTGGCACCCGCTGCTCCTCTGGCTCCTCCGCGCCCGATGTAGCCCCGAGGCCCCAGGGCACCCGCCGGTCCCCGGGCACCCGCTGCGCCCTGCGGGGCACACGGACAGGGGCACCGCTTACACCCCACCCTTAACTCCCTTGGCATTCGAGGATAAACTCAGGGGGGAAAAAAATTAAACCCAACCCCATAGTTTTTAACGGCTGTATTAAAACCCCTTTAATGTATTTAATAGTAGATGACTATTAAAGTGAAATGGAATAGTAAATATATTAAATAAGTTAATATTTGCAGGATAGTTTGATATATTTCTTATAAAAATATATGATAAAGACATTAAAAATAGTATATAAGCAAATAATATAATATAGTCATAATATAATATAGTCATAATATGTTATTGTATCATTTATTAGAC
>VWZK01016158.1:59349-76482 GCA_013396935.1 Baryphthengus martii
TATAATATTATAAATAAATAATATCTAGTATTAATAAGATGCAATATGAAAATACCTCCCTAGAGCTTTGGCTTTGGCTCCCTACGGCTTTGGCGGTAGGGAAACCGAGGCAGCGCTGCCTCGGTGACGAAGCCACCACAGGCCAGGACCCGGGAGGCTTGCCCGGCGCTTGGGCTGGCAGAGCTCACTTTGTGGCCACCCCCAAGGGGAGACACCCCCAGGCTCTGCCGCTCCATCACACGGTGCCACCAAAGCTCTTTCCTGGGGCAGCTCGCAGGGGCAGGGCCTGTACTCACCACCACACCAGGTTTGCCGCCGTCTCCCTTGACTCCGTCGTCTCCAGCGAGTCCCTGCGGCGATGGGGGGGATTGAGAAGGAGCCCGTCACCACCACGCGCTTCGTGCTCAGGCCCTCAGCGGCGATTTTCAGCGTCCTCTCCCTCGTACCGCGTTCAGCCGGCCCGGGCGCGGGATGCCCGAGCGGCACCTGGGCACCGCGTGGGAGCGGACAGGATTCGGACGGGATTCCATAGCAGGAAAGGGTCTTCCACAAGGCACCCCTAGGGGCCAGACTGAAATGGTCTGATTTTTGGGCTAGGGGCCTGTAAATACCTCCTGGGAGTCAGTGTCAAGATGGGAGGTGTTAAAAACCCCTCCTCACTCCTGAGCTCCCTGGGCTGGGCAGTTCAGGGGCTATAAATCCTTTGGCTTTGGCTTGTACTGGAAATGGTGGAGCACTGGGGAAACCTTTGGCAGCTCCCAGCTCTACAAGATCCCAGGCACCAGTACCTCTAATCCTGCAGCTCCAGCGGGTCCGTCCATGCCTGGTGGCCCTGGATCTCCCTGCGGAAGACAGGGAAACAGTCTCTGTCCCTGGAAAACCCCTTTGTTGCCTCGTTGACTTTGGATCTCAGGCAACAAGGCAGGGAGTGTGTCATGGCAGGTCCCCCAGGTCACCAGCCTGCCCAGCTCCTCCACCATAGCCAACCCCACCACGTGCCCCATCAGCCAAAGGCAGAAAGCAGAACTTGGGAAAAGACCAGAAAAAGGCATTTCACCCAGAGATGAAGGGTTGGAGCCATCACCCTGCTGTACCTTCACTCCCTCGGGACCATCGAGCCCAGGAGGACCTCGGAGACCCGTCCCACCCTGTTCAGGGCACAAGCAAAGGAGCCCCAGTGATTCAACCCTGCCCAGTGCTCCCAGTCACAAATACACATGCCCAATAGGTCCGTGAAGAGGGACGTGATCTGACTTACAAACCGTCCTCTGGCTCCAGTAGCTCCTGCAGCTCCAGTGACACCGACCTGGCCCTGGGACACAGAAGGAGATGTACTCAGCAGGATCCCAGCCCAGAGAGGGGACAGGAGGCTGGAGTTTGGCCGGAGACAGCATTAACCTGGACTATCCGGCAAGGCCAGACCATTCTTTTGTGCCAAAGAGTCCCAGTTTTGGAGTCACGCCCGTGAGACATGACACTCCTTAATTACAGAGCTTTGCCAATTCCTAGCAGTTCCTGCGGTTCCTGGAGCCTCCCTCCTCAGCATCCAGCACCCAACCACCAGCCTGCGGGGATGCTGGGAGCCCGGTGAGCTGAGGCAGCTCCTCTCAGTACTTGCCAGCAAACCTTCTTGGCCCTTCTCTCCTTTATGGCCTTTTTCTCCCACTTCTCCGGTAGCAGCTCCGGGGCCAGGTGCTCCAGGAAGGCCCCTGGGGCCGGCATCACCCTGCTCGGGGATGGAGACAGAGGTGTCACCACCGAGAAGAAAAAGGAATAGCAATTAAATGAGCTTCTGCATAGAATTATACGGTGCTTTGGGTGGGAAGGGACATTTCAATCTCATCTAGTTCAATTCCCCCTGCAAGGAGCAGGGACATCTGCAACTAGAGCAGGTTGCTCAGAGCCCCAGCCAACCTCCCCTGGAATGGTTCCAGGGATGGGGCAGCGACCACCTCTCTGGGCAACCTGGGCCAGGCTCTCACCACTCTCAGTTTCAAAAATTTCTTCCTTCTTTCTGGTCTAAATCTCCCTCTCTTCATTTCAAACCATCACCCTTGTCCTGTCACAACAGGCCCTGATAAAAAGTCTATCCCAGTCTTTCCAACAAGCCCCCTGACGCACTGAAAGGTCATAAGAAGGTCTCCCTGGAGCCTTCTCTTCTCCAGGCTGAACAAGCCCATGGAAATGCTGAGTTTCACCTCTCAGTGGGTGCTGCAAACAGAATTTCACCCAAGGGTGCTCAGGAGAGGTGCTGATTCCATCTGAGCCCTGCATCTCTGGTGCTCCTCAGCCATGAGGACACCCCTGTCCTGCTTCTGTTCCCCCCTCTATGGCTCAGCAGAGGCTGAGCAGGTGACGGGTGCTCCCGAGGTGCTGCAAGGAGGGACAGTTATCTCCTCACCTTCTGTCCCCATGGTCCTGGCTCGCCTGGGTCTCCAGCATCACCAGCATCACCCTGCCCAGCGGGGAAATATCAGCATCAGATGCAGTGGCTTCTCTCCAGCTTCATCCCATGGTGGGTGAAAAGCTGAGCTCTGACTTCCATGGCCTTCCCCACCCTCCTCTGGCCAGGATTCTGGTGCTGGGTAAGAGATGGCCCCACAGCTTCACCTGCACCAGGCAGTCACTCCGAGGTGTGACCCACTCTGAGCCCAAAAGCGAGCGATGACAAAACGTTGAGTGCAGCCAAGCGGCACCTGGCCCAGCGAGGGGACCCCAAAGTATCACTCAACTCCTGCCGTGGGGGCACCTCAGCCTGCCTGGGACAAATCCATAGCACAGGCAGTAGTCCAGAGGCAGCCCATGGGGTGTCCCACCTCTCCTGTCCCCATCCCGTCCCCGCCCCCTGGCAGAGGACGCCAGTGGGCAGCGGTGACCACCGAGGTGGCAGCCAGTGCACGTACCTCCTTTCCTTGCTCCCCAGGCCTCCCTGCTGGGCCCTCTGGCCCATCATCCCCTGGCTCCCCGGGGCCCCCTCTGATGCCTGGAGCTCCGCGGGTTCCTGCCTCTCCCTGGACAGGATGAAGACAATCAGGATTATTCTTGGTTGACTTTGCCAGGCTCTGCCCTCCATCATTTCTCATGGTGTAGCCATCCCATTTTTCCTTGTACCAGGTACTCAGGCTCTGAGGGGACCCTGGACCATGCCCAGTAACATAAATCCCAGAATCACAGACTGGTTTGGGTGGGAAGAGAAGTTTCAATCTCATCTAGTCCAACCCCCTGCAGGGAGAAGGGGCATCTGCAACTAGAGCAGGTTCCTCAAAGTCCTATCCAACCTCCCCTGGAATGGTTCCAGGGATGGGGCAGCGACCACCTCTCGGGGCAACCTCGACCAGGATGTCACCACCCTCTGCTAGAAAAACCCTCCCTTCTCTCCGGTCTAAATATCCTTCTTGTAGTTTAAAACCATCACCTCTTGTCCTGTCACAAGAAGCCGGGCATGAGCCCACTGGGGGTGGGTTTCAAACAGCCCTGTGTGGGTTTAGGTGCCTGCCAGCCCCTGCGGCAGCGGGACCAGGCGAGCCCAGCACCACCAGTGGTATCACCCCCAGCACCCAATGGGAACCAACCTGCTGGCCTTTGGGCCCCGGCTGGCCCTCCGCTCCCGACCATCCCGGTGGTCCCTGGGGAGGAAACACAGATCCCAGTCCCAGCACAGCTCCTCTTTTCCCACACGAAGCCTTTGGCTCAGCAAACACAGACACAGCTTCAACCTTCTGCTTTGGGTGAGGATCAGCCTCCTCCTCCCTTCATCTCCCATCTCCAGACGTGGAGAGTGGGAGGCTGGAGCAGCCTTACCGAGGGCAGGACGGGGTTCCCAGCTGACGTTACCTGCTCACCATCCAGTCCAGTGACACCGGCTTCCCCAGGATCTCCTACGTCACCCTGTCAGGGGACACACAGACAACAGGACAGGCAGCTGTGATGGTCTTCCATGCAGGTCCTCTGCATACCGTGCAGCTCAATCCACCCGGCATTTGCAGGAGGGCTTGCAAGGCTCTGCTCCCACCTTGCACCAGACACATAAATCCCCATCTTACTGGGCAAAGCCAGTGGCCAAACTGAGAGGAGTGCTTGCCCTTAGGGAAAGAACCTCCCCATTGGGCAAGAAGAGTGAGCCCCAGGCCCTGCCCACCTGGGCAGCTCCTGACTCATGGGGCTGGCAAGGGGAACCAAACCACCTTCTCTGTTCTTACCTTCTCTCCTCTCATCCCTGAAGGTCCTGGGGGTCCATTTGGACCTTCCCGGCCCTGAAAACAAACAAGCAGTATCAGCAGCAAGGCTTTACCTTCACTCAGGAGGCCTTTGCAGCTTCTGAGAGTGGGTGGCAGAGCTTGGGATGTCCCAGCACATCACATCCCCATGTACAGAGAAACCACTCGCCTGCTTCTCAAGATTCATTGCCCCAGCTTCCCTTTTCCTTGTCCTCCCTTCCCACAGGTGCTTTAAGGAGCTCCCCGAAAGTGTCACAAAATTCTTGCACCTTGTCCTACCATCGATTGAAGGAGCCCCATCTGCACTCACCGGGTACCCAGGCAGACCAGCAGCACCAGTTGCTCCAAGAGCCCCAGTTTCTCCCGCTGGGCCCGGCTTCCCAGGGACACCGTCCAGCCCCCGCAGGCCAGGAACCCCCTGCAAGGCCAAAAGGCCACTTAGGCACCCAAAACGTGGCACAGGGAGCAGCTCCAGGGAGGATAATGCCAGTAGGAGCCCTGTACTTGAAGCAGCTGGGCTGCCACGGGGTCCACAAGGTCCCAACTGGACCTGGTGGGTACTGGTTCCTCATTGCTGCAGGTACAGAGGGTACAGCTGTTCCTGTACCCAACTTGTCACCACCCAGCTACCCGTGCAGGGTTTGGGTCATCCTCTGCCCCACCACCAGCCCAGGGATGAAGTTGCCTCCAGCGTGGGCAGCAATCTGCCATCCCATCGGACACCACCCAACCTCAGCCTCCCAAGCCCGCTTACCGGCAGCCCTGGAAGCCCTCGAGGACCTGGGTCTCCTGCTCTGCCCTGAAACAAGAAGGACTCTCAGTAGCATGGTCACAGTAAGGAGGACCCCGAGCAGGGTGAGGCTTTGCTGGGACAATCCCCGCGTGCTCAGGCCACCTCAACGGCGTCCGTGCGGCACCAGGACAAAACCCAGCCAGAAATGAGAAGGATCAGGGTGCCCCCTGCTCCAGCCAAGGGGTCCAGGATCCACACTGCTAAAGCTATAGGTAGTACATGGTGTGTATATATATATATTTATATATATAATGCTGAGTATTACACAGCAGCAGGGATCGCAGCAGAGCAAGAGGAGCAAGCCAGGCTCACTGGGAGCACCACGGGTCCTACCTGGGAGCCGGGAGCACCTCGGGGACCAGGTGGACCTGGCAGGGCCTGGGGGAGGAGAAGGTCGTCAGAGCCTCACACCGCAGCCCCGACTGCTCCCCCCTCCCCAATTTAGTTCATTGAACATTTTCCATTTTCCCAGATCCAGCCCAGCAAAGGCCACTTGCTCAGTGCTGCTCTGGCGGGGCCGGAGCTGCCCAGGGCAGCAGCAAACGGCACTCACCTTGGGACCAGCTTTTCCTGGAAATCCCGGGGGACCCTGGGCTCCTGTTTCTCCCTATTAGGAGGAAAGAAAGATTTCCTTTCTTCCCTATGTTTTACTGCAGTAACCTCTCCAGGAAAAAAAAGCCAAATCACAAGAAAACATCTGCCTAGCATCTTGTAACAAGCCACAGGAGTTTGGGCAGATGAAGTGCTGGAGAACCAGTTCACCCAGTGTGGGAGCCACCGAATCCCAGCATGGTGGGATTTGGAAGGGACCTCTGGAGATCATCTGGTGCTACCCCCCTGCTCCAGCAGGGTCATCCAGAGCAGGGGCGGTGGATTGTATAGTCCAGGTGGGTTTAGATTCTCTCCAGAGAAGGAGACTCCACAACATCTCTGGACAGCCTGGGCCAGGCTCCAACACCCTCCCAGCAAAGAAGTTTTCCCTCAGCAGCCAGCTCCAGCCATTCTCCTCCTGTCAGCCCTGCAACCTCCCTGCCATGGCCGATGGAGACCATTCACAGACATCACCCAAACCCATCCATTGGGGTCAAGAGCCCTACCCAAAAACGTTTCTGAAGCCTGGACTCCCATCCAGCTCATCCCCTCACTGCTGTGCCAGATTTCCCAGCCCTACCTTGTCTCCCCTGCGCCCTGGCCTCCCGCGGTCGCCAGCCGGTCCTGGGTAGCCCTGGGGAGAACACGGTATTAGGAGGAAGCTGGGGCATCTCCAGGGCTTTGGGAGAAGGACTCTGGGCACTGGAGCCTTGGTAGGATAGAGAGTGACTCCCCCACCCCAGCTGGTGCCCGGGGCAGGCAGGACTATCACTCACATAGGTGCCAACAGGTCCCTGTGGTCCCTCCGTGCCAGGCTTCCCGGGCAGTCCCTGCCAGGCAAGACAAGGACACTACTGAACCTCTGCTCCCAGGATGTGGGCAGGTATTTTCCCATCCTCGGTGCCCATGCCTGAAGCCACAGGATCCCCCCAGGGCTCCCCACGGCAGGCAAGAAGCTCTCAGGGTTGTTCGCCACCATCACAGGTCCAACCGGCCCGTGCCCAACCCGCATGCTCATGGTCCCTCCCAAGCCTCAGCTCTCACCTTTGGGCCCAGGCAACCTGGGTCTCCATCAGTTCCAGGTTTTCCCAGAGAGCCCTTTGGAAATATGTGGGGAGATGTTGGTCAAAAGACTGGGATGAGACAAGTCCCACCGAGTAGCCTCTTCTGCCTCTGTGCTCATGAACGGGTGTCACCCGGTACAAATCAGGTGACTGGGGACATCATGGCCCATCCTGGTGGCTCCTGCACTGCATACCCCATGGCTGGCTCTCAGCAGGGTTGTCACCAGGGCAGGTGCTGATACTTGGTCTCAGGGTCACCACCAAGCCCAGCTAAGAGCAGGCTCTCAGGGAACAGCTCTTTCAGCTTCAAGAGCTGCTCTGAGTCTCCATCCAAGTGGGCAAGGACACGGGACTGTCTTCTCTGAACCTGTACCACCCATTTCCACCTGGGATGGAGCAAACGCTTTGATCCCCCCTCCCCAGGACCCAGGACCACGCTGCTATTCAGCTGCTGAGGCATGAAGGGTTTCCCTGGGCTGCTATCCCCCACGGAGACCCTGCGAGGTGGGAAAGCTGCAAAACCCCTTGAGGAGGCTGATTTCCTTTTGAAATTGTTCTGTTCTTCCTTAACCCTGGTTATTTCTGCTACTCAAGTTTTTTTTTATGCCCTTTAATGAGAAAAGATTCAAGTCCTAGGGATGCCCTGCTCCCCTGCCAGTTCCCACGTCCCACATCCCCCACCAGCGGCACCAGTCCCGCTGACTTTCCACCTATGAAAACACAGAGCTCATGCAGAAAGAACATTTTTTTTTTCCTTACTATGGATCCAGGAGGTCCCAAGTGCCCACGGCCCCCCTGCAAGCCGGCAAAACCCTGGAGGAAAGGGCAGAAGGGGAGCGATGGAGGGGAGGCAGACGCAGGAGGGATGGAGAGGTTCTCCCCAGCAGTGGATGCTCCGAGTCCGACCCTGAGTGGAGCGCAGCACCCGGGGCCAGGCTCAGATGAATGGTTCAGCCTGTTGAAGGCACCTCCAGTGCTTCCCACTGCAAACCAGTTGCTGCTGCCCTGGGCTGAGTGCACACACACACTCACACTCACACAACACCCACGCTGCTCCCAGAGAGCGCCGAGTGACGCCGACACCGAGCACCCCCATGCGTCTCCTCGACCCAGAGCAGAACATTTGCCATGTTTTGTTTTGAGGGAAGTGTCAGATTTTTTAAAAATTTGTTTTGTTTCTTTTGCATTTCAGAGCAAAGATAAACCGATGCTAAAAATCCTGCAGAAGGGAAAACTTGTTGCCAGTCCAGGACTTGCTGCTGGACCCGTTTTGGACAGTACTGCCAGCGATGAGAAATTATTTTGCAATCGTAGAACCACAGACCGTGTTGGGTTGTAAGATATTTATCAAGGTCATCTAGTGCAACCCCCCTGCAGGGAGCAGGGACATCTGCAACTAGAGCAGGTTGCTCAGAGGCCCATCCAACCTCCCCTGGAATGGTTCCAGGGATGGGGCAGCGACCACCTCCCTGGGCAACCTGGGCCAGGCTCTCACCACCTTCAGTGTCAAAAATTCCTTCCTTCTTTCTGGTCTAAATCTCTCTCTTTTATTTTAAAAATGTTTTCAGACTCTTTCCAGCTGGTCTGGCTCCATCAGAGCCACCCACCCCCTGTGCCCTATCCCAGGCACATGGCTTTGAGGCACATCTCCAAGGGGAGAGAGCCGAGCAGACGGAAGGCAGGACAGAAATCAGACAGCCGTGCAGCTCTACTCACCAGCGGTCCCCTCCTGCCCGGGCTGCCCACGGTTCCTGGAGGACCCTGCAGGACAAGGCAGGTGATGAGAAGGACATGGTGGCAAAGGCAGCCTCTCCCCGTCCCACCACGCCAGCCCAGAACCAGCTGCTGCACATCAAGACGAGGTCCAACGTGCTGTCAAGGTCTTGACTTGCATGGCCAGGGAGATGGGGGGGTTGGGAAGGCCCCCATATGGGGCTCAGCCCCCTGGTCTTGATACAACCCACCACCCCAGCCCTGCCCACAGTCAAGTACAGAGTGTAGGATGGGAACCTGTGTACCAGGCTTTCCTTCTGCGCCGTCAGCTCCCGGGACGCCCCGCGAGCCCTGGAAGGAGAGTCTCGTCTCAGTGAAGCAGAGCCCAGTAGCTGGGAGTCCCCATCAAGGGCTCATCCAGCCCCAGAGCCTCCCCCCAGTATTAAAAGGTGGCAAATCAGCAGTGGCACGGTCCCCAGGGTGCTCATCTGGTCTGTACTGAGCTGAGGGTTCGTTAGAGCACGGCTCAGCCTCGCCCAGCTCCTGCAGCTCCTCCCTGTTCCATCCCACCTTTGGATGCCATCGCTGGGAAATAACATGAGTGTGGGAGGAAACCCATTCCCACTGTGAGCACCTTGACTGTGGGGGTTTTTTTTCCCCTCTTGCCCCAGTTATTTATTCCTGGCTCCTTCATCACACACAACTCTGAATAACATTTTCTTCTTAAAGAAGTTGTTATTTCCTGAATTTTCTGTGCTCAGGGTTAAGCGGGAGGTGGTGGTGTTGGGCAGGTGGTTTGTCACAACACTTCATACAACGTGCAGAAGCCTGAGCTGCTCGTCCCCAGCTCATGCCGTGCAAATTCCCAAGCTGAGCCAGAAGCTCCCATCCGGCCACATCCCATGATGCTTCTCCCGAGAGCTGGCTTCCCCATCCCAGCGCTGAGGGCGCCACGCGCCAGCACAGGGAGGGGGTCGTCGGCTACTCACGGGCAGCCCGGGGACTCCGACCAGCCCACGCTGACCCACGCGGCCCTGGAAAACAGCAAGTGATAAGAAAAACATCATTCTGCTGGCAAATGCGAGGATTTGGAGGGAAAGCTGGTGCCCAAAGATGCCACAGCTCAGCCCCAGAACATCCCAAGCCACCCAGTGAGGTGGGTGGAAACAACTCCAGGGTTGTTTCAACCTCCCACAGCCACCAAGATTCGGCTACACAAGCCAGCACCCCGTTAGCTCATAGAATGAGTCCTGGAATGGCTTGAGTTGGAAGGGACCGTAAAGATCATCTCACTCCAAGCCCCTGCCATGGGCAGGGACACCTCCCACTAAACCAGGTTGCTCAGAGCCTCATCCAGCCTGGCCTCGAACACTTCCAGCGGTGAGGCTCCAAAGCTTCCCTGGGCAACCTGTTGCAGTGTCTCACCACCCTCAGAGTGAAGAACTTCTTCCTAAGATCCAGTCTAAATCTCCTTTCTGTCAGTTTTAGTTACCCGGGCTCCTCGTGGTCCTGGAGTTCCCTTCAGGCCATCGGGTCCTCGGCCTCCCTAAAATTCACACAAAGGGACATCCAGTCATTTTAGACACCCCTGTAGGTCTCCCCCAGCCCCTCCACCCTGATGAGCAACGAGGGGACTCATCCAGCCGCTGCCCCGTCAGCAGGTCCCTGTACGGCTGCGGCAGGCTCAGGGATGCCACACACGGGGTGAGGGACCAAGAGGCTGTGGACCCTCCCAGGGGACATCATGATGCTGTCCCCTGGGTTCTGGGACCCACACTGGAGCTCATGGGCAGGGTGGCTGCATCCGTGCCGGCTGTGTCAAGGTGAGGGCAGCCCGTGGGGAACTGGGGCACTGACCTTGGGTCCCTCGCTGCTGTTCAGCCCCGCTGGGCCGATCTGGCCTTCTTCTCCCTGTCAGGAGAGAGGAGTTCACCAGGGCAAAGGCAGCCTCTGATAGAATCACAGAATCAGTTAAAGACCTTTCAGGTCATTGAGTTCAACCGTTCCCCCATCCCTGACAGGGCACCACTAACCCCTGTCCCTCAGCACCACATCTCCATGGCTTGGACACCCCTCCAGGGATGGGGACTCCACCCCTGCCCTGGGCAGCCTGGGCCAGGCCTGAACAACCCTGGAGGGGAAAAAATTGTTCCTCAGCTCCAACTTAAACCTCCCCTGGTGCCAGTGCCTCTTGTCCTGTGGCTTGTTCCTTGGGAGCAGAGTCTGACTCCTCCCTGGCTCCAACCTCCTATCAGGGAGTTGGGGAGACCAAGAAGGTCTCTGCTGAGCCTCCTTTTCTCCAGGCTGATCAAACCCAGGTCCCCCAGCTGCTTCTCACCAGACTTGTGCTCTAGACCTTTCCAGCTCCGTTGCCCTTCTTTGATCCTCTGCCCACCGCCCAGCCATGACCACCATCCCCCTGCCCCATGTAGGGGAGAAACGCAGGGAGCATGGCTGGAGGTGACACTAATTAAATAGTGATGTGACCTGAGGCACCAGTTGAGCTCTGGGCTGGGGATGAGCCCTTTCCCCATCCACTAGGATTATAAAACTGGCCAGACAAAAACTCAAAGGGTTTGGTGTTAGCCCAAAACAGCAGAGATGAATAATTTTGTTTCCTTGCTGATCAAATTCAAGGCAATTCAAAGGTTTGATGTGCTGAAGCTCCTGCCTGCTGGGTTCCAGCCCTGGAGGAACAGGCACAGCCCAGCTCCCAGCTCCAGCCCGACGCCGTGTGCCAGCAGCACGGCTGGGCTGGGCGAACAGGCATCGTCTGCAGCAAGAGGAGTCGTGCTGTGTCTCCATCTCTCGGAGTGGTGGGAGGATTCATTGCTCATCCTGGAGAGCGAACGTGAGAGCAGCTCCAGGCAGGCATCCCAAAATCCCTCTGAGGAGGAGGGCAACACGCGCAGGGAGATGCTGCAGACCAGAAAGGTGGGTGGGAAAATGTAGTTTCTCCTTCTCCTGAGAAGCTGGAAACCACTAGAGATAAGCAGCCAGCTTGGCTTCAGTTCCCAGGCAGAAACAGTGCTCTGCAGCTGGGTCTGTCCATCCCCACAGCTCACTCCGAGCACACACGGCAGGAAAAAGCACTCTGAAAATTGAGCCTGGTCTCCATGGCTCCCTGAGCGCTGCTGTGCCCAGCTCCTGGGAGCCGGTGAGAGGCAGGGCAGCTGGCTGGGCAACGGCAAAGAGCCTGGCAGGAGTCAGAGATGTTGATAAGAGCGATCTGTGAGCCCCGCACTCTCCAAACCCCTGCCAAGGGTGCTGACCTGGAGCAGGGACTCAGTGCGAACGTGGCAAAGATGCTCAGACAGAGGTAGCTGGAGAGGGACATGTTGGAAAGCCCCTGTTTAAAGCTGCCCTCTCTTCACATCCCTGAATCCACCAGGTAATTTTGGGTCATTGATGGGAGTACAGTTGGGTCAAATCTCTGTTGGTGCCAAGTGCTGCGGTGCTGAGGGCACCTGCGGCCCCGAGGAGGAGGCTTTGAGCAAAGCTCCCTGTAGCTGAGCAGGGGCCAGTGGTGCCCAAGCAGCGTGAAGGGAGATGCCATTAGAGGGCTCCCTCAGCCTGCACCAGCATCCTGCACCCCAAGGAGCTGGGAATAGAACCACAGAATCATGGAACAGTTTGGGTTGGAAGGGAAGCTTTAATCTCATCTACTCCAACCCTCTGTACTGAGCAGGGACATCTGAAACTAGAGCAGGGTGCTCAAAGCCCTATCCAACCTCCACTGAAATGGTTCCAGGGATGGGGCAGTGACCACCTCTCTGGGCAACATGGGCCAGGCTCTCACCACCCTCAGTGACAAAAATCCTTCCTTTCTCTCCAGTCTAAATCTCTCTCTTTTAGCTTTAAACCATCACCCCTTGTCCTGTCCCAACAGGCCCTGCTCAAAAGTCTGTCCCCATTTTTCTGACAAGCCCCTTGAAGTCCTGAAAGGCCCCAAGAAGATCTCCCCAGAGCCTTCTCTTCTCCAGGCTGAACAAGTCCAATTCTCCCAGCCTGGCCTCCCAGCAGAGGCTTCCAGCCCTCCCAGCATTGCTGGGGCTCCTCTGGCCCTGCTCCAGCAGGTCCCTGTCTCTCCTGGGCTGAGGACTCCAGAGCTGGACCCAGCACAGCGGACATAGCAGTACTGCTGGGATTAGGCAGTGGGAGAGCAGGATGCTGCAGACTCGAGGCGCCCACGCCAGTGGCACTGCCACGTGTGGCTCTTGGGCAGGCACCGCACACACTGTCCATCACCTGGGCTCAGGAGCAGCCGGAGCGCTCCCCCCGGGTAGGGCTGGGACAAGGTAGTGTTGCCCATGGCCCTTGGGGCTGTCCCCTCCCCACACCCCCCCTTCACAGCATTACACCGGACCCAGGGGCACCCCACCCCGTGACACTCAGCACCGGCCGCACCACTTACATCTGGTCCCCGGGGTCCTGCAGCTCCTCGGGGGCCGGGAAAGCCCTGCAAGCCGCCCTGGCCTCGAATCCCAGGGAGGCCTTTTGCTCCATGTGCTCCACGTGGACCCTCAGAGGAACAAGACACAGCACGTTACACTGGGGACCAGCCAGTGCGGGGGGCTCTCCCACCTGTGGGCAGGACCGCCCCAGAGAGCCCATCACTTGCTGCGGGGTGCTCTGCATGCTCAGCCTTTGGGTCGCTCTGGTGAACACCCCACAACCCTTCTCCGAGAGCATCCCCAAGCCACCAACGGTGGATGGGGCAACACAACATTTTTAAACAGTCAGAGCAAGATGGAGCCGGGAAAGCCGGCTCAGGGCCGGCAGCGTGGCGGGATCAAGCACAGCCTGAGCTGCCCGGCTCTGATGGTCCCCAAAAGCAAATGTCCCTGGACATCCACACCCATCAACTCATTCATCAGCTGGAAAACAGCACATCTGAACAACAAAAGAGGAAGCAGCCTGAGGAACCCCCCAGCAAGCCTGGGTCCATGGTACCTTGTCTCCTTTGGCTCCCAGGTCTCCCTTGGCTCCACCTGGACCTCGACAGCCCTGCAAGAGCAGCAGAGGTGGAGGCTACACCCAGAAAACCATCTTATGCCACTTCTTGCACCCAAAGCATGTTGGGATCTGATTCTGACATCAAAGAAAGTTAGTTCTGCCCAATTTAGATCAAGGCTTTCCTCCTGATGGGTCTTCTCAAGAGCTGGGAGCAGGTCCACGCTGGATCTGCTCCTCATGGCATGGGGTGTTCCAGAGCTCCTGGGTTCATTCACCACCAAAGCATTAGTGCTCTCAGCACCCCGTGCCCATCCCACCCCAGCTCCCTGGCAGGTAGGACACTGGCAGCAGCCAGTGGTGCCATCCCAGCTGTATCATCCTGACACCAGCATAAGGATCACAAGCCCCTTGTCCTCATTACTGTGCTCCTTAAAGCACTTCCCTTGTGCCTCCCCAAAGCAGATGGTATCTCAGGACACATCATCGTGTCTGAGAGCTCCTCTCACAGCCAGGTGAGCCCAAGGGCAGCTCTGCCTTCCCAAACAACGGCCATTGCCACCTATTCAAGCGTCAAGTCCAAACATGGACAAAGAACACGATGCTGGTGCTCTGGGCTGCTCGAAGGTGGCTCTCCTGCATCCCAAGCAGGGACAGTGGCACGGGTCCCATCACTCACCTGCTCTCCTCTGCTGCCTTTGGAACCTGGCAGGCCAATAAACCCCTTCAGAGAGACACAAAATACAAGTTAAAACCACAGAAGATGAAGGAAAGCACCAGATGTGCTCCTGGAGGCTGACAGGGCCAGGAAGATGCTGCTAAATGGGAGACACCAGTTTAGCTCTGCAGAGCTGCTGGGGAGGTTTGCTCTCCAACACGGACTGAAGGATGAGCAAGTCCTCCCAAGGCTTCCCACACCCCCAGCAGCCCCCAGCATGAGGATGAGGTCCTTGTTAGCCTCCGAAATCCACCACCCCACATTCCTTGGTCCTCTTCTCAGCTCCACATGTTGGGGGCTCAGCATCTGAAAAGCTGTTGTGCTTTTCAGCACAAGGGTTGTGCTCAGCTGGGCCACCGTGGACCAGGCCAAGGAAAAGCAGCTCAGCACCCAAATCCCTTGGAAAAAGGAGTGCACCCAATTATGTAGAAGGGAAGGGATAGGCAGGGAGGGGGCTGGGGCACCTCTGCTGCTGAAATCCATACAAAAATAAAAATAAAAATAAATCCAGGTTCCTGCAAGCAGCAGAGTCAGAGGAGCTTTGGAGTCTGGAGATGAGGAGCATGGTCATCCCCACCAACTCCTGCGCACAGATCCCACAGGAAGCTGGGGCTGGTGATGGGGAGCTGGGAATTCCCCCATGGTGCTTTGGGGGGCTGTGAGGGGGAGGATGAGAGCACCCCACACCCAGCCACCTGCTCCCACGGACTTACCCCAGGGCCCTCCTGTCCTGGTTGTCCCCTCAGCCCAGGGGCACCATCCGTGCCCTGCAAGAGGAGTGTTGGCATCAGCTTCTGGGCAGAGAGTGCCCAGCCCCACCGTGTCACCCTGTGACCCATTGTGTTCCCCCCCATCCCTCCCCCAGGGGCTGCCAGGGACCCCCAGGCTTCATTTATGAGGTTTGCTGCAAGTGCTGCTCCCTCTTCCCCTCTAAAAGCAGGGCCAGGGACACCTCACCCCACCTCTCAGGCCCCTCAAGCCTGGGCTTCACCCCCACAAGGTCAGAGGGAGCCAGCAAGAAGCTCTTACGGTGTCTCCTTTGGGACCAGCAGATCCCTCCAGTCCAGCCGGACCCTAAAGAAGAGCAAAAGGCGGTGGGAGGTTTGGGAGAAGAGGGCTTGCTGCTCACCGTCCTGCTCTGTGGATGAGACCCCAAGCACAGAGGAGCCCTGCCCAGCCCCCCAGGAACTCCTGTCACACCCCAGGGACCACGTCCCAGCAGCTCACCTTTCCCTTTGCCCACGGCACACGGCCTTTCCCTCTCACCCACTCTGGCTGACCGGACAGACACACAGGGTCAAGAATTTTGCACCCATTTACAAAGCACACGGGGCACAAGTCCCAGCAGTTCTTTTCTCACTTAGTAAGTCCATGGAGGAAGAATCCACACCTTGGAGACAGCGAGAGCTCCGAGCCAGGACAGCGGCCACTTACCTGCGTGCCCCTGGGGCCAGGGGGGCCACGTCTCCCCTGCAAGCCCTGTGGTCCCTGCAAAAGCAGTGGGGGATGAGGAGCTGCTGTTAGAATTAAATTCCTGTATGTACCGGGCAAAACCTGCGCTGCAAAAACCTCTCCTGGGCAGCAGGAGCTCCAGGGCTCCCAGTCGGCTGGCGTGAGGGGAACCCCCCAACCAGCACAAGGGGTACAGAAAGGATTCACGTCACCGTCTCAGCCCCTTTGCAGATTTTGGGGTGGGCTGGGATCACAGCCCAGCTGGAGAGACCCCTTCGGGCTGGGTGACCCTCGGGACACCCTCCCATCCCAGCATCCCCTCCCAGCTGTCCCAAGACACCCCATCCCCTCGAGGTTTGCTCGTCCCTCGGGGCAGGGAGCGCTGACAGCACCAACCTACCTTGGGGCCTCGGGGGCCAGACAAGCCGGGAGGGCCCATTTCTCCCTGGGAAGAAAGCAGGGAGTGAGCACTGCAGCCGGAAAATCCCAAACAGCAAAGGAGAACTGGGGCAGACCCACCTGAGAGCCATTGACCCCTCGGCATCCGACGGCTCCCGGCTGGCCCGGCTCTCCCTGAAACACAGGAGTGCACCATGCAGGAGACGGGACAGGAACTCCCACGGCATCTCCTGTGGGGGCCAAAGCAGCCCCAGGCTGGTGGGGATGCTGTGGGGACTTTATCAGAATCACAGACTGGTTTGGGTGGGAAGGGACCTTTCAAATCTGTCCAGTCCAACCCCCCTGCAGGGAGCAGGGCCATCTGCAACTAGAGCAGGGTGCTCAGAGCCCCATCCAATCTCCACTGGAATGGTTCCAGGGATGAGGCAGCAATCACCTCTCTGGGAAACCTTGGGCCAGGGTCTCACCACCCTCACTCACTGGTGTGTGAGAGTTTGAACACCTTTTGTCCTGTTGCAATTGCCCCCCCTCCACCTACTACCAGGAGGCTGCATTTTAAGCAGATTGATCCTTGCCAGGTGTAAATCAGCCCAAGGGATGAAACCAGGCAGGACATTGGGGCATGTCCCAGCCCATCCGTAGTGGCCCTGGGATCCAGACGGCAGCAGCTCCCCCAGCCCAGCCCCCCTCTATCTTTCAGCAGGGATTTGAACCAAAAAGCCATGACTTACCACGGGGCCAGCAGGGCCTGGGGGACCCACGGAGCCACCTTCTCCCTGGAGCAGGAGAAAGGATGCCGGTTTCTAGCCTGTTTTGCTTTGATTCTCTCCTTTTAGTCTTCACATCCCAAATGTCCCCTTTTCTACTTGATGTCCCTTGGAGCAGCCAGATCCCAGCTCCCCCACTCCCTTCATGTTGGAAGGTGCTTCCACTCACCACCACCAAACCACTTCCATTTTCCTTTTAAATCCTCTGCAAACCCTTCCCTGGCTGGGATGCCTCCCAAAGACATGGCACCAGTTAAGCCAGGAGAAGGTGCTGAGGTGCAAACGTCCATGTGGGAGATGTTGGAGGCAAGGGGAGGCTCCTGCTCCCCTCAGGCCTAGGGACAACGTGCCTGGTTGCTCTGAGGCAATAACACCATCAATAACAGCCACCTCCAGAGCTACAGATGTAGTTTAGGTCCAGCTCCCAGAAAAAAAAAAAAAAAAAAAAAAAAAAAAAAGAAAAGGA
>VWZK01016158.1:76489-136467 GCA_013396935.1 Baryphthengus martii
AAAAAGAATAGACAAGGATTTAGTAAGGGTGGACCACAAAGTGGTGCCCTTGACCTACGGAGCCCAAGTCCTCCTGCCTCAGCCCCATCTTTCCAGTGGGAGCAGCAGGCTCCTGCACCTCTTTGGGGAGGGCTGGTGACACAGAGAAAGTAGAACCACTCACCTCTGGCCCCACGGGGCCTTGGCAGCCCATCACACCCTTCAGACCCGACAGTCCCTAGGAGAGAAGCCGGGAGCGGAGTGTCAAAGAGCTCACCCCGAGGTGACCACCCTGAGGTGGCAGCTGCCTGTGTCCCATCCCTTGCAGGAGGGCCAGGGAAAAAACAGACAGAGACCAAGAGGGCTCTGCCCAAAGCCAGGAGAAGGTGGTTTGGAGCCAGAGGTGGGGCTTGGGGCCATCGCAGAGAAGCAAAGGGCTAAGCCCAGGGAAGGGGATGAAGGAAAGGAGCAATCCTGGCACGGCAGGACATGAGATATCCCCCGGCTTCCCCGATAACTCACGTGAAGCCCAGCAGGACCTGGCAGACCATTTTCTCCTTTCACTCCCTGGAAAAGCCAAGAACAGCCTGAGCACTGGAGGAGAGCACGGCCTGGGGCTTGGGGGACATGGCAGGGAAGGCACAACCACCTGCCTGACCCAGGCAGGGCTGTGACGAGCAAGGACGGACACTCTCACCTTGGCTCCCTTCTCTCCTTTCTCTCCAACTGGTCCAGGGTCACCCAAGAAACCCTGAAATGGGAACAACAAGGACATGGGAGCCCCAGATGGACCATCACGAGCTAAACCATGGATGCTGTGCCCCAAAGAACTGTCAGAGTGGTGCTGAGGGTTGGGATCCCCAGGTATGTGGTAAATCATAAAACTGTGGAATGGTTTGGGTTGGAAGGGACCTCTATACATCATCTAATTCAACAACCCTGCACTGAGCAGGGACATCTGCGACTAGAGCAGGTTGCTCAGAGCCCCAGCCAACCTAAACTGGAATGGTTCCAGGGATGCGGCATCAACCACCTCTCCAGGCTACATGGGCCAGGGTCTCATCACCCTCAGTGTCAAAAATTTCTCCCTTCTCTCCAGTCTGAATAGCTCTCTTTGAATTTAAAGCCATCACCCCTTGTCCTGTCCCAACAGACCCTGATAAGAAGTCTGTCCCCATCTTTCTGACAGGCCCCTTGAAGCCTTGAAAGGCCCCAAGAAGGTCTCTCTAGAGCTTTGTCTTCTCCAGGCTGAACAAGCCCACCTCTCCCAGCCTGGCCTCCCAGCAGAGGGTTCCAGCCCTCCCAGCATTGCTGGGGGTCCTCTGGCCCAGCTCTAGCAGGTCCATGAATGAAGGCAACCTCAGAAGAAAACCCTGGCTGCTTGTTCCCAGCCCAGGGCCACCCCATGGCAGCCACTCTGCTCCCATGTCCCAGGCTGGTGTCACACCGCACCACACACTGCAGTGACACTGGGATGTTCCAACACCCGCAGGACTGGGATGGGGCTCTCCACACCAGCACTGCACTGGGTTACAGCACCACCACTGCAGGTCACTCTGCTGGGGTGGACACCATGGTGCCCTGAGCTACACACAGCAGCAGTGGGAAAGAAAAAGAAAACCTTCATGGGCCAGTGCGAGCAGCTCAAAGCTTCACACATCCACAGCTGCTGAGCTTGAGCTGAGAGGGGTTGAGCCCAAGGCCAAGAGATTGTCCATTTGGATGCTGGGATGATGCTCACAGGCAAGAGGGTACAAAGTACAAGCCGGAAAAGATACAGGATAAAGCCTGTGGGATTGCTGTCTCAAAAAGAAAAAAATTGGTTTCAAACACCCCAGGTACAATCAGACCTTGGAGGAGCCCAAAAATCTCCCGAGCAGCTCTAAAAATTCTAGCTAACGTTTGCCTTAAAAAGCCTGGCGGGGTGGAAAGGGTAAGAAAGGTTGACAAACCACAAGCAGTGACTTTCTTATGGACATTTCATACCCTGGCTGACAATCCCCTGGAACAGCCCGGAGAGAAACCCCAGTGCTGTGCCCTGGCAGCTCCAGTGTCCCCCCCAGCTGGGGCAGCTCTGGGCACGGGGTGCTGGCACGGCTGGTGGCTGAGCGGGCACAGCGGCCAGGGGAGGGTGGTAGTGGGCACCCCACACCAGAATGTGACATCAGGCTGGCACATGTTGGGGAGGGATGTGGGCACCAGGCACTACTGGTACAGCACCAGTGCTACCAGTAATGAAAAGCTCTTGCTGTTTGGCATGAAGGGTACGTGCTGGGGCTGTGGCTGGCACCGAGCGGTGCCTGTGGCAGAGCAAGCGAGGGCCAGCTTACCTCTTCTCCCTTCTCACCGACCAGCCCCCGGTCACCCTGGAAGCCCTGCAGTCCCTGGGGAGAGGGAAGAATGAGCAGAGTGGGCTCTGAGGGGCTGCCCAGTGTCTCCCTCCCACATCCAGCTCCAGCCTCCATCCCCGCTCCCAGTGCTGCCTCCTTCCCACAGCCACCCCTGTGCAGGCTCCTGTGGGGCTGCTCAGAGCCCCAAACCTCTCAACGTGGTCCAGTCCCTGTCACCATCCTCCAAAAACCCCCTGAGAAAGCTTCCAAGACCCAGTGCATTGCCCATATTCCCCAGGGATTGCTGCTGGGGGTCTAGAAAAATGCAGGGACTGTCACACCTCCAGGTGACCAGCTCCACAGCTTGGACATCACCCGGGCCACCCATAATTGCTCTCATTTCTTTCTCTCCCTGCCCCTCCCAGTTATTTTCTCCTGTAAAAGCAGCTAGGGGGGGTTCAGTTGCAGAATCATAGAATCACAGAATGGCTTGAGTTAGGAGGGATCTTAAAGGTCATCTAGTTCCAAACTCGTGCTGTTGGTAGGGACACCTCCCACTAGAGCAGGTTGCTCAGAGCTTCATCCAGCCTGGGCTTCAACACTTCCAGGGATGGGGCTCCACAGTTTCTCTGGGCAACCTGTTCCAGTGTCTTACTGAGCCCGCTCAGCCCAGCCCAGCCCTCGTGCTCAGTCCCACCATGGTGCAGGATCTGCAATGCTTGGGTTATCCCAGCTGCACCTCCTCGGTGATGTCCTACAGCCCATTTTTTTTTCAGAAACATCAACCTCAAGGCCCTAATCCAGGCCTGCCTGGGTTTGTAGGCTTAGGAGGAGTATGTTAATTCAAGGAGGCAAGTGAACATAAAAAGCAGCAGCATTAGCAGCCCCTTGTCTCATGGCCAGGGCTTGGGTTTGTAGTTTCCCCACCTGACACCAGCCATGCCCTGGCCCTGCTGCTTTCCCACAGCTCACCTGCTCTCCTGGGGGCCCCCACGGCCCAGGTTTGCCATCCAGGCCAGGGAAGCCATCTGAGCCGGGGTAACCCACCCGTCCCGGCAGGCCCTGGAGCCCAGGTTCACCCTGGGAAGAAAAAACACAAGCATGGAAAACTAAAAAAACCAAAATCCACATCGTTCTGAACCCAATAAATGAAACACTGCGCTCTGCCCACTCGAGCTTTTGAAGCAACGCCCGCTAAACACCAGGTACCTCGCGAGATTGGACCCAAGAGAGGTGGTGGTCTCCAAGGGTCCCCAGGACAATCCTGAGGGCAAACTCAACCTCTCCAAATGGGCTCTTCCCACAGCCAAGCCCCCCAGCCCCACATCTCCCCAGCACTCCCACTCACCGTGTACCCCCGCCGGCCTTTCTCACCCGGCTCCCCCGGATCTCCGCAGGGTCCCTGCAAACAAACAGGGATCGAGTCAACAGACATGTCCGCCCCACATCCTGCTCCACGCTGAGAACCGCCCGAGCCCTGCAGAGACTGTCATGGGGAGGACAACGAGCAGGCAGCCTTGGGAAGGGCAGAGCGAAAGATTCGCATCCCTCAACATACCCGCTGCCCTGGCACCTTCATGGGGTCTGTGGCCAGGGCAGGTTTGGAGGGGGTGACAGATCCAGTTCCCTGTGCTTTTGGTACCTGACAAGGGGTCAAGATGGGGGAGTTTTGCCTTCGTTTGCTTTCCCTCACGGTGCTGTGAGAAGCATCACCCAGCAATCCCAGGGGCTGCAGACCCCCAGTATGGGGCTGGTCCCACACCAGTACTGCACCAACCATTCTCTGGCTTGATTTTGTGCTCTGGGAGGTGTCCCCGTGGTCCCTATCCCAGCATGGAGGCAGGACCCCAATGCCCCAGGGAAGAGAAGCCAGTACTGCTCAGCTGCCAGCGACCGAGAGGCAGCGGCTGCGTCTGCCAACGAAACCTGGGAAGCTGGATATCAACCCTCTGCTGGGTTTCGGTGGGAAGCAGACAAGCAAATCCTTCAGCTTCTCTGAAACCCAACCCCAAGGCCCTCAAGTAACAACACACCAGAAGCCACAGGGCAGCTGATGCTTTTTTGGGGCAGCCCAGGACTGTGTGAACGATGGCGCCACGGAACCTGGGGCTCTTCTTACTTACAGGTGCTCCTGTTTTCCCTGGATGTCCTGGGGGCCCAGGGGCTCCGGGTTTTCTCTGGATTAAAAAGAGAAATGTTAGGAAGATGAATCTTACTGATGAAGTACTTGGGGAGGAGAAAGATCAATCCACAGCAAGTTGCTCAACAGCTATACTTACCGGCCAGCCTGCCTGGAGGAGCTGGTAAAACGATGATTGCTGAAAGGAGAAGGGGGGAAGGGGAGCAAAATATGAAAAAAACCCACCCTAAATCCCCTTTTGCTGGGTTGAAAGTCTTTTTCCTGTTGCTTGGAAAGACACAGCAATGAACCAGTCCTCTAATTAATTTTTTTTTAATACCATGTGTATGCAAGTCACAGGACAAGGCTTAATCTGAGGGTGTATAAGAATCGCTGGCCTCATTAGCAAATGAAGACTGAGACCCCACTTCTGAAGTTTGCTGAAACTCAGCTCCCCCATGGATGCCTCAACAGCCTTGGCAGACCAGAAGGGTTTTGCATGTAGAGAGGTAGGAAACGTGTTAGTGGTGAGCACAGGTACCATCATATTTAACCCAGCTTGGACTAAAACCAGCTGGTTTGACACCAGTTTGCCCCAGGTGGGAAAGCCCCATCCCGAGCAGCTCCAGCTGAAGGCCCAGCTGAGGAGGACAGACCTCCAGCAGTCATGGACAGCAGGCTTCCTCCTCACTGCTCCGAGGAGCAAAATCTTCCATGCACCTCCAATTTTTTTTCAGAAGGCCAGATGACCACAAAGAGGAAAAAACCCACCCAAAAATCACAGGGTGGGCTAATCCCATTGCAGCCACAGCTCATCCCACTGTATTTCAAAGCCAGAGTGAAAGTCCTAAAAACTCCTAGTGCATTCTCCTCTCTCAACATGCCCAAATCGGGTCTCCCCACATTTTGAGAGATGTTCAGGAAATAAAACATCTATCTCCAACTACCAACCATCCTCCTGTCCTCCCAGCAGCACAAACCACGGTCACGCAGGAGTCAAAACCCACCTTTCCTCCTCCTTCCCACGGTGAACCCAGACACAGGGGCCAGGCAGCTCCTCCAAATCCTGGCTTGCTTCAAAGGCTAAGAAAATCCCCCTGCTCCTTGTTCCTCACCCCAATCCCAAGCAGCTGGAGGGGCAGGATTCCCACATGCTCCCCAGCTTCAGCCTCAGGGATGCCAGGAAAAACCCTCCCGCCCCCCTCCTCCAAAGATCCATCGCTGATACCAGAGGAGAGAGAAGGGAAAAAGCCAAGGAGCTCATTAACGAAAATAAACCCAGGCCTTTCAACATATGGAAATATTTCTAATAATGAGTGGGGCTCTTGGGGGCAGATGATGGATGGGATGGTTTCAGCAGCTCTAACACTGCATCAGGCATCTGGGCTCCTGTCAAGCTGATCCCAAATTGATTTCCGTGAGCAAACGGGTACAGCCCCTGCCAGGGCCAGGCCATGGTCCTCTTGTCCAGTCAGTTCTTATTTCCCTCAAAAGCTGCTCACAAAAACCTTTTTGGGGAGGTTGGAGCTTAGCCAATGCTTTTGCCTTGTCTTGGAAACCGGTGAACTCAGATTCACTCAGGACAGGATATTATTTCATTAGGCTTCAAAAGAAAAAAAAAAATCCAACTTTTTAAAAAGGAGGAAAAAAAAAACCCACAGGAGACGTGAACTCGTATTTTGGAGCCAAGGAGAGAAATTAATTGGCTTCTGCAATTTGAGCAGGAAATAGCGGGTGCTCTGCTGGCTGCAGCTCTGGTCAGCAGGGAGCAGGGCGATGGCCACGGGGACGGCAGGTGAGTGCAGGAGGGCATGGAGGATGGAGAGGGATCACCGTATGGATATGTCCCATAAATCTCCAGCTGAAGAGCAGGGTCCTGCAGCACGGGCTCAGCCACTCACCCCAGTCACCTGTGACCACTCCATGGCCACCTAGTCACGATGCAGTCAGAGCTACGTTAGCTGCCACCCTTCCAGTAGCACCCAATCCCTAAGAGTTGATTCATTTTTGCATGGAGTAGTGTTTTCTTTGGCTCTCAGGTTACCAGCCCTCATTTCCCAGCCTGACCTCTTGCTTTTAAAGGTACTGGGAGAGATAAAAAGAAAGGACTGGCTTGTGTTAGCACTGGGATGGCCAGCAGGACTAGGGCAGGGATCATCCCCCTGGACAGGCCACCCCTTGATTCCTGGGGTCAGTTTTGGGCCCCTCACTCCCAGAAGGAAATTGAGGAGCTGGAGCATGGCCAGAGAAGAGCAATGGAGCTGGGGAAGTGTCTGGAGCAGGAGTCTGGTGAGGAGCAGCTGAGGGAGTTGGGCTTGTTCAGCCTGGAGAAAAGGAGGCTCAGGGGAGACCTCCTTGCTCTTCACAACTCCCTGACAGGAGGTTGGAGCCAGGGGCTCGGTCTCTGCTCCCAAGGAACAAGTGACAGGACAAGAGGAAATGACCTCAGGTTGTGCCAGGAGAGGTTTAGGTTGGAGCTGAGGATCAATTTCTTGCCCTCCAGGGTTGTCCAGGCCTGGCCCAGGCTGCCCAGGGCAGGGGTGGAGTCTCCATCCCTGGTGGGGTCTCCAAGCCGTGGAGATGTGGTGCTGAGGGACAGGGATTAGTGGTGCCCTGGCAGTGCTGGGGGAATGGTTGGACTTGACGACCTGAAAAGAGGTCGTCCTCTTCCAACCAAAACAATGTTACGATTCTATGACTCGAACACTGCAGATGAAGCTCCCTAACAACTCCAGGAGCTCCAGTTCTCATTCCTCCTTTCCCAGCTTCTGTGACTCCACCACTCCCAACACCAACAATGCCAGAACAGGACAGCAACAGCTCCAGTCCCTCGAGTTGCACCAAGACGATGTCTTGGCAAACCCGAGCCAAGTCACAGGGGAGCAGCAGCCCCCCCAGCAGCTTCTCCAGACACCCCCGCTCCAGCCGCCAGCTCTCAGCTCTCCCCCTGAGCTATCTCCACACCGATTAGCAAAACCCAGCCCAGGGCTTTGGGCTCCCCTTTCCTGTTGCTGAGCGAAACGTCGCCGCCGGCCCGGCTGGGGTCATATGGCCACAGACACAATAGCCCAGCGAGGCTTTTGGAAGCCCCACGTCACCCCCACCAGACGTTGCCTTCCCCTCCAGATTGGCACCGTGCCAAGAGCACTGGGCCAAGCGCCAGCCAGGGGAGCCTGCGGTCAGGGCCCCGGCAGCCCTCCAGCTTCAGCTTCCCAAAGGCAGACGAGGTTGTCTGCTCCCTCCAGCACTCCCAGCATCTCATCCCCGAAGGTGGTGGTCCACCAAAGCGATCACGGTCTACGGCAACATCCATAGACAAGAGCGCTTCCGCCTGCAGAAGAACAAAGCCTGATGTCCCTTTCCAAATGCAGGCAGGGGGGAAAAAAAACCCAACAATTCTGAGTGAGTGTGAGGTGCTGTAACCATCGCCTGACAACAGGGACCGATTATGCCGATGTCCATTCCAAACACACCGAGAGGGAGGCCCTGGAGCAGGCAGGGAGGTGCTCTATGGCACTGCAGGCATCTTCCAGCCAACACGTCCAGCTCGCTCTCTCCCAACCCTGTTTACTCTGGTTCAGCACCGTGTGCCCACAACATGTCGTGAGATGATTGATAACAGCTCCAGAGCAGCAGGAGGACAGGAGAACAGGAAGGTCCTCCAGGTCAGTCAAAATACCTCTCAGTGATCAGCATTCCCATGCTTCCCAGGAGGAACCGATCTCCTCCAAGGTAGGTATTTATTTTCATAATAATGACCCAATACAAAAAACTGCAAAGGGCAGATCTGGCCCAAGGGTTTCTGGTTGGTGAATCCAAGCTCAGAGCCAGACCAGCACAGGGCCATTCTCCACCTTGTTTCTCCAGCCAGCATTGTCCTTTCCATGGGGTGAGCAGAAGGTGCCATTATTCCTCTTCACGAATGAATGAGTTGAAGATAACTCCCATGTCCTGCCCAAGCAGCAGGATTCGGGCGAGAAAATATCTCGTCCCGGCAAGAAGCCTGATGAACGCAAACCCTGCGTGACAAAGCCATGGCACACAGCTGGGGCACGGCAGGAACTGGGATACGGTGGAAAACGGAGCAATGCTTTGTAACTGGCAATGCAGAGCAGGAGGGAGGCTACTTTCTGCCTGGCTTGGATGCACGACGCTGCTGAGGGGCCTGGAGCATCTGTGTGGCCAGGAAAGGCTGAGAGCCCTGGGGCTGTTCAGCTGGAGAAGAGCAGCCCCAGAGGGGAGCTGATCAATGCTGAGCAAGAGCTCAAGGGCCCGCGGGGGGCAAGAGGCTGGGGCCAGACTCTGCTCAGTGGTGCCCAGTGACAGGACAACGGGCAATGGACACCAACTGGAACCCAGGAGGTTCCATCTGAGGAGGAGGAGAAACTTTCTTTGGTGTGAGGCTGTTGAAGCCTGACCCAGGCTGTCCAGAGACCTTGTGGAGCCTCCTTGTCAGGAGAGATTCCAAACCTGCCTGGACCCTGCGCTGCTGGGGCCCTGCTCTGGGTGACCCTGCTGGAGCAGGGAGATGGCACCAGCCGATCTCCAGAGGTCCCTTTCAATGCCCATCATACTGAAATTCTGTGATCTTTGGCCCTTGTCCTACAGAGTTAGGGCATGAACCACATTGGATGCGTCATGGATGCGTGTGGAGCACAGGGACCCAAGATCTCCTGGTCAGTACCAGGCGAAAGAGAGATAAGTGTGTGAGCAATGGCTATGAATAGAGTACACACTGATCTCACTTCACCCAAGAACAGCTGCTCACAGAGCCATCCCCAGTGAGCTGCACCTCCATCCTTGGCATCCTCCTTCTGCCTCCACTGCCCACTCCGCCTCTGTCCTCCCAACCCAACAGATTAGGAACCTTAAACCATCGTGAACCCTTCCCCCGAGCTCTCATCCCAGCAGTGCGCGGAGACACCTGCGCGGGAGCTGATGGGAAGGCGGAAGAGGAGATCCCGGAGCGCTCGCCACTTCAGTTGCAACTCACCGTGAAGGTCTGCCAGTCCTCCCTGGAGTTCCTCCAGAGGACGATGGTGGGGACACCGGGGATGCCCACAGGGCCTGGGTCACCCGGGGGGCCCGTCCGCCCCATGGCTCCAGGATAGCCCTGGGAAGACAAAGACAGCTCCTTAAAACCAGCTGGGAGGTTGACAGTCAAGACAGGCTCTGGCTCACGGCAGCCTTGGAGTGGAGCCCGCATCCAAGCACATTCCTGGGTTCAAATTGGCTCTTAGGACCTCAAGAATCCTGACAACAGGGAAAGCAAAAGAAATGAGCTTCACACACACGTGTCTGTGCCCAGATCCATCTAAATGCCGCAGGTATGGGAAGTGACACAGCTCATGGGATGAGGAGTTTGCCCCCCTCTATGGCTTGGGAAAGATGGAAACTGCCAGGGAAAGGTGGTTCAGAGCACTCTCGCTGTTTTACTGATGGGGAAACTGAGGCACCACCCTTAATCCAGAGCATCTCCAAGCATCTGCCAGTGCACTGGGCAATACTGGGTGTGGGAGCGGACCGAGCTGTGTCATGCAGGCTGCTGATTGATGGGATCCTGGAGCAGGAAGGGCAGCCGTGGGTCTGACCAACGCGGTGCTGAAGGACAGATGACCCTCTAAGAGGAGTTGGTGGAGGTAGCATGGGGCTGGACTTTGGGACACACCAGTATCCCTCCTGCAGGTGACCTGAGCCAAAACTGCTTCATCTCCCTGCTCTGCTGCCTCTGCAGAGCCATTGAGTCGCTCAGAGGAGACAGCAGCTTGTCCAGACAGTCAGCTCAGTCCTGAGCCTGGGCTTAAAACTATGGAATTATAGACTAGTTTGGGTTGGAAAGGACCATTCAAAGTCATCTAGTCCAACCCCCCCTGCAGGGAGCAGGGACATTTGTAACTAGAGCAGGTTGCTCAGAGCCCCAGCCAACCTCCCCTGGAATGGTTCCAGGGATGGGGCAGTGACCACCTCAACCTGGGCCAGGCTCTCACCACCCTCAGCGTCAAAAATCTCTTCCTTCTCTCCAGCCTAAATCTTCCTCTTTGAGTTTAAAACCATCACCCTTGTCCTGTCCCAACAGGCCCTGCTCAGAAGTCTGTCCCCATCTTTCTGACAGCCCCCCTTTAAGTACTGAAAGGCCACAGTAATACCCAATAAAAATAGTTTCTTCACTCTTCCAAACACACAAACAAATCCTCCCAGGCTGCAATTTCAGAAGCTCCTACTGCCCTCTCAATGAAAAACACCCAAACCATCTGTCGTTTTTGCCCCAGATCCTACAGCCCATCCCATACCTTTCCACATTTTCCCAGATACTCACTTTGTCTCCTTTGGGTCCCACCAGCCCCCGTCTCCCAGGACAGCCCTGAAAGGCAAAGGTGTAGAGCTGTGTCACCCCAAAGGGGGCCCTCCCAGCAAGTGGGGGAGATCCCACAGTGTCTGGGTGACCAGTGCCACGGCCAGAGCCATCCCAACACCAGGGAAGTAGGAATTGGAATGGCTCATTCAGAGCAATCCGGCAGCACCGAGTCTCAAAGCAAGACCCCAAAGAGCAGGGGTGTGTGTGTAGGTGGGAAGTGCACCCTATTTTACACTGCTCCCTTCCCCTCTCCTGCCCTGGCATCAGAAGGGAGTTCTGCTCGACCAGCTGAGCGGTAGAATCCTGTGGGATCCATCGCTGAAACACCCCGGACCATATGGCCGGGGAGCAGGAGCACATTTCCTGACACCTGGTGAGGAAAGGAGGTCAGGAAAAATCCCACAAAGCTGGGTCAAGGCCACACACTCAAAGAGCCTGGCTGAGGATGCAAACATCTGCAGCTTCCATCTCAGTTGAGCTCTCAGCCAGCCTATCTCTACTCCAAAGTGCACATTTTGGCCGAGCAGCGACCCCACTTTAGGACTTATTGAAGCATCTGTCCAGACAGAGACAAAGTCAGATGGGAGAGCTCAGCTTTTCTCAATGACAATCTGCCTGGAAGATGTCAGCAGAGCCTCAGAATGTGCCAGGATGCAGCACAGTGTCTACTTGGGGGTCTGCTGCAGAGCTGCTACTCAGACAGCTTGCAAAGAGCCTTGTCCAAGCCCAGGAGCAAACCTGGGACTCCCCATGGAATTACCACTGCCCCAGCACAGCTCCAGCTCATCCCTCTGACCCCCGAGGCAGCCTCGACCCAGCCTTGTGCCGACGGGAGAGGTAAAAGGGCCGAGCTGCACATCCAGAAACAGCTTTGCCACCGAGAGATGCTTCACCAAAGGGAATTTGAAGACCTCAAGCGCCCGGATCTGAAGCCTATGGAGCTCCAGGGCTCCATTTCCCCTCCCCCCCGAGCTCAGTTCGCACTCGGCACGTGTTGGTGCCAAACGGCACGGGCAGCGGGAGCCACGCTGGCAGCTCCAATCTGGTTTCCAAACCATGGGTATTAGAATCATAAAATTTAGGTTGGAAAAGACTTTAAGATCTGTACGATCCTAAGGTCTTTCAAGAATAAAGCTGACACTGCCAAGTCCACCATTGCTGAAGGAGGTAAAATAAAGCAATTCCTGCCCACTGCAGGAATTAAAACAGGCACCAGAAGGGGCAGGGCCCCCTCCCAGTGCCAGGCAGCCCCTCTGTTTATCCACTCCTTTAAGGTGCTGCTAAGTGACTCCTTCTGCCAGAAGGTGCCTGGTTTGGAGTCGCTGGGATTTTACTGGGAGCACCACACACCCATGGCAAGCTGCCTGGGGACAGGTTCGTCCTCTTCACCCTGGGTGCAGATACGACTTGGATTCTTCAGTAAAAGTCCTGTCCAATCCTGAGCCTCCTCAAAAGAGCTACGGGGTCCGTCATCACTTCTGGGTGCAGCCTCTAGCTCACCTCCCGTTTGGACACCTGCTGCCCCAAGTCCACAGCTGAGATACACCAGCAGCCCACGGGGTGCCCAACAAACCCTTCCTCAGTCACAGCCATCGGTGGCTCGTGGTGCTCTGAGGACACTCGAATGCACCAGAACCCTCTCTGAGATGGCCAGAGAGCTGTTCCTTCTCCTGCTTCACCTCCAGGTGTTGGCCACGGCCACTCCCAGCACGAACACCAGTGCTGCAGAGCCAACACGTGCAGTCCCAACGCACAGCGGAGAGACAGGTTCGAGCCACAGGCGCAAAAGCCCCCCCTGAAACTTGACAGCATTTATTTCTCTCCCTTAAGCAGCTCCCAAGCTGCTGTCATTTTATGCAAACTAAAATGACCAGCTGAGAGCAGCAGGACCCATGAACCCAAGGGCTGTCAACATTTCAGGAGAGAAAAATGAAAAGCAATCCCAGAGATCATATCTCTCCTCTTGCAGCCACGGCCCGATGGCTGCAGCCCTGGGGGCTGCGAAACAGCGGAGAGCTCCTGGGAGGAGAGCACAGGGAAGGCTTTGCACTTGCCTGGCACCCGAGTTCACACCCTCCCTGACACCAGATGCTTCCAGCAGGATTCAATTTAAGCCTACAAATGGAAACCACATCTCTGCTCCTAAACAGGCAGCACTAAGTTTGAATAACAGACACCAAAAAAGAAATAAAAGAGGAGCCTGTGGGGACGTAGCACCAGCTGGGAAGCCCCATGAAACGCTGGCTGTGAAAGCTGAGGAGCTTTTGAACTCTGGCAACTCAATGAAATCCCTGCAAGGAGGATCAGCAAGATCATAAAAATCAGCAGCTTTTAAAGAACCTCTTGCCACTTCTCATGACACGTAGGTTTTTTTTCCCCACCGATCTTTACAGCGGACAAGGACTGGGATGGGAACTGAGGGCATGTGGTCTGTGGGGTCTACAGTCCATAAATATCCTAAACAGCATCAGGGCATGATCAGGACTCGGCAAGATCGTAAATAAACCTCCTCCCACTGGAGCAGCTACTTCGAAGTGTTTTCTGCAAAGGCATAAAAATCTCTGAGGGGGGCAAACCAGACGCACGTGAACCTGCACCGAGGGAGAGGACCTGTCGCGTGGTGGGGCAGGGCTGGAGGTCTGTGTCCCGCTGACTTCCTTGATGGGTGCTGCCAGTGAAGGAGGAGCAGGAAAACTCCACGAGTGAAAAGGTTGATGTTAAATCCCCATTATTGCCAAACTTAGATAAGAATAAGGGGAGATGTCACCTTCAGACACTGTGTCCAGGTCCTGGCCGCAAGGCTGCCGAGGTGAATCATAGAATGCCAGGTTGGAAGGGATCTCAGGGATCATCTGGTCCAAGCAAAAAGTTTAAATAAGATGGCCTAGAACCCTGTCAAGTTGTGTATTGAAACATAAGGACTCAGGAAGAGGGTGAGCCACCATCCCAGCACACACAACCATCACCAAAACCAGAGGTAAGAAAAAGTCCCATGCCCAGAGGAAAACCCCCAAATTCCTTTTAATGCAGTTTTCCAAGGCAAGGGCACCGATCCTCTGGTTTTCCTTCCACAGGATACATTCAAACCACCAAAATCTCCATCACACCTTCGCTGCCATCACCCTGAGCACGGGACACGGCAGCAGCGAGGTGCGTGGGTACGAACTCAGGGTGCCAGGGCTGGGCAGCGGCTCCAGAACAGGTTCTACCTGCCCAGACCCCTCCATGGCTCAGGAGAGGCAAAGGGGCTTGATGGGACTGAGACCCAAGGAGGTAAGAGGACCTTTGGAGACCAGAAGTAAGGGCAGAGCCCACCTGCCCTCAGCCCTGGGGAGCGGGAACAAAACATCAGGAAAGGCTGCCGGGCTCAGGGCGTGATTTTAGCTAAAACAACCGCTCTAACTGTGCGTGGCCTGTGCTCCTGCAAAGCTTCAAGTCTACACCCACCTGCACCAGCATCTCCAACTCCTAATGCCAGGATGGAGGTGCTTGTACCTCTGTTTCCCCCCAGGATGCTCACAATCAAGAAAAAAAAAAAAACCATCTCAACAGTTTTTGAGAAGGAAAAGCAATTCCCTCCCGGCTGGGTCCCCTCCTGCAGGCTGACAGCAGGGCTGTCAAGCGCCAAGACATTTCCTCTGCTCCTGGGATTTTTTCATCCCTCAGCATCTGTTCCTTTCACCATTTTCTTCTCTTTTTGAGGGAAGAGCTGCAGCAGCAAAGAGGCGGCTTGAGGGGGAAGCTCATGGCCCCAAATTTAACCATTTTCCCACGAAGCCTGGCTCGTCGATGACAAATTTAGCACCAGGTCCCTCAAACAGCCGAAAAACCAGCCGTGGGTGGAGACCTGCCCCGAAGCCTCCAGAAGAAGCCCTGAGGGCAGCCCCCAGCTCAGGGCCTTCACCTGGGTGTCTGCCCAGGCAGGGAGGAGAAGGTGCCCAAGGTCACTTCTGGAAGTGGCGCTGAGGAAATGAAATGGGATTTTTCTAGAGGGATTGTTAAGACAATGTAATTGAAGCAGGGAAGTCATTTTGGCAGAAGAAATAAACGTGGGAAAACACATAAAAACATTTTTCAGCTACTTTGCAATGAAGACCGATGACTTCTTTGAAGATTTATCTCTTCTGAGTTTACCATTTGGGTTTTAATTTCCTTTTTTTTTTTCATCCACTACAATGGATGAATAATCTGAAGAATAATCAAAACTCATTTTGAGACAAATTCAATGCTCTGCTTTGCACCTCCCCAAATTTTTGGGGTGTTGCGGTGTTAGAGAAGCCAAGGCCAGCGGTACCAGCGGGAGTCATGAGCTGACACCTGGGATTTGCTGCAGGGACAGAGGCTGGAGAAGATGGCTTGGCCCCAGTCTGAGCCCCTCAGCCTGCCTCTGGGCAGGACCAGGGTGCAATGGAAACCAACAACGTGGTTAAATTACTTGAGACCATCTCTAGGTCAAGGGGGATCAGGGAATCACCTTCTTTTCAGTTGCCACTGAAGTTTCTTCAGGGACAACTGGCACAAACTGGAACCCAGGAGGTTCCATCTGAGCAGGAGGAGAAATTTCTTTGGTGTGAGCATGTGGAAGGCCAGCCCAGGCTGCCCAGAGAGGTTGTGTCTCTGGAGAAATTCCAAACCTGCCTGGACACTGCGCTGTTGGGCCCCCTGCTCCAGGTGACCCTGCTGGAGCAGAGGTGCTGGATGAAACGATCTCTAGAGGTCCCTTCCAACCCCCACCATGCTGGGATTCTGTGGGACTCTGTGACATTTAAAAACCTTCTCACATGGCCAGCAGGCTGCTGCCCGGCCCCACGCTGACTACATGGAGATTGCCCTCCCCAGTTTCCCACGGCGAGCTGCTGGTACCACAGCTCAGCAGCTTGTGTCCACCACAAGAGAGAGGATGATGCACCATTACTCATCCCTCCCCCTCCTCTCCTCCTGAAGCCATGGCCTCCACCACTCACCGGTAGTCCTGGTGGTCCTGGCAGCCCCGGTGGTCCCGGCTTCATGTGAACCTGCTGCCCCTGCGAGATGGGGTGTCCTGTTCCGAGTCGTGGGACGGCAGGGCTGGCTGCTACCGGAGGATGCTCCAGGACACCTACTGCTGACCTTGTGCCCAGGGAACCTTTGGGCGCATTTCCTTTGGCCCGATGCGCCAATGGGGAGACCTTGGTGAAGGTGGCAGGCACGTCCAGGTCAGTGATGGCATCGCCGGGTTTGCTGGGCGAGAGCCAGCGCCGGGTGCCTGCATCACCCGTCAGCTTCTCCGTAGTGACGTTCTCCTCCTGGGGGTCGGAGGCACGCTCCTTCTTTGCTGCTCTCTGCGTTTTGATGGAGCGTCCTGGGCAGATAAAAGCACCATCAGGTCCCCAGGCACCACGATGGTGCATGGGATATCTGGAGAAAACCATGAGTATGGACTCACCAGAGCTACCAGTATCCCATGGGCTCCTCCTGCCAAGCCCTGGCCTGCCAGGACCGGTGATTTTATTATAGGTGGAATTCAACAGCTCAAAGCCTTCATCTTCAATAGAAAGGCTACCCTCCTCTTCCTCAGCCGAAGGCATCTCGTCAGCAGAGAGCGAAGCCAGGGCGCTCCCATCAGGATGGAGGTTGAGGGTCTCCGTGGCATCCTCCCATGTCCAATGTGGCTCCAGGGTCCGATCTGAATTGGTGAGTCTGGAGTCCTGAAAAGGAAAAAGAAACAAAACGACATCTGAAGTTTTCACTTTTGGGTTTTTTCCCCCTCTTCCCTGCTTAACACTTCTGCTTCTTCATTCTTCTGGGGGTGAGGCAGCTCATGGTTTGTGGGCCCCAGGCAGGAGGCCCCGAGCTCCAGGGCAGCTCGTCAGTAGCGAGCAGGTCAGTTCAGCCACCTACAAACCAAAACTTGCCCTCCACAAGGGACACGAGCCAGTTGTTGGCATGGGCCACACTAACCCAGACCTCTTCTCACAGCCCCACTCCAACAGTCATAGAATCACTGAATGGTTTGGGTTAGAAGGGACCTTAAAGATCATCTAGTTCCAAGACCTTTGCCATGGGCAGGGACACCTCCCACTAGAGCAGGTTGGTCAGGGCCTCATCCAACCTGCTCTGAGCCTTCCCCACAACAGTCTGTGCTGGCGGGGGCATTCAGAGAAGAGCCCACAGCCTAATGCTCCCTGCTGGGGGTTGGACTAGATGAGCTTTCAAGGTCCCCTCCAACCCAAAACAGTCTATGTTTCTATGACCTGCATTTAAAAAGCACATCAGTTTTGCAACCAGCACCAGCGTGTCTCAGACTGGGCTTCTAAACCGAGTCACATGCTCACAGCCAGGGTTGCGTTAGTTTGTGGGTGTGAAGGATCTTCATCTTTCCTGGAGCAACTGGCAGCATTTCCACCACCCTCACCTGCCCCAGTATTTCCAGCCTCCACTCAAAGCTCGTGCCAAGTTCCCACTGAACTCCACGGGCACGGACAACCCGGCACATGGCACCAAGGAGAGCTGAGTGGGACCTCAGCCCTGGCTGGTGGATCCTTGGAGCTGGTGCCATGAAGCTGATGAAGAGATAGTCTGCGAGAGGTCACTAGAGGGAGATGCAGGCCCACGCTTGTCTTGTGGAGCTGCAGAAAGGGTGTGAAGAAAGGTACAAGGAAATAGCATCTTTCCCATCATTCTTTCCATCCTATCTTCCGTTAATTGATCCCATTACTTGGCTCGGATTCTGCTCTGCACCATGGACCCAAGATTGTGACGGGTTGTGTGGGAGCACCAAGGAGGATTTGCAAGAACAACAAGTAGAAAAAACAATTTCACTGCCAGAGCTGGTGATTCTGCAGGTAAGGACCAGTTCCTCTTGTCCTGTTGCTTGTTCCTTGAGAGCAAAGACCGACACCATTGGCTCCAGCCTCCTGTCAGGGAGTTGTGGAGAGCAAGGTCTCCCCTGAGCCTCATTCTCTCCAGGCTGAACAAGCCCAGCTCCCTCAGCTGCTCCTCATCACACTTGTGCTCCAGCCCCTCAAGGTCCTTCTGGGAGTAAGCGCCCTGGTCCTGCTGCCACCCCAGTGCTCCACAGCCAGGATGCCAGGGGCCTTTTTGGATGAGTCAGAAAAGACAAAAAGCAAAGGAAACAGAGCTGGCAAGTGGGAAAGCAAAGACCAGAGGTGACCAGCCAGACCATCTTTCCCCGAGACCTCCAGTGAGGACGTGTCATCCTGCCTTGCAGACTGGGATAAACCACTGGATGCAACTACAGGATAAAATTGAAAAACCAGGAGAGGAATGAGAAGCAATTTAGAACAGACAACCCTGATTCATCTCCAGCCAACTCCCTTTAACTGGCTTAAGCAACGAGACTCAGATTTTCCCCTGGATACCACCCTGCCCACGGCTCAAGCTCCCAGCAAGCTGGTTACCACCACAACCCTAAGGAAGATAAAGAGTGAGCTGTTTACAGCACCCAGTGTTGGGGGAAAATTCCAGAAGAGAGTGTACAAGGGCAGGCGGGATGGGCCTTTGAGCAATCTGGTCTAGTGGGAGGTGTCCCTGACTGTGGCAGGGGAGTTGGAACTAGATGAACTTTAAAGTTCCTTCCAACCCAACCCATTCTGTCATTCCATGACAAGCCCTTTCCCTGCTGCCCTTAGATCAGCATTAGCTGATCAGAAACTCCATCCAGAGGGTAGCACCTTTCCAGCAGAAGGTCTTGTGGTTCAGCTTAGGCTCTTCACAAATATCAGAAAATAACCAAGGCAAGAGCATTTCTCCCTGTGACAGCATCTGCAGAGCCCAGGGAGGAAACCAGCCCAGCCCTGCCGGCCCCATTCTGCTCTAACCTCACAGCCCACCCACAAACCCTCCCACCTTCCTCACGGAGGCCAGATCCGCAGAATCCCAGCATGGCGGGTGTTGGAAGGGACCTCTGGAGATCACCTAGTCCAACCCCCCTGCCAAAGCAGAGTCACCCAGGGCAAACTGCACCAAACCCAAATTGCAAGGTAACCATGAACATCAGCTCATCAACTATTTGGGTATTTTCTTTCAACCTCAAAGTTGCAGCCACGTAACAGATGGGCAGGGCCAGGACAGAGCTGCCAGGCACCAGCTCTGCCCACTGCACAGTCACATTTGCAGTCCCCTAGGGCGGGACATGCTCTCAGGAGGACAAGGTAGGATCCTTTGGTGCTTCCTCATCATGCATGTTATTGGGACTACATCATAGAGGCCTAGAATGGCTTAGGTTGGAAAGGACCTCAGAGATCATCTAATCCAACCTTCCTGCCATGGGCAGAGACACCTCTCAACTAGACCAGGTTGCTCAAGGCCTCATCCAGCCTGGCCTTGAACACCTCCAGGGAGGGAGCATCCACAACTTCTCTGGGCAATCAATTCCAGAGTCTCATCACCCCTGTAGTGAAGAACTTCTTCCTAAGATCCAGGCTAAATCTATTCTCCATCAGCTTAAAACCACTTCCCCCTGTCCTATTGCTGGACACTCTTGTAACAAGTCCCTCTCCAGCCTTCCTATTGGTTCCCTTCAGGTACTGGAAGACAGTTAAAAGGTCCCCCTGGAGTCTTCTCTCCTCTATGCTGAACAATCCCAGTTCCCTCAGCCTATCCTCATAGCAGAGGTGCTCCATCCCCTGGATCATCTTTGTGACCTTCTCTGGAATCGTTCCAACAGATCTATGTCCCTCTTTTGGTGGGGTCACCAGAACTGGACACAGGATTTGAGGTGGCGTCTCACAAGAGCAGAGTAAACGGGGAGAATCTCCTCTCTTGATCTGCTGGCCACACTCCTCTGGATGCATCCTAGGATAGGGTTGGCCTTCTGGGCTGCCTGAGCACACGGCTGGCCCACGTTGAGCTCCTCAATCAACACCCCCAAGTCCTTCTCTTCAGGGCTACTCTCAACCCACTCCATGCCCAGGTTGTTACTGTGCCTGGCACTGGCCCGACCCAAGCACAGAACCTCGCAGCTTGACTTGCACTTGACATTCTCCCTTCTCCTTCCTCTTGGGTCCAAGGCAAAACAGGGCTGTGAAACCGAGTTGAGGAAAGGCAGAGACCTGCCCTCACCACCCCCCCACCCCTCTTTCTCCACTCTGCAGCCCTTTCGCACGCAGCAGAGTCATTTCTTTCCTTTCTCCTTGTCCCACAGCGCTGCCGACCGTCAGGGGGAGGGAGCCCCAAGGGACTGGTGACAGTTTGTATCCAAAGCAGACATTACTCACCCCAGCCAGCTTTACACAGCCACCATTAGTGTCCAGAATTAAATGAGTCTTCCCAAACATATCAGAATCGATGGATTCAACGACGCGGGGGTAAAACCCTCCAGAGGCTCCTCCAGCCGAACGTGTGAGCCAGATTTCAAGGGCAGTTCAGTGCCCCCCCATCTTTAGCTTTAACTAACTTCATTTGTGGCTGTGTTTCTGTTGAAGCAGGATGACTGAGCTGGCTGTGGTCAGTGAAGAACCACAACACACGTGCTCTAAATCAGCTTATTTAAAAAAAAAAAAACCAACACTATATACCATTAAAAAACCCTTAGTTTATTTTACAAAGTCCTTTCAGGCAAGAAATCAAACAGCTGCAGAAAAAGTGTTCAGACTAAACCTCAACTCCATCATTTACACATCTTAAGAACAATTCAGCTGTTAATTATGAGCAGCCACATTCCCTGCAAGGTCACCTTCCCCCAGAGGAGGCGAGAGGAGCCAAAGGGGAACTAAAAAGCTCCACAAGCAGCTGGTTCACCCTCCGTAGCCTGGCCTAGCACTGTGGGGCTGATTCCTTGCCCATCCCCAGCAAGGAGACCCACGTCCACCTTGGGAAGGGAACTGCAGACCACAAGGCAGATCTGGAGACTCTACAGACCCACAGCTGAGGTGCCCTTGACTCTACCCACAAACCCCTTAACAGACCCACAAAGCTCATGCTTGGCCATAGATATCAGTTGTCCACCTTAGAACGATAAAATAAGAAATAGGGACCTTTCACTTCCAAGCTCTATCTTGGAGACCATGGACATCACCACTAGCTTCAGATGAGCCAAGCAGATGCCCAAGACCCAAGGTTTCAGGTGATCCTTTGGCATCACAACAGCCTCGTTCTCACTTGGAGCTTCCTTCTAGCCAAGGCCTTTGCTAATAATTAACAGTAAGTCAGGAAAATCAAAGCACCCAACAGAGCCGTAAGAGGGAAGATCTGGTCACCAGACCCAAAGCGTCCACTGGCCCAGTGAGCTGAGGGAAGGTGCAGGAGCAGCTCAAGGCTTTCCCACTGCTAGGATTCACCAGTTTCACCAAGGATGGACAAGTTCAAGGCACGAACTGCTACAGCAAGAGGAAAACCTTGCTGGATGATTTCACATTCTGAGCTCACATGTGGAAGAGCTCGCATGCTTCCATCTCAGGAATGAGCACTGAGGCACAAGATCCAGGTGTTTCCTGCACAAGGAGCATCTCTGGGGTGAGTAGTGGCCAGACCTGCTCCCCAGAGCCCACGGGCTGGTGCTGGCAGATTTTTTAGGACATTTTCTCCTCCGCAGCAGTGGCTGCTGCCATGGAGACTGGGCTCGGCTTTCCCTGGGCTGCCATGTGAATGTCTGTAGCAAGAAAGCTCTTAAAATCCATGGACTGTTACATGGGAGTCTTATCATTATTTTGCTGTTAAACTGCTAAAAAGGAGAAGCCACCTGATGCCTAGATGGACCTTAAAGGTCCAGGACAGAGGGGCTGCAAAAGTCCCATGGAATCCATTAAAATAAATCCGTGGAGGTATCGCTCCACCCAGGAAAGCAGAGGGGAGGTTTCTGAACACCCCCCCTTCACACACCACCAGTAGTAGCCATCCTCACACTGTCCCGCCAGAGATGCTGGCATGGAAAAGCTTGCCTGAAGGCAAGATAAAATTGGGTCCCTGATGCAACCAAGCCTGCTCTGACATCACCTGCCACCCTACAAAGCCAGGCCTCCACTCCACCCTAGCCTCCTTTAACTGCAAAATTTTGCTCCGGATTTGGAGGCTGCATCCATGCAGATGCTCAGGAGCATCACCATGGGTCTCCTCACCAAGCTGGGGTGCTGCTGAGCACTGCAGAGGAAGCCCTGCTACCAAGGCCTCCTTCAAAGCTTGAGGAGCCCCTTTGGAGAGAACCTCAACAGCCCTGTTCCTCATTTATACATCCCAGAGAAGCTCCTAAGAAGGGGACAAATGTCAGCAGAGACACACGGCACCTGGGTGATGATCACCACAGGACAGCAGCTCCCTCCATGGGAACAAGGTCAATATTTGTTCTGTGTGCAGCAGTCCCTGGAGGGGGTAAAAACCACAGCTCCTTCTTTATGAGCTGAAATAAAGAATTTAGTTTTTACTTCCAAAAATTAAATTGCAAAGTGGTGTGGTTTTGAGGTTACGTTTTCATTGCTTTGGGGGGTTTTCTGATTAAAACCAGTCTTGAAATACAGCTACAACGGAGAACAAAAAAATATATCAAACTACTTCCAACATAACCTGTATTTCTCCCTCCAACAAATTCTGCCAGTTTGGACACAAAGTGCTCATTTCTTTAAAACACATTTTGCAACAAATGAAACCACAGTATTGAAAAGTTTCAGCTACAGCCACTTGTAAGAGAACCTGGTGCCTTTAAAGGTCCCTTCCAACCCAACCCAGTCTCTGATTCTGTACATCTTGAAGAGGAAAACTGATGAAAGATGCCAGCACCTCTCTGCTCCATCAGAGATCACAGGGGCTGGATGACGAAGCCCATGGGCATCAATAGCCAGGAATCATTCAAAAAGCAGAGGGCAAATGGAGGCCTGGCTTAAAAAGAGGCTGGAGACTCTGCTTCGTGGAAACAACTCTGCAAGGGCAAAGATTTCAGAGCCAGGTCATCAAAGGGTAAGACATCCAGACACAGCCGGCAGACGGCATCAGAGGAGGAAGAGGATGGTGGGAAGCCAAGTCTTACGGCCTGAACTATGTCCACACTTCCTATAACACCAAGTTTAGTTGTTCTTGTGACCAGCTGCCCAGGTCTTATTAACTACAAGCTGAGGCACTGCAGGGGCAGGAGCTGAAGCCTTCAGCAGGTGAAGTCAGTGTGGAACAAATCCACAGGATATGTCCCAGCCTGAGGATGCCAACTGCCACCAGGAAAGAAAGATGGGAACAATCTTTTTAGCAGGGCTTGTTGCAACAGGACAAGGGGTGATGAGTTTAAGCTCAAGGAGGGAGATTTAGACTGAAGAGAAGGAAGAAATTTTTGAAGCTGAGAGTGATGAGAGCCTGGCCCAGGATGCCCAGAGAGGTGGTCGCTGTCCCATCCCTGGAACCATTCCAGGTGAGGTTGGATGGGGCTCTGAGCAACCTGCTCTAGTTGCAGATGTCCCTGCTCCCTGCAGGGCGGTTGGACTAGATGAGCTTGAAAAGTCCCTTCCAACCGAACCCCAGTCTGTGGTTCTATGATGTCAAGGTCCAGCCCTAGCAGCTGACACCAGCTCAGTGTTGAATTCCTACACATTGCAGACGAGTGTTTTTTAATTCAACTTCAACATCCAGCATGGGAAAGGTCTGTTCTGGAAACTCTCATCTGGTGAGCTCAGGGGAAACGGGTCTCTAAGCTAAAAGTTACCGGTCTCTTAGGCCCAAGTAATCACGTCTGACTTAGATTGGTTCTGTGTAAACAGAACCAAAAGCCAAAATCAATAGCACACATGCTTGCTCCTTTAAAAAGGCCAAATTTAGAGAAGAACCAGCTGAGAAAGACAAATTGGGAACGGCTTTAAACAGCTCAGGAGTTGTCCAAAAGGCTGAGAGTGGAAGCAGAAGGCATATGGGTTTAAAACCCCCTGAAATAAGATCTGCGAAGTGAGGAACGGGCACAAATTGAAAGCAGTCATTAAGGATGATAGAAGAAAAAAGGAACTGACTTGTGATAAGCAATGCAGAGTCTGTCAATTGTAGAAAATCAGCCTGGACAAGTTAAATAAAGACAGGAGAAGTCTCTGACCTGGCCGTGGCCTCGTTGCAACATGGGGTCCCCACCACATGGAAGCGGCTGAACCACCAGCAGTGGTGTTGGGAAGACGGAGCCGCATTTCCGTCCACACTAAAGAAAAACCAGATGGGAGTGAAATACTTTCCATTCCAGAAGTGACAAGGAGGAGGGGTTTATCAATCCTGTCCCACTGATTCAAACTAAACTGCATTAAAACAGTCAGCTCTCCCAAACACAAGCACTGATTTTTTTTTTTTTTTTAGGTTGGCTCAAAGAGCTGGGGAAGCTCCAGGGGACTGGGAAAAGGCTTTATGTTGTGCCAATATGCAAAAAATAAAAACAAAAAAAAAAGAGAAAATAAAAAAAGGCAAACAGGAGGCCTTGAGTAATTACAGACCTCTTCCCTCAAGCAAAATAACAGAGCAACTGATACAGGGCTCATTAATAAAGAAGCCACAGATAATGTAATTAATGCCATGGGTTTGAAAAGAGCTGCCGCATAACGAACTTGGTATCTCGCCCAAGGGGACGAAGAGTGTTTTGTTGACAAAGATAACAGTGTTGATGTAATGATCCTAGACTTCTGTGGGGCTTTTCAATTACTATGGCCTGAGAACATGAGCCAAAACCTCAACTGATTTCCTAAATGGCAAACAGGTTAAAACCCAGCTCGGAGCATCTCTGTCTCCAAGAGCCCACAGAACCCGCCTGACGCGTTGCCCTCCTTCTCAGCCAGGTCAGGCTGGGCAAAACGTGCTTCAAAGCTTAGTGTCTTCTCCCAGAAAACACGTTTTTGTTAATAGAAACATCTTCTATCCAACAGACAAAGCTATAACGGGATTTGTCAGAGGGCTGGAGCATCTTCCCCTATGGAGACAGACTTTGAGAGTTGGGTCTGTTCAGCCTGGAGAAGACAAAGCTCTGGGGAGACCTTATAGCGGCCCTGAATGGGGCCCAACGGAAAGTTGGGGAGGGGCTTTTTAAAAGGGCTTGTAGTGATAGAGCAAGAGGTAACGGCTTTAAGCTGGATGAGGGTAGATTTTGACTGAATATTAGGAAGAAGTTTTTCACTCTGAGGGTGGTGAGACACTGCAACAGGTTGCCCAGGGAAGCTTTGGAGCCTCATCCCTGGAAGTGTTCAAGGCCAAGTTGGATGAGGCTCTGAGCAACCTGGTTTAGTGGGAGGTGTCCCTGCCCATGGCAGGGGCTTGGAACAAGCTGATCTTTAAGGTCCCTTCCAACATAAGCCATTCTGTGACTCTACGATTTATAAGCTCAAGGTCTCTTCCAACCCAACCTGTTCTACAGTTCTATGATTCCCTGGATTTTGTCCTCTCAGTCCATTACCACCATTACAAACCTGGCCTGTCAGCACCCTCAGCAGCAGACCAGCAATGTGCTCCCCAGCTGCCTGCCTGCTGCTGCAGCACCTGGGTCAGGATTAAACCCTGGAGCGGCCGGTGGGAACCCAGCTGCTAAAGGCTGTTTGGCCAAACATGAAGCACAGTTTGCAAGAAGGAGTTAACAAGGTGTAGCTGGACAGTTTAAACCAGGAACAGGAACAGAGACTGTCCCCAAGAAGTTAACAGCATCGCCTGGGAGGGTGAGGGGAATGCAGAAAGGCCTCCGTACTACTTAGTCACATATACAAAAAAATTCTCAATTTACATTTGCTGGCAGGTTTCTCCTTCAGGATGCCTGTTTGCATGAACTTGAACATCAAACCTTGGCTGAAACCCCCAAATAACATAAAAGACTTGCAGCCTGTGTCACTCAGAGCGACCCCTCATCTCCCCTGCTGCACACAGAGGAGCTGGAGACATGCTCCAAACTCCTGCTGGGTGACAGAAGCTCAGAGATTAAGATATCCCCCTGTCCCACCAGTGGGGCTCGGGACCAGCCACTCCTATCCCACCAGCAGACTCCTCAGGGAGCTACGCCAAGGACATACGATGCTTTGTAACCCCCAGAATCACAACCACCTCCTCCCACTGCAGAGCTTCAGCCCTTCCCATCCCCTCAGCCAGGGTGAGCATCAGCATCAGCAATCAGGTCCTCCCCAGGCAGACACCACGTCCCACGTGTGGGCAGAAGCAGCAGTCAGCCAGCTTCCTCCTGCACCATGCAGAGATCTGCCACCCTGCTAACCTCACCCTTTCTTTCCCTCCAAGAAGGAAAGGCCCACAGGCAGCTCCACAAACACCTCTAGGCACACAGTGGCTTGAAACTCAAAGAGGGAGGATTCAGACTGGAGAGAAGAAAGACATTTTGACACTGAGGATGGTGAGACCCTGGCCCAGGTTGCCCTGAGAACCATCCCAGGAACCATTCTAGGGGAGGTTGGCTGGGGCTCTGAGCAACCTGCTCTAGTTGCAGATGTCCCTGCTCCCTGCAGGGGGGTTGGACCAGATGAGCTTGAAAGGTCCTTTCCCACCCAAACCACTTGATAATTCTATGCAATGGCCTGATCCATCTCATCACCACCATCATCAAGCCACACCTCTTGGGCTCAACACAAATGAGGGTCACCTAAACTCACCTTGACCTCCACCAGCTTTGAGACACATCAAGCTACATTCAGAGCATTAAAGAGAGCAATTCCAATAAAGAAAATAACAGCCAGTAGCCGTGCCTGTGGATTTTGGCTTTTTACCCAATCGCTCATTAGAACAACTCATTTCCCCAGGAGACATTAGGGTGGTGAGACACAGCAGGGGGGCACAAGGAGGGGCCTTCCCTGCACACACCTCCTGCAGCGAGGCAGGAGAGTCATACCTGAGCAGACGAATCCTGGATTTCATTGGTTTCTTTTGGCACCTACACAGTTGGAGAGAGAAAGAGGAAAAGTATCACTGCCCAAGGACCTGCACCAACTTCAGTGTGTGGTTATTGTTGGCTCCAGGATTGAAGAGCCTGCTGCCTCCAACAGCATGGGAAGCACCCAGGGAATGCCTACTGGGAAGCAATCATTCATAGTAACATGAGGGTACAGCTTTTGATGGAACCTCTCCAGTCTTTGAGTGGTTTTTGCACTTTCTTTTGGGTTTGGAGCTTATCAGCCCCTAGGAGGGCCAGTAAGGGATGGGAACTGGTGTGAAATGGAGCAGAATTATCCTGTGGGTTTCCACTTGCAGTCAACTTTCTGATGCTTAAAATAAAACCTTCTCCCTGCTGGGTAAGACACTGGAGCCGGTCAGGTGAGTGCTCCAGGCCAACAGAGCACAGGATACTGCAGATATTAAGAGCAGGTTAAGAGGAGCCCACCACCTTGCAGGCTCAGAGGACACATCTTGTACCTTTTAAACCAGAGATTTGTCCTTACTTCTTGGCTCTAGGGAGCAAGTTCAACTTATCTCAGAGCTACAGCCAGGACCTCAGGGCTGTCAGCTTGAGAAGTGCCAGGTATTTTATATATCTCAATGCCCTCTTTCTCTGGAGAGATTCCAAACCTGCCTGCAGGTGATCCTGGACCCCCTACTCTGGGTGACCCTGCTGGAGCAGAAGGGTTGGACAAGGTGATCTCCAGAGGTCCCTTCCAATCCCCATCATGCTGGGATTCTGTATCATTTTGAGGAAGACTATGGGTTACTCTTGCTGGGACACACCATTGTTCCCTCAAGCAGGCAGACAACCAGTGTGACCAGCCCTGCCTGACATACCCGCCCTTCTCCACCTTTATTCCCTGGCAAAGCCAGCTCCTAGTTAAGGGATTCCTTATGAGCAGGGCTTTTCCTAAAATCCTCCTCTGAAAATAACAAATGCAGAAACCGGTGCAGCCCATCCTGGGGAATGGAGCAATTACTGCAGGGTGGCTCCAGGAGCTGAGGGAGGCAGGGGCAGCAGCTCCGGCTGGGTGCCACTACTCCCTCTTTGCTGCCTGGGTGTTCTGGCACCAGGATCCCAGAGGAAGGGAAGGGTGGGCAGGACCCAGACAGGGCAGATGCCCCACCCCACACCCAGTTTCCTCCCCTGACACTGCCCTTTCTCAGCAGCTCTCCCAGCTCCTCACTAGACCACCAGAGATGGGTATCACACATGGGAGGCTGATGCCAAAGACTGCCATCAGGCGCTTGCCTCTTCAGCAAGCCTTCTCCAGGCAGCTGTGAAGCCCTTCTAGATACCTGGCCTAGTGAGATGAGGTGTCTCCCTGGGCCAACTCCAGCTCCTAAGGAAAGCCTGGGTGCTTCGTGTCATTGGGGATGTACGGCGTGATTGTGGCTTTTTGCCCCAGAAGCATTTATCAAAAAAAAAAATTTGCTGAATACAAATAAAAGTAAAAGCCACAAAACTCCCATTTTCCAGCAACACTGACAAACCAGAGGAGATGACCTTCAAAAGGATGATGCATCAAAGGCTGCAAAGCAGCAGTCTTGCTGGGAGTGAGCAGGAATTTCCAAGGGCTGTGCAGCTCCCGGGTACAGCTTTCACCCCCTCCCGAAGGCAAAGCTCCAGCTACAACATCACTCAACAGCTGCTCAACACTTCCCTGTGTTAAACCCATGAGCACAGAGTCACACCCCCCAGGCCTCCTTTGGCTCAGAAACTCCCTTGAACTCGTTCTCCCTTTGCACCAAACCCATCTATGGCTCGCAGGGAGGGTTTGGATGGTGAAAGAACCACTACCCCACGTGCTGGCCACCATCACCTCCTTGCATCTCCAAGTGAGCCAAGTATTTCCAGGCTGCGTTAAACGCCCTGGGTTGGTCCTTTCATTCAAACTGTGTTACATCAAAGAGAAGCACGGGCCAGCAACCCCCCCGATTTGCCAGCTGCCCTCAGCCACACCTCTGGCCAGGCTGGTGAAAGCTCCCACGGGGAACCGAAGCGGTTGAGGTTGAAGGAGCGTGTGCAGGTTGAGTTGTAGCTGCGGCAGTGCTCGCTGGCGGCTGCTGGGTCTCCCATCATGAAGGTCAGTTGTTGTAGAGCACCCTGGGGAGGAAAAGACACAGAAATTATAGTTCAGCCACGAGCTTCCTTCCAGAGAAGAAAAGGTTGGGGCGGGGCAGGGGGGTCTGTGGGTGTATCTCCAGCCTCTCATAGCCAGAGACTTCTTTACAGGATGATTTAGACAATCAACATTCACTCCTCATCTTCAAGAGCTGGATTCAAAGAACCCGGGAACACAAGCTAAAAGTCAGCAACATGCAAGCTATTCTGGAGTTAAATCCTGGAATTGGAGAAGGGACCTTAAAGATCATCAAGTTCCAACCCCCGACCCCGTCATGGGCAGGGACACCTCCCACTAGAGCAGGTTGCTCAAGGCCCCATCTAACCTGGCCTTGAACACTTCCAGGGAGGGGCATCCACAGCTTTTCTGGGCTACCTGTTCCAGTGTCTCAACACTCTCACAGTAAACAGCAGCAAGGATTCAAGTAGTGCTAAGCACACTGCAGGATCAGGCCCTTCCTACTGACTTTCTAGAGGGCATCTTCCCCTGGCCTGCCCTGAGCAGCACCCCAGCGCTGGGGCAGTACCAAGATGGGCTGACAACTGCCAGGCTCACAACTCCACTGTCACCTCCCTGCACATCCAGGTCCTCCAGCTCTCAGCAAGGACTGCTCAGCTGGCAGCAAAGGCCCTGATGAAACCATGGGAGCATGAGGAGAGTGACCAAAGGGAAAGTGTTCTGCACAGGTGAGGATTTACACGGAAGAAAAGAACAGAGCACAATATTGGACTCCCAGCACAGACCACTAGACGTAGAAAGGAGAGAGGCAGATGTACAGAGATGCCTGTTTGTCTGCACAAGACAAAACTTCTGAGGTTCTGCAAACATCAGAAAACTGATTCAAAAAGGGCTGTTCAGCAGGAACATCTGAGCCAGCTCCACCTAATGGTCCCTCTGCAACCTCCCAGCAGCAGCAAACGCAGAGAGGAGCATGTCCTGGCTGCCAGCTGACCTCTCCGTTAAACAAGCTGACATCTGCCTCCCCAGGCTGGAGGGGACTATAAACCAGGGACAAGGACAGAGCTATCCCACAGAAATGGAGAAGAGCTCCAGATTGACTGCACAAACCAGGGGTTGGTCTCACAAATGCCACATGGACTTCTTCTGTAAGAGCCGGGTCTGTCTGATGCCCTCAGTTTGTACACTCTAGGTTGACCATCAGATGTTTCAATCTGAGAGTGCTTCAATTCATCAGGCAGTTTAACAAGGCCATCTACTTTGACCCATTGGGAATCCTTTGCTTGTGAAGTCCTCAGAGCAGAGAATGCATCATCAACACGTGCATGGGACAAGCTTCCCAAAAAAATGTTTTGTGTGATGACTGCACTTCTGCATGTGGTACAAGTCATGGTCAACAAGAGAGGATGAGCATAAGTCTGTGCCTACTGCTGACCTGACTGTTGGCACCTGTGTTGCCCTGACCCAAAAGCAAGTATTCTGCACAATTCAAAGCCTTTGCGAAGCTCCCCCTCCCCAGCTGTGAAAAGAAACGGTGTTTTGGCAAGAGAAGGCAACGGGTTCCTTCAGAGGGAGCTGCCACCTCCCCGCACGCAGCTACAGCAGAACACGTCCTCAAACGCAGCCCTGCCAGGTCTGCCTGGCTCTCACCTTAAAGGGGATCTCGAAGGATTCGATCAGGCCTCCGATGATGATCAGCCCCTCAGTGTTCACTCCCATCCCAAAATAATTGGACCAGCTCACTCTGTCCACCAGCCGACAGTCCACGTGCAACTCCAGCCTCTCCAAGGAGATGCCGAGAGCAACTCGGTGCCAGCGCCCATCGCCGAGAAAGGAAACTGGGAACCTGCGTGCCCCGGAGGGCGAAGGGAAGAGACACAACATGAAAAGTGGGTCCCACACCTTATTCAGGACTAGGCTTCACCCTTCCTGGCTCCCAGGGGCCCTCACACACCCACCCTTAGTGCAGATGCAAAGGACAGCGCCAAAGAAATTCAGCCTGTCTTATTGTCACAAGGATGCACCATCACTTCTCTTCCAGCACGGGAACATTATTTCTATCCAGTGGATTTGGGCACCTCTACAACCAGTTGAGGTGTCTGGGAAATGATTTGTATCTGCATCTCTCCACACTTGATTTATCCTCAGGTATTTGAACCTTTATGCTCTTTGCTCTGTTTTCCCCATCGTATCTTTTTGACAGAGTGGAGTTAGGCAGTGACCACCTGTGCAGCCACCACCAGGCCTGAGGGACCACCCCCCAAGTCAGAGGACATGATCTTGATTCAGCTGAGGTGGGGTCAGAGCAGCACTGCTCAAAGCTCAGAATGGGAAACCTTAGCTGGGGGACCTTGGGAGTAGAAAAGGAAGCATGAAAAGGCAACAAAAGCACCTGGGTTGTCACTTACTCATAGTGTCTCCTCCTCGTGGTGACAAAGACCAAGGCGTATGGGTTAATCCTGATCTGGAAGAGCACATGGCTCCGATGGCTAAGGATGGTCACTAGGCTGGTGTCCTCCTTCAGCAAGTACCTGAGCTTCATCAGCACGCTCAGCTCATCTGCAAACCTGGCAGAAAGAAGGGACATGTGGCGTCCTGCAGCCACTGCTGTATCACCAGGAGCTGCCGTCTCAGGACAAGAAAACTGAGTCACAGCACAAATGAACTCCAGAACAAAAGAGAATTAAAAAAGAGAGCAAAAAGTCATTCAGATTGCAAGGTCAGGTGCTCCAAAAGCAGCAGCCAGGCCAAAACGAGCATTGCCCGTATGACCTTAACGCATCCCTCTGCTGCAACCTCAGCACATGCTTCTGTCCATGATTTTTCATGGGATTCCTGCCCTGCCCACCACTGAGATTGGATGGTAACCCCGTTACAAGCAGCTCTTCAATGCTGCATTCTCCCCCCATGGCTCAGCATCCTCGCCCATAGTGAGCTACAGCCTGCTATCAGCCAAAGGTCCCACCAAGTCTGTGCCGCCCCCTCCGACCAGTGCCCTGGCACCAAATGATGCTGATTGTCCTGGTTTGAGTTAGAACAGCACAATTCTGTTCTGTGATTTTTACTTCCCAGCTCAGTTCCTTTAACTAACTGCACTTTCTGAAGTTAGCAGCCTGTTTTCGCCGGCAGTGCTGCCTCTGGCAGGGATAATGCCTGATGTTTAGAGTTAGCACCAAGGATTGGGGTGCAGACCAAGGCCACTGCTGGATCCTGGGCACCACAGTGCGGGGTGCAGAAAGTAAAAGCTGCACTTGCAAGGAGGAGCGGACAGATGGGTGCCCTTCAACTGACCCATGGAGTGTTCCATCCCATAGACACAGTATTCGGCTGCTGGGGGCCCCGGTTCGGTTGCTCTTGCTCTGGGCCCTTGCTCGGATTCTTCCTCATTCCTCCAACGGCTGGAATCCAAAGAGGACTCCGTCCGTTCTGCCTTCGATCCTGATCGGAGTGTTCCTGAACCCAGCATCAGAATCCAGCTCCTGAACTCAGTTCCCATCTGCTGCTGGGCCCTGTCTGGGACTTTCCCGGTACCTGCTCCACAGCGTCCGTGGTGATGGTGATGTAATGACCATCAGAGGGGTTTGGGTTTGATACTGGGTATATATTTGTATATATTCCATCTTATTATCATTTTTCATTTTCATTCAAGCTGTTCTAATTTCCTTTTCTAATTGCCAAGTCTCTCTTCCTAATTCCTTTTTTCTTCCCCTTTGGGGAGGGAGGGGGGTTAACAGAGAGCGTCTGTTAGGTTTTGGGGCTGCCCTGACCCTAAACTGCGATGCTGACAGATATGGCTGTGCACTCTCTCTTGCTCTCTCCAGTGATGTGCTGGAGCAGAGAGGTCTTTTTACCGTGAACACCAAGACAACATATTCCTGGAAACAACGAGTCAAGCGCTGCGCCAACGGGTCTTCTCTTCACACAACCAAGAAAGATGGAAGAAAGGGAAGAAGCACCGAGCTCTTAAGAGCTTTGAGTGGGTGTGTGATCTTCGTATCATTATGGAACAGGGTCTTAAAGTAACCCCTCAAACCAACCAGTGTGTACGAGAGGATTTCGAGCACCATCACCCCAACCCCACCCCCCAGAGGGCAGCCTACCTGTCCCCAAACGCCTCCCTCGTGGGGATGTTGAGGGTGGCGTACTGCCCAATCTCCAGGACGCTGCAGTCGTCCTCGTCATAGCCAAAGGAAATATTGCTGAGGTCCTGCGCACGGGAGGTAATTTTGTCCAGCAAGTTCACTTCATCTGCATTGAGGGAAGAAGAATGAGATGCTCTGTAGTTGAGATACCTTCAAGACAGGGCTTTGCTCTCTTTGCTCTTCCTGAGCAAAACCCCCAGGAAGAAGAGAATGCACTTCGGAGAAACTAAGATAATTCACAATTTCAGTAAACTTGGACCAAACCAAACATTCCAATAACATCAGAAGCAGACAGGGGATATTTTTTTAAACAGAACATGAGTTTTGAGGCCAGCGTCCCTAAGACATGAAAAGGCCATTCCTACCCCAGCAGTGGTGGTACCTTTATGACCATAGAGTTGGGACATACGGGACTGTAAAGCAGAGCCTGGGACACAAATGTCCTAAAACACAAGTCTCGGCTCAGCTGGGTACAGAAATTCCTGCTCAGTGCCCTCCCAAGCTTCCTTGTTGATTTTTGCTCTGTTTTAACACAGAATCGGACCGCAGAGCAGGATGAAGTTACTGCATCCCTCACCACGGCAGGCATCCTGACCAGATCACAGGACATTCCCCTCTGCCCAAAGCAGGGCTCATCCCTACAACAAGGTCAGGAGCTCCACTGGAGTCCTGAATCCTGCAAAGTCCCCTTCCCAGCAGGTGAAAGGTCCACTTGCAGAATTACACTGAAAGCACAAGGTAGTTTGAATTGAGTGAGAGTCTCTAGTCTGGATTATTTGGCAGCACCATCACTTCAGTCTTATAAGGAGTTTTTAACTCCCTTGGTGAACAGAGACATTTCCTTCCCAAGTTTATTCTTTCACTACAGGATCCTTCAACTATAGAAATATCTGAACAAAAACTTGTTCAAAATCACAAGGTTTCTTGTTCCCCTCCATTAGCAAAGAAAAATTGCAGACATCTGGCTCTACCCAGACACATTTTTTTACCTCCGAGACACCTACAACCAGGTCCCTCCTTTCCTGTCACCCCTTTATGCTGCTGGGCAGGGTGGCAATAACCCTGCCACCTGCAACGGGTGGGGACGAGGGACGGGCCCGAGGCAGCTGCTCATGGGCCCAGCCTTGCAGGAAGAGGTCTGGATCACTCTAGACCCACAGCTCCTTTACTGGGAGGGTCTAGATAATCTCACTTGATGACTCGTCAACGGGAATCCTGCCAGTACCATCTGCACTAGCATCTGCCATCACTTGGGAGGTGTCCAGCCTCTGCTCTCACTCTGATTCCTGAGATGGGAGATTTATTTGAGGGCAGATGAGCCTCGGGCACGCTGCAGCCTGCCAGGAGGTACGCACACCATATAGACCTACTGCTCTGGAAAATAACAAGTCAATTGAGCAGAGAGCTGCTCTGATCCAGCTCAGACGCTAACGCAGCAGTCCTGCCACCATCTCCTCAGAAGATTTTTGCAAGGGAAGGAGTCCTGTGCTGTGAAGGAGCAGGGGAATGGGAGACATGGCCACATGTGGGGACTTGGGATTTCATCTGGTATTTCATCTGGTATTTCCCCACTCTTGATCACGGTCACAACATCAACGTGTGTCATTTGGAGGCTCCAGAGCTGGAGGTTCCAACACAAGGACATGGACCTGTTGGAATGGAGCCAGAGGAGCCCCAGCTATGCTAGGAGGGCTGGAAGCCTCTGCTGAGAGAGCTGGGCTTGTTCAGAGAAGAGAAGGCTCTGGCAAGACCTTTCCGTGGCCTTTCAGTATCTGAAGAGGGCCTGCAAGAAAGCTGGAGACGGATTTTTCACAGGGGCTTATAGTGATAGGGTGAGGGTAATGGCTTCAAACTGGGAGAATCCCCTCTCTTGACCTGATGCCCACACTGCTGGGGACACAGCCCAGGACACCATTGGCTTCTGGACTGGCTTATGTCCAGTTTTTTATCCACATGTACCCTCAAGTCCTTCTCCACAGGGCTGCTCTTGATCCCTTCACCCTCCAACCCATACTGATACCAGTGGTTGCCTCAACCCAGCTGCAGGACCTTGCACTTGGCCTTGTTCAACCTCATCAGGTTCACAAGGGCCCACTTCCCAAGCTTGCCCAGGTCCCTCTGGATTTAGCTCATCCCTCAGTGGCATCAACCACCCCACTCAGCTTGGCCTTGCCTGCAGACTTGCTGAGGGTGCCCCATGGCATCGATGAAGATATTAAACAGTCCAACCTCAAACCCAAAGCCTGCAGAATGGCTATTTCTGTACTGAAAAGGAGATTCCTGGAGCTCAACAGCCGCTGCCAAATTCCACTTGCCTCCAGACTCCTAAAGCAGCACAGGAATCTTCCCAGCAGCCCAGTGCCAGGGAGACTTGCGCACGGGCCAACCTCAGCAAGGACAAGCACCAGCCAGTGGAGTCAGAGCCAAGAACGTGTCACCCCAAGCCAAGCTAACCCACGGTCAGCAGGGTGCCAAGCATGTTCTGAGAGAAACATTTCCAAGGATGGGGAGCACTGCAGTCAGTGCAGAGGGGGATACCTGTGAAAAGGTATTGGAGATAGAGCATGGAGCTGTTGAACCACATCCCGTGAAGCCAGGGCAGTGCTTGGTGTCGTGGCAGGAGGTCTCTGCCTCCCAGAGCCCAGAAACTGTACCAAGAGAAACAGCCAGACAGACTTTGGGTTTCAGTGCAGATGGCCCAACAATGCTAAGCTCGGGCTAGAGGAGAAAACTGGCAGAGCTTGCAAAGCTCAGAAAGAGGAGATGAATTCTCTGATTATCAGCAGCGTGCCCTGGGGACCATCATTACCTCCACTGCCTTGCTCTGAGCACACTGGTGCATTTTAAGAAATGGTTATTTAAAAAAAACAAACAAGCAAAAAAACCCCACCTCTTTGTTTATTTCCTTTGTAAAACAATAAGCAGTAAATCCCCATCCCCCTCAAATCATACACAACCCTTTTTCAAAGTGAAGTCACTTAGAAAAACACACGGAAAGAGGGATTAAAGACTTTACCCCACCACTCTGAGAAGTTATAAACAAATTCTAGCTCAAACATTAAGCACACAGAAAGCACCGGCATTTCCAGGCTCCAGGAGAAACCAAGGCAGAGGGGTCTGCACAGGTCCCTGCGATGTCTGGTGTTGGGGGCTTTGTCATTGTATCCACCTCAGACCACGAGCTCCATGTTTTCAATCCAGGGGTTTCCTGCCCTCATCAATCTTTTGACCCACATGGAGTTAAGGAACAAGAGATAAAAAGAAGAAACACGGACAATGCCCTGGTCAGACTGAGGACCTAGAAGACAACACAAAAGGCAAATCCACCCATTGAAGAGGAGGGTACTCAAGCAGGAAACCTCACAGAGAAGGATTTTGGTTACCCCACAAGGCCAACTGGCAACACATCTGGCATAGGGTCACCCACCAGCCTGGGCTAGGCACTGGGAACCAGCTGCTCCCCAGGAGCCAACAAGCTGGGAGCTGGGGGACCCCAGTATGGGCAGTGCCTTGCTAATAGGTACAGTCCCAAGGCTGGTGACCACCACAGGCTGAGCCAGCCACCGGTAAAAGGGTGCACAGGCAGTCCAAGGCAAGGTTGGCCATCAACCAGGTCCAGGCTCCCCCACGGAGCACAGCCAAGGGCGACACAGGCAGAAGCTGGGCTAGAAACAAGGCTGCAGGTTGGGGGCAAAGCCCACCCAAGAGGCAGAGACAAATGTGCAAGGGGTCCTACCACAAAACAAGGCACATCCAATGTAGATCCATGGTCCATCCAGGAAGCAAAGCCAGAGGTAGAGCTAGAGGCAGACACCACAGCTCAGGGGAGGGCTGAAGGCACAGGGCTGAGCTTAAATGGGGCTGCTGGGATGAGGGTGTGGGTGGAGGTCTCAGGTGAGGTTGGTTGAGGTCATCAAGGCCCATTAGTGCTCTCAGGGACCAGATAGGGTTCAGCAGTGGTCCTCCACCACCTTACTTTATCCCTGGGGCTGCAGCCCAGAGGAAGGTGTTCTTGGGGGTCAGCCCAGGTTATAGAGACCCTCTGTGCTTTCCTCTGGCTTTCATGCACATGGGAAGCTTACCCTCAGCTGTACCTTCTCTCTGAAGGAGGGAAATGAGGGAAAAGGGAATGATTAAACAACATAAAACGTAACTGAAGCCTTGGGAGAGCTCATAACAGCATCTGTCAGACTGAGTCACTACTCCTGGATGTGGCAACCACTGGTGGGGACCTGAAACGGCTGGACTGCACAAGCTCTGGGGACAAGCCCAGAGGACAGCCCTTGCTGGCTGGGAAATAAAGGATATAACCTAACAGGTCTTTTTTTTCCCCTCCAATTTCCAAGTGCTTTCTGAAAATGTCCTGCCAGAAGTCTGCTTTGGATCCCAGGACATGTACTTCAAACTCTGAATTAGAGAGGCTTGTACATCACTGTGAGAATTTAATAATAAAGGTTCTTGGCATTAAGTGATGGAAAAAAAAAAAAAGTTTATACTGGGGTTTCCTGACACCTCCCAACGCTGACAGCAGCATGTTAGACCAGCACAGATGTGGTCTGTAGCCAAGCATTCAAAACAAGACAGCCCTCCCAAAACACTGGTGACGTTCCACTCCCCTCTTGACAGCTCACACTCCACCTTTTGGCTCTTGAAAGATGTTCTCAAGATTGAAGGTTGTACCTGAGCCTCTCTGGATCAAGGAGACCCAAACCAGCAGGTTCATATTTGTTTGGACTTGCCTGATGACTCTGCACACCGGGTGGCCAAGGTGAAGGACACCTCGGTCGTGTTGCGTTTGCAGGACACCGACCTTCCAGCAGCTCTTCCTGCTTCTCTTTCTCTCCTGGCATTGCTCATAACGTAAATAACGTCCACGGCATCCATCCGTGTCACCTCCTGCGCCACGTTTGGCTCCTACTGTTCCCATTTCCCTCCTCACCTAATAATTTCTTTTCAAGGGCAAGACCACAAGGCAGACGAGAGGCGGGTTAAGCCGAAGGGCGCACAGCTCGCGGGGACGGACTCGCATTCACGGGGTTATGCAACAGGATTTCAACCTTCGCCTCCCTGCTCCGGAGAGCAGAGATAATTTGGTTTTGACCCAGTGGCTGCAAGTTGAAGGGGGACAGAGCCAAAGCAGGAAGAAAAAGAAAAAGCACATTTCTCATGGAGAACGTCGTACCTATTAGTGGGAGAGTGAATGCAACCACCCACCCATGGAGAGGACAGAAAATTTCAAGGAAGTAAAACTTTTCCAGAAGAAAGGACTGACCGTATGCATTGTTTGGACAGGAAAAACGGGAGCACAGGCTTCTCTTCAAGCTCATTACGCAGACCCGCAGGTGTGCTGCCGCTCCTTTGTACCGGCCCAGCACGGGGGGCTCTGCTGGGATGGGGCTTCTGGGGACAAAGCCCGGGGAGGAGGAAGGGCTGCTGGAAGCTGAGGATGACCCTGAAGTAAGGATACGCTGGCTACAAGAGAAAGCAGGCCAGAAAAAGAAGAGAGTCTGCAGAAGCTCTTTCAGGAGAAGAGCGGGAGAACGAAGAGTTTGAGAGCTGCTAAACCCACAATGGGGATGATGAAACCAGAGAGGCTGCAGGAGCAGGGTAGTGGACTTGGTGGACATAGAATCGTAGAATGTTAGGGGTTAGAAAGGACCTCTAGAGATCATCTAGTCCAACCTCCCTGCCAAAGCAGGATCACCCAGGGCAGGCCACACAGGAACAGATCCAGGAGGGTTTCAAAAGTCTCCAGAGCAGGAAACTTTCAGAGGAAGATGGTATTTCAGCCTTCAGCTTCATCATCCTCGTTGGCTCTTCTCTGCAAATCCCAACTGCCCAAGCCATGAGGTCGTGTGGGATCCATTAACTGAAAGAGTATGTGTCCTGTCCTCGTGGGGATAGGGAAATGTCCTCGTGGAGGCAGGGAAAGATTTTGCAAACACAGAATAAATCAGTATCCTGACAGCTGAGAACTGAGAGTCCAAAGACTCTTCTGAAGGAGGTGCTGGGAAGGACTGGGAGGAAAGCTCACAACAGCTAGATGCTCTGGAGACTTTAGTGGCCTCACTTGGGTTGGTTTGGTTTTGGGTTTGTTTTTTTTTACTAACAAAAAAGAAGCCACTTCTAACCTTCCACAGAGATGTACTGAGAGATCCCACAGAACTCCTCAATCATCCTCTTCCTGAGCACCCAAGGAGTTAACCTCAACCCAAAGTTCCTGATCTCTAGGAAAATGCTCTGGGCCGTAAGAGAATCACAAAACATCTTTGCTTGGAAGAGATCTTCAAGATCATCCAGTCCAACCCTTGACCCAATACCTCAAGCTCACCACAATCATGGCCCTAAGCACCAGCTCCACACGCCATTTAAATACCTCCAGGGATGGTGATTCCACCACCACCTTGGGCAGACTATTCCAGTGTTTTACCCCAGCCTCACACACCCTCACTCCCAGGCCACACACATCCCTTGGTGTGCCTCCATATATCCTCCTTAGTTCCTCCTTTCTCTGCTCTGTGCATGTCCTGTCCTCTCCTGGACCACTGCTTTTGGGTTGAGCTCAAACCCTCACTGCACTCAAGCCAAACGCTGTGGAACTGATCTTGGAGCTGTATTTGGGGCTTAATGGGTTTAGCTCGAGGAGTATTTCTAAGTGGATTTCATTTGAACCAGTGCAAACCCCCCCCCAGCCACTCTTCAACCTGCCCCAGTCTGCCTCACAGCAATTAAACTGAATTACGGCGAATCGGCACAAACCAGGTTGGAGCCGCTCTGCACTGCCCACACAGCAGATTCTGCGGGGTTAATTTAAAACCAACTGAAAACCACACTTGTAAAACTTGTGTGACACTGAGCGGGGACAAGTCCTGAAAACAAAGGCTCTTGCTGTCACCAGTAAATACGCTTCTCTTTGTTGCTCCATTGGCAAGCAAAATTAACAGCAAATTCTACAAACGGCCGCACCCCAGGGGCTTGTTTCCAGCACCAGCTTTCCAAGAGCATCCCCTCTCTGTTTTGGTTTATAGGGCTGGAAGATACACACAGAAATACGCACAAAGCCCCCGGAGAAAACCAAGGAAGGGGTGATTGTGGCAACCTCCTCTGGGTAGGATGGTCAGCACCAAGACAGGGAGCCCACAGCTCAGCCAGAGTTTGTACCCCTGGATCTCAGCATCCTCTCGTGTTGACGGAGGGCACATACATCTTGGTGTGCACACCCACACACCCTCCCCACACCAATCTTCCATGGCCCAAACTCATCTGGATTTGACAGACTTCAAGGTCAGGATCACAAGGAGGTCCCTCCAGCCCCCATCCCTGGCTCCAAGAGCAGATGTTTGCAGGAGAGGAGAGGAAAGGGGCAGGAACAGAGCGAGTCTTCCCTGCTGTTTCCTCTCAGCTCCCTGCAGCGTGAGGATTTGCTGAGCAAATGACAGTGTCGGTGTCAGCAGCCGTGGGCAAGGACTGGGCCTCAAGTCTCTCCCGTCCTGGGGAGCAGTAGAAGACATCACTCAGCTGGCTGGCTGTCCAGGAGATCCCTGGGCACACAGCACTTCCATTCTCTCCCTTTTGAGCTCTCGTGCTGTTCTGTGAAGGTTTAAATTCCTCCTAAGGCAGACTGGGGAGCATTTCTGAAATCTCAGCAACATGTTGTAGAGGTAGGGAAGCTGCTGGTAGCACAGCAGCAGACAAGCAGCCCCTCTGCAGGCTGCACCCTCCCAGCAGCAGCAGGAAAAAAAGAGGTGGAAGGGTTTGGTTTACCTCCTAACTCCCAAGCTTCACCAAATAGCAGAGGGATCAGCAAAATGTACTTCAGAAGCTACAAAAGTAAAGAGGTAGAGATGAGTAAGGCAGAAAGATTTTTTACAAAAGGAAATGTCAGAGTCTTGGAACGAATCATGGAATAATTTTGGTTGCAAGAGACCTTTAAGATCACTAAGTCCAACTGTTAACCCAGCACTGCCAGGGCACCACTAAACCACATCTCTAAGTGCCACATCTACAAACTGAAGCAACAGTTTGGTGGGAAATACCTACTTTTGAAATACCCCAGTTCCCTTCTTCTCCACTACAAGCTGATCTTCACAAATGTTTCTCCAGCTTCACCTCCCATTGTCTTAGAGTAGTTATTTTAAAGTTTGGCAGGGGCTCAGTCTGAGCTATTATTTCAAGTGTCTTGAGTAATGAGGGAAACGGTCAGGTTTGTATTATCTTCTGCTGCAGACATACACATCTGGGAGAGCTTACGGCTTGAGAAAAGAAAAATAAATATGTCCAGGGAGCCCATCCTGGGAATTCCTCTCATGTCGGCAAATAAGACCTTGGGGGAGCCCAAACCCTTGCTCCAGACACCCCTACTCTTGCTCCTTCCACTCATGAGGAATTGGTTCCTTCGGTTCAGTCCACCAGCAAATTTAAACTGCAGGTATAACATCAGTCAAAGGCTGAAAAACTGAAGCTTCAAACCTGCTAAGGCCGGGGACGGGCGAGGCGAGGCGGCTCTCGGGCAATATGTCCAGATGTGAGTCACTGGCAAAAGGCAACCAGGATGAGTCTGGCCGCGTGCCAGCAGCCATCCGTCACGCCGCGGAAAAGCGCGCGTCGGCTCGGGGTCTGTGCGACTCCTGTTCTCCAAGTGATAATCAAGGTATCAGAAAACCGCAGGAAAGCGCAAGCAGTGAAAGGGCCTTTGTGCTTTCAGACCCCAGGGACCTTATGTTCAACTACCGGAGCTGCCCCAGTCGGGTCGGACGCCGGCACCTGCCAGCCCAGCTTCATTTCTGGTCACAGCTGGAGGCAGCAGCAGCAGCAACTCTGCCCAGTTGGCATGGAAAGGGGTCTTGGGTGAACCTCAATCCGTGTAGACTGTGCTGATGAGCACCTGCAAACTCATCCACATGGGATCAGGGCTTGTGTAATTCCCAGCTGCCTCTGCACGTCTTTGCTGACAGAGATCCCCAGGAAAACTGGCAACTGAACACAATGTATGTCCTTAAGCAGCCAAAGGGATGTGCTTCATAACCTGCTCTGCTCAAGCTGCCAGAATAGAATCACAGAATTGTTTTAGTTGGAAGAGACCTTTATGATCATCAAGTCCAACCATTCCCTCAGCACTGCCAGGGCACCACTAACCCCTGTCCCTCAGCACCACATCTCCACGGCTTGGAAACCCCTCCAGGGATGGGGACTCCAGCCCTGCCCTGGGCAGTCTGGGCCAGGCCTGGACAACCCTGGAGGGGAAGAAATCATTCCTCAGCTCCAACCTAAACCTCCCCTGGTGCTGTTTCCTCTTGTCCTGTTACTGTTCCTTGGGAGCAGAGCCCAACACCCCCTGCCCGCCCCCCCGGCTCCAACCTCCTGTCAGGATGTTGTGGAGAGTGAGAAGGTCTCCCCTGCATCTCCTTTCTCCAGGGTCAACAAGCCCGGCTCCCTCAGCCGCTCCTCACCAGTCTTGTGCTCTAGACCCTTCCCCAGCTCCATTGCCCTTCTCTGGCCACGCTCCAGTCATTCTTGGAGTGAGGGGCCAAAACTGAACCCAGGACTCGAGATCCCTTCCAATCTTCCATGCTGGCATTCTCTGATCCTGTTATTGGAGAATTTGCTTACCCTGGAAGCTCTTGTCTGTTTTCTCCTGTGCCCGTACTCCCTGTTCCCTTGAGACCTTATGTGTCAATCAGGAATCTCTTACACCCCAGCTAAAGCTACAGCTTTTTAACCCTCCACAGCCCCCCATTCAGTCCTTGCATTGACCACATCGATTGCTATTTTCTTCAGCTTGTGCTTTTCCCTAACCTGGCCAGCAGACCCGAGGGGCAGAAGCCTTGGGCAGAGCTAGAGAGGCACAAGCAAACAGGCCACCTCCATACGAGTCAGAGAGATCCAGAGAGCAACTTTCCGAAGCTTTCACCTTTTGTGTGCTCGAGGTCCTTGGCAGAGTTGCCTGCTCTGCTCTAACATCAAACCCCGGCAATCACAACCTTCTTCCTCTGCTGGATTCTCAGGGTAGTCATTATAAAAGTGTTTTATCAACCTCCCTACAGTGGCCCAGAAGACTAATTGGCTGGGGGAAGGTGAGGGAGTCGATTTAATTTTCCAGCCTTCAGAAGACTCAATGATGTCACTCAATGATGGACAAAACCATCTAATACAGCTGGTAAAGGCCTGGCTCGGGTCACCCCCACCTCGCTCACCCAGGAAATACCTGGTTATTGCATCCCTGAAAGACGAGCTGCAAGATAGGCAAAGATCCTACCCAGAACTTAGAGTGTCCTCCAGCCCCATCACAAGGGCACACGCCCGGAGCTGGCAAATTCACACTGGCATCCCTTTTTGACTCGTATGAATTCACGAGTCCAGGGGTGGAAGAGGCAGGAGAAGCAAACTGCAGAGATTCTGCAACAAACTTCTTTGGAGCGAGCACAAGACTCCAGTGTCTGTGACGGTAGATCCAGAAACCCTTTGAGGGACGGGATGCTCACCAGCACCTGCTGTCATATTTAAAACTGTTTCCAGCAACACCAGTCTGCAGAAAAAACCTTGCTAAGGTCATCCTGGAGTAATCAAGGGTCCCAAAAGCACAGGGCAAACATGCCAGCTCCATCCCCAAGGCTGGATACGCACCAGCATTGCCCATCCTGTGGGCCTGGCTTTGGAGAGCAGTTGGCACTCAGGGACGAGAGCTTGAGGATCAAAAGCCCAGGGACATGCAGGGATCATGGGGCCGGATGCCAGGGACACGCTCCTGTGCTGTGCCAGCACCATGGGCAGAGAGCCAGGGCCCCTGCCATCCGGGCACAGTCTGCTGCCTCTCAGGCTCCTCCGGCAGCAATGGGACTGGGGATGCTTCATGGGAGCTTACTGGAGACCCAAGAACCCAACTGCTGGCAGGGAAAGGCAACCCCCGAGTTCTTTCCTGAAGAGCAGGAGACTCCCTATTGCACAAGCATCTGGCAAACCTTTTACCACCATCCAAACCCATCCCGACTCAGGGATGCTTTCTCAGCCACGCCGTTACTCAGCAAGGCCAATCTTCCCCTTTAAGGAATGAGTGGCTACAGGTCAGCACGTGCTTTACCTCAGCTGATGTACAGCCCCTTCATGCTGCGATTAATCACTCTGGGGACACCGGCACTCCCTGCAAAGCAACAAAGGTCCCATGCTGAGGGACTGGGGACAGACGGACGCTGCTTCCGTGAGCCCACGGCTGCCGCAGTCCCCGGGCTGAAGGAGCTGGACCTGCCTGAGCTGAGCTTTGCTACTGCACTGGGCAGGTGCCTCTACCAGCTCTTGCTACTCAGCATCTGAGTGATGCCCAAACCCAAATTAGTACCAGGGCACTTAAAAAAAGGTAAAGTTTTCCACTGCAGGTGAGCAAAGCGCACAGCACTTTGCAGGGATCTATTTCCCTTCCAGCCCTGACAATTCTACAATTCTATAACTTCAGTTTTAGATCCATTGTTCCAAGGGTCAGTGCTCAGGCTCTGCTGTTAAAATCCATATGATCAAGAGCAATGTCCCGGAGGTTGTACCTGTCAACCACCCATTGGCTGCACCAGGGGATCTGCAGAAAAGGAACAGGAGTGAGAGAAAGAAGCACAAGAGGCTCCTGCACCAGCACAGCCTGGGGCAGAGCGGGACAGGAGCAACAGTCTCCACCTCCTCCTCTCGCTCCCTTCAAGACAGCTCACAAGAAACAAGAAAGAATTCAAAATGAGTCTTTTCCAGACTAACAAGCTGACATTTCACAGCCAAAAAGCACTCCGAGTTTCACCTCGGGCAAAACACGTGCAGTTGTGACTCATTCCACATGCGTGGCTGCCAATTTCCCTGCACAAACTCTTCAATTGTTGCGGTTTCAACCTTTACTCAACTCCTCAATGCTCCTCCGAGTTCCTTCTTCATGCTCAGTGTTTTGCAGAGCTACTCAACTCCCACCTCTCCCCCTCCACTGACATTTTTTACACCCAAGCCTTCAAGTTTCACGGCAAGCCGCTCGATGCCATGAGCTGCTGCTTTCCCAGGTGCTAGGGCCACCTCCAGAGCCAGGCACCTCGACACCCCCAAGCAAAAAGATCTCTTCTTGTAAAGTCTCGTTTCACCAAAGCCTCATGGGTCAAGCTGAGGCCATAATGCTTGAACCACAGCTCAGAAGGCTCTGGGCAGATAAACTGACATTTCCTTCACGTAGAGGGAAGTTGTCAAACCCAAAACTGTGCTGGAGGTACCACTTTACCACCCTCGGGAGAGGTTGATCCTCTCAGAGCTCCCTTAGCAGATGTTCATGCACCACAGCTCCCACCCTCATTCATAGTGGCCGGATCCTGAGCAGAGGAGGCTCTGCAAGGTGTGAGCTTGGTTGAGGATGGGCATCAATGCTCCACTGGGACTGAGGAAAGCTCCTGCATCTTCATTTATGAAGGAGATCCCAAGGGGGGCCTACTCAGCACATGGGCTTGGGTCAACCTCTGCAGTGGTCAATCTTTATGCAAAAGCCCAGTGCTAGACATGGACACCCCAGCCCTGGTTTCTCCCCAGGGTTCAAAAGGCTCTTGCACCCCGTGAAAATCATCCTGTCCAAAGGCTGGTTCACTCCCACTCCTGTAACATCTTCTCCTAAGGCTGCATCAGAGCATCCTACCCACTAATAACCACTTCCCAGCTCAAACGAAGGTTTCCTTTCTCTCCATTTCTTCACTAACCTAGAGAACTTCCCAGGGAGAAAACCAGAGCTTCTTACGCAGAAGATTCCAGAGGAAAAACTCACTTTTCCCACCAAAAAAGAAATTTCCAGTTTTCAAGCCTTTGTTATTCATGCCAAGTCAAGCTGAGAAAGGCAGAGATCACCCACACTCACCACAGACACTGTCTCTGCACAGCCCATCTCAGCTAAGAGTGCAGATTTTGGGAGAGCCCCAGACATGGAGCTGACAAGTCTTGTTTTAACAGCAGGGATGTATCTGCCTTGCAAAATAAATAAATAAATTCAAATGTGCTCTTGCCTCCTTCCTTCCACTGCCTGCGAAGGGAGGGAAACTTGTTCATTAGGGATGCGTCACTTCTCTGAACAGACAACACTGAGGAACTGTTGGATCTGGGATGTGGGAGAGGCCTTGGGGTTAAGTGAAAATGCTGGAAAGAAACTGGTGTTAAATAAAAAGCTTTCCCGATATTTGAGTTAAAAAAAAACAAAACAGGAAGGAATTTTGAGTCAGCTGAGAAAGGAAGGGTTTTGGCTTTGTCTGTGGAGGATTTACCTCTTTTTTTCTTTTATTCAGTGCAAGTTAACTTTAGTTATCTGAAACACAGACAGATGATCTGGAATTAAAAATGAAATTTTGTTTTCAAAGCCCTGAGATATCAAGATATTTAAAACCAAAATTAAAGAAATCTTTCTTTGCAAAACACAGGAAAACCAATCGTTTGAACAGGTTTGAATTTCACTCCCACTTCCTGATTAGAAATTAGTCACCTAATTAGACCCAGTTTCACAAGCCCTGCTCCACCCACCCCCTTTCTCACTGCCAAGTCACCAAGAGACACCTCTTAACCCACAGCTCAGCTTCAAGCTCCACTAAGTCCATCAAGGTCCATCAAAGCAGATCCCCCAAAACCCATCCTCCCTCAGCTTCACCGTTCCTTTATCTGGAAGCAGCCAATCTAAAGAACATCTCCAAGCCCAGCCTTCCTCTGTGTAGACCTATCTTTTGGTTTGGTGCCTCAGCACCACCTCTGATGACCTCTGTGGCAACTACTTTACTGCAGCTCTATTCCACCTCGCTTGTAAATCGCCTCTAGTACAATGTTCTCTGGAAAGCTGAAGAGGACCCCTCAAAGTACCATCTTTACAGACACAGAGGTTGGAAGACACCAGAACTCCTCACGTTCTCTACTATCAGCTTCACCCACAACTCACCCTGGTATCTCTCCAGCTTCAGCGAAGCGAGCAGTGCCATTACACCAAGGCCCTGCCACCCCTGTCAAAGGAAGAAAAGAAGCCAGACCCAGGAAGTAACTTCCCAGACTGAAAAATTAGGGTTTGCTAAACTAAAACTGCACAGTGCTCCAGAAGCGCCAGGAATTCTTTTTAAAGCCGTGTCTTGTGTCCAGTATCAAGGGGGCACAAATCCTGCTGGTGGAAGGTTTCAAGGCTTCTCTTTCCAAGACATCAGAACATTCCCTCCTTATGAAAAACAACCCTTGCATCTCACTGCCCACAAGTAAAACAGTCACAGTAAACTGCAGATCGGGGTGGGACTTCCATGGTTCCAGGGTGGCCCTCCAAAAGGTCTAGGCTTTGCAAGCTGCTGAAGAGTTGCCCGTCCTCGGCAACCTGGAGCGGGCGGCAGTGAAGCCAATCTCAAGGTCTCAGCCAATAGGGACCAGCCTCTGTGAGAAAACTGGGAGCAGGGTGAGGAAGGTAGATAGGGAGGGAAAAGGTTTCTTGCTGGAAAGGAGCTGGACCCGTCTACACTGGCACATCTATCAAGGTCCTGTGTGGAGAAGCTGGAGTGGCAGGACACCTTCAGGTACCTGCACAGCATCCTGGTGGGACAGGCAAACCCCTTCACATAGCTCCTGGGCCTCAGAGGGTCACTGTTGATGTCCAGCATCTGCAGCTGACTCAAAGGCCATCTTCTGCTTCCTTACCCCAGGCTCCACCACTTTTCTTCCCAGGTACGTGCTGAGGAAGCCCAGATCTCCCCAGAATGGATGTCCACCACAGGCACGGGCAGCCAAAGCATCTACCAACAGTGCCTTTGCAGAGAACACGATCTCAAGAGAGGAGAGGATTTCAAAAATTGGGACCTCACCGGAACTAAATCTCCTACATTTCCAAAAACCCTCTCCCCATCTCCTTGTGAGCTCCTGCCACAGAGTAGGAGATGGACAACCCCCTTGCCATAGCACGGCTCTGCTCCTCCAGGCTCTCCCCAAAATACCCCTGGTAAGGAGCAACTCCACAGAGGCACAACAAACACTTCTCTGAGGCTGGGGTGCTGCAGACACCACAGGGTGGTTGCTCTCGCTCTCCACTCCTGCATCTCCTAAGGGCAGACAACATGACTCTCCTGTCTAACTCCTGGATTTATTCACCCAGCAAGGTGCAGATGGCTGTGAGCACAACCCTCGCCGGGCTCCTCCGAACTAACGGGGCTGAGGTTGTTTCCAAGGCATCCGATTAAAGGTCCTAGAGATGGTGGCTGCAGCCGGTCACGCTGGGCTTGCGGCGGGGCCTCCAGCCTTCACTGCACACTTCAGAGCTCCGTGAGCAGCAGGACTACGTGAAGAAGTGACTTTCCTCCTTTTTGTCTAATTTGGAAGCGAAACAAACAAATTAAAAAAAGTGGAATTGGCTTGAACTGCTGTATTCCCACCAAACCTCCAGTAAAATAAATACCGGAGGAATCAGCTCAGCCCTAAATAATTACATCCATTCACTCCACAGTCTGAAAAACACAGGGCCAAATCCCAGACCTGCAAAGTCAACGGAGCTATTCCCTCCATGTCACATCCCAGGGACCAGGACACTGCCTGAAGGCGCTGGACAACCCGGTCAAACACCTCTTCTCCCTACAATATTTGATTCCTACAGTTCAGGAGCCTTCCCTACCCTCCTGGCACCACTGCCTTGAGGCGAGACAGACTGTACACAGCTACGGCTGCACGGGGAAATGCCACCAGATGCCTCCAAAAGCTGAGCTGTCACTGGAGAAGGGGTTGGCCAACGCTGGGCAGCACTGTGGACGCTCATCCTTCCTGGAGAAAGAGCAACGGGCAGTTACTTCTTGAAAGAAAACCACAGAGGAAGGGCACAGGGAAGGGGACATGACAGCCTGTCCTGGTTGATGCCTAGGGAGCCCCATGTCGTGCCTTTGAGGGCTGGAGGCTCTACAGATGGATCTGGCCAAACTGGATGAGGCTCAACAAGGCCAAGCACCAGGTCCTGCCCTTGGGTCAAAACAATTCCCTGCAACACTCTGGGCGGAGGGAGAGCAGCTGGAAACTGCGTGGTGGAAGAAGACCCCAGGGGTGGGGTGGTCAACAGCCGGCTGAAGATGAGCCAGAGTGTGTCCAGGTGGCCAAGAAGCCACCAGCATCCTGGCTGTGTCAGCACTGGGGTGGCCAGGAGGGTCAGGGCAGGGATAGGACAGGGATTATACCTCAGGATTCAGCACTGGGGAAGCTGCACCTTGAATCCCTGGCTCAGTTTTGGGCCCCTCACTCCAAGAAGAACCTTGAGGGGCTGGAGCGTGGCCAGAGAAGGGCAATGGAGCTGGGGAAGGGTCTAGAGCAGGAGTCTGGTGAGGAGCAGCTCAGGGAGCTGGGCTTGTTCAGCCTGGAGAAAAGGAGGCTCAGGGGAGACCACCTTGTTCTCCACAACTCCCTGACAGGAGGTTGGACCCAGGGGGTCGGTTTCTTCTCCCAAGGAACAAGGGACAGGACAAGAGGAAATGGTCTCAAGTTTTGCCAGGTTTAGGTTGGACATTCAGAGAAAATTTTTTCCCTCCAGGGTTGTCCAGGCCTGTCCCAGGCTGCCCAGGGCAGGGGTGGAGTCTCCATCCCTGGAGGGGCTTCCAAGACATGGAGATGTGGTGCTGAGGGGTGTGGTTTAGTGGTGCCCTGGCAGGGATGGGTTAGCAGTTGGACTTGATGATCTTAAAGGTCTCTCCTATCCAAAAAAATCATTCGATGACTCTCTGATGCTGTGGTCCTCAGCAGCAAACTGTTGATCAAGCTAAAAAGAAACCCTGGCTAGGATGGGCAGGGGGAGGGGTCCTTGAGGAGCTACAGATGAAGCTTTGCTCTGCTCAACTGCAGAAGGAGCTACAAAAGTGACAAATCCAGGGCATCGCTTTAAATGCAACAGCAACTCCCACCTGGAGACATCAGTCATCTCCTGATTGCTGCCCTGGACTTTGAGCAAGGAGTTCTTGTGCCGTCTTCGATGCGGCATCTGGGGACGTTATAGACTTCAAAAAAAAGACAACTGCTCTCCTGCACACTTAACCCACTTTCAAGGTGGAAATAAGGAGAAAAATATCTCTTCATTTATTCAAGCAGAGCAACAAGTATCCCTTTAGGCTGTGGAAAAGCTGGAGGTCCATCCCTTCCTTCCTGGTAGTCAACTCTCCTACAGGCAGGACCGTAAAGCAGCAGTGATGGACCAAGCAAGACCTCACCCTGCACAACCTCATCAAATAGAGGGTCATCTTCAGGCTCCTTATGATCCAGGGCTTGAGCTGCACGAATCCCTGCTCTCCACAGCAAGGTCTGTACATCAGTATTAAGAAAGAAAGTTTAAAAAAAAAAAATAGAGGAGAAGGAACAGGAATGGGCTGGCTCCTGGTTGGCTTAAGATCTCTCCAAGTAGGGAGGAAGGGGAGAGGACAATCCCACGCTGGTTCAGCACATCAGCCAGGCTCTGCCTGTTTTATCAAGCCATTTATCTCAGTTATTTCCAGTCCTACTCTGTTTCCAATCAGCATCTCCTGCCCACTCGGCCTGGGCCTGCTGGGAATTCCAGTAAAAGCCTGAAAGGAATATAAAAACGAAACAAAAACACACCGAGGGAGATTAACGCAGGAAAAAGGCGCAGGGTTTCATATTCTCACATCTCACCGAGTGGAGAGAGCTGGGGACAACGTTTGGGAAGGCTCAGCCCAGGGATGGGGCTTCCCACGGCCAGCACCAGCTGGGAGGACACCTCAATGCTGGAGCCAGGTCTGAGTTATTCCACCTCTCGCGGAGAAGTGCGTGCGCTGCACGTGCGCTCCACAAGCACAGAGCGCGGCCCATGAGCCGGAGCACATCTACCCCTGCGCCCTGAGGCACAGCCAGGGCAGGAGGGAGCCCAGGGCCAGGGGCCTCTGTCATTAGAGAAGCACAAGTTGGGAGTAAATCACGGAATTCATATATTGCTGAGATTGGAAAAGACCATGATCATCATCGATTCCAATCATTAACCCAACACTGGCAAGTCCTTGACTAAGCACTACATCTACCCAGCTCTTAAATACCTCCAGAGATGGGGACTCCACCCCTGCCCTGGACAAGCCATTCCAATGCCTGACAAACCATTCAGCAAATAAATTCTTCCTAATATTCAATCTAAACTTCTCCTTGGTGCAACTTGAGGCCATTTCCTCTTGTCCTGTCTCTTGTTACTTAGTTGAACAGACCAACCTCCACCTGGCCCCAACCTCCTGTCAGGGGGTTGTGGAGAGCAAGGTCTCTCCTAAACCTCCTTTTCTCCAGGCTAAACAAGCCCAGCTTCCTCAGCAGCTCACTAGACTCATGCTCTAGACCCTTCCCCAGCTCCATTGCCCTTCTCTGGCCATGCTCCAGCCCCTCAAGGTCCTTCTGGAAGTCAGGGGCCCAAAACTGAATGCGGTACTCCAGATGTGGCCTCAACAGTGAGATCTTAAAGCAGGTTTTGAGATGTTGCTTGAAAATCAGCTCTGCCATCCTTACACCTCTTTAAAGCCACAAGTGTGTGGGGATGACCTCCATGCTTCTCATCTCCTTCAGAGAGAAAGGCTGAAACGGGCTCCCTTGGGACACCATTTGTTCATACTTGACCGAGCTGCAGAGGACACGTGTTCATGACGTGCTTCTGCAAATTGTTTCTGAAGGGGTAAAATAAACATTGCACAGAAAAAAAAGCAACATAAGAGTTATTTTAATTAAGATCAGGAAGGTATTTCAGGGAGAAGGCCCCAACCATCCCCCTGTTACGCTGCAGAGCAGTCTTGGAGTGCACTAAGGGACGCCTTTCTGGGGACACTAAGCCAGACAAAGCGCTGTGGAGGACATTTAATATTCTCCAACATGGAGAATATCCTGTGGACTGAAAATCTAAGATCAGTCTAAGGTACAAAGCACAGAGCCCATAGAGAGTGGACACAGGGGCCTTGGACCTGCTGCCCTGCGGATCTGCTTTTGGTAGAACACACTAATTGCCAACGGAGAGAAAGATGTAATGCTCCAGCTGCTGGACTCATTAACAGCTCTGATTCTCTCTTTAATTAACTTCTCAAGCTTCACAGCTATAGAGAACATCTCGGAAAACAGGGCTGCTAATGTTTCAAACACAAGAAGTCGAATGTAAAACTTCAGAGGTGACTTCTATTTATGCTTTTAAAACTTTTTTTTTTTAAGCCAGTTTACTATCCCATCCAGAAAAATATCTAGCCCATCTCCAGGTGGAAGCCACTGTCCATCCACCACATCCCAGCCCTGACAAAAGCTTCCATCTCCCCACAACACCACAACCAGGCTGGTCTGGCCAGCCCCACACTCACAGGTTGACCCCACAGATGCAAGATGTGGGAACCCACATCTGCAGTGAACCATCCTAGAGAGAAATGCATCATAACTTTCCCCTGTGGAGACACCTCCAGAGAATGGTTCTGGGAGAGGAACAGCTCCAGGGAGAACCTTCCAGCTCACAGCAACTGCTGAGATCATAATCCAACCTCTCCCTGTCCAAAGCTGGGAGCTGCTTTGGTTCCTAGGTGTCCTTCGTCCAGCACTGGCCATGGGAAGCATCTCAGGGACCTCCTAGCTCTGGATGGATGAATCACCCCAAACATCCCAGAATCACTCACATAAGGGGAGGGGAATCTCTTTCCTCCTTTCCCCCTGCATTGGCAGAAGAGGACCATGCCATGGCCAACGTGTGATGGACGCACTTGACGCTACTTTAAGCAAACCACCAGCAGTTTGGAGGAGGCTCCAAAGGCAGTGAAGGCCTGAGCTGTAACCAGGCCAAAAACTCCTCCAGGAAACCCACAGAGGAGCAGAACAACTAGAGCAGGTTGCTCAGAGCCCCATCCAGCCTCCCCTGGAATGGTTCTAGGGATGGGGCAGTGACCACCTCCCTGGGCCAGGGTGTCACAGATAAGTTTTAGATGGAATGAACCTCATGTTGGGTGATTTCGGTGCTGTTCTCTCAGCTCTACTCCCTTAGCAGGAGCAGCTGGATTTGCTGAAGCCTGAGGCTACACACTATAGATTTCCACTTAGATTTACTGAACAGGTACCTACTTAGTCAAAGCAGGGCCTCCAGAACCAATGTAAATCAGGAAATAAGGAGGCTTCAAGGCTACGGCCATCGACAGCAGGTGCCAGTAGAGAAGAAAACGGCCTGTCTGGAGACAATGAAAAAGTTCAGTAATGAGTCAGAAGATGTCAGACCAGAACAGCTTTTGGATCCAAGGGCACAGAAAGAGTACAGGGGCTAGAGGCGCCGTGAACAATCTATAAGGATATAAATGCCCAGGGATTTTCTTTGTTTAGGTTCATTTTTCATGAGGGTCCCTCTCCAGAGGCACCCAGTTGTGAGCTGACCCTGCTGCTGCACCACTTGACTCAATTATTTATTTTTATAAAATCTGATGCCTAAGAGTCTGCTTTGGGAAACCTGGGGTTTGAACTTAGGAGTCAATCACCACCAGACACCCTGATGGGAGGTAAGTGAACTGGGAACAACCACACACGTTGAAACCTTGAGATCTTAGCTAAGTGGTATAAAAAACTGGGTCAACACATATAATCCTTTAGCCATGAACCACGGACCACGCCAGGGACTAACAACGGATCCAGCCACACCTCCACTCGTCTTGGAGAAGGAGTTTAGAAGAGGGTCACACATTTTTAAAATGATCTAAAGCACTTATCTGTGACACAAGGGCCAAGACATCTAGGTATCTTTGTGTTGGTTTGAAGTTCAGACCACACATCATGGTTGCTGGAGGCATCAGGAAGAGATTAAGCAGAAGTAGCTGCTGCCCTCTTCAAAATGGCCCCTAAAAAGAGTTTCCATTGAGCTCCTTGGCTTGGAGCCAGGAGTACCCAGGAACCAAGAGGAGATCTGGCTCACTCTTCACAGGCTGGAGTCATTCTGGATCACTTCATGCCCTGTGATGGCCAAACCCCCGATAACTTCCAACGCAGCCACCAAACCCTCTCACTGGAGGAAACCTTTGCTGAGCAGTGCAAAAGGAGGAGGGATGCACAGGCCACTTCTCTCCCTGGGGATCACTTTTAGAGACGGGATCTCACCACCACCAGCCACCATGCCAGGAGGTGGCACCAGACTGGGGGTCCAGAGCAAACATCCCAAATATCCCAAAAGGGCAAGTGAGGCAAGCGAGCCTGGAGCCAAACCCCAGCCCGTGTCACATCAGTGCAGCTCCCCCAGCCCCACCAGGCAGCACATGCCTGCCAGATGCTTCACGTTTTGGGAGGAAGGGAGGAGAGGTTCAGAGGTCAAGGTCACAAGCAATTCCCGACTCCGTTCTCTGTGAAGGGGCCATGCAGGGGGAGAGGGAGCTGGGAGGAAATACCAGCCTGGGTGTGCACAGCTCATCCAGGGTGGGATTCACGGTTACGTTTGCATATGTTTGGCTCAGAAAGCTGCAAAGCACTGGCAGGGTGGGGAGTGGGGGGAGGGAGGGTGTCCCTCAGCTCAAATGAAGGGATGGGGACGAGACCAAGCAGCACACGTTGGGACAGCCGGGGATGCGGAGACATTACAGGAAGGTGCAAGAGCTGCAATTGCCTGGGTGAGGATCAGCCTCCAGTGATCGATGTTGCCCCCTCTCCTCCTTCCTTTCTTTGTGGGAATGAAAGGCTGCGTTGGGAGTTGCCATTCCCACATCGACCAGGCTCAAAGCTCCCTCCATACCCTGAGAGCTCCTGGACTGTGTCAGCCCCGTCTCCCTGTCTTCCCCTTGCCCAGTTCAGTATCAGTTGGCTTCGTCTACTTGAAAGCAGAGAGCTGCCACCTCTGACGTAACCCCAGACACTTCTTCCCAAGGCTCAAGACCAAGTTACACTAAAACAGACAGCACAGGGCAGGCCAGAGAAGGGCGGGCAGGCCAGAGAAGGGCGGGCAGGCCAGAGAAGGGCGGGCAGGCCAGAGAAGGGCCTGGAGACCAAGTCCTGTGACGAGCAGCTGAGGGAACTGGGGCTGCTTAGTCTGAAGAAAAGGAGGCTGAGGGGAGACCTTATTGCTCTCTACAACCACCTGAAAGGACATTGTGGAGAGGTAGGCACTGGCCTCTTCTCACTAGGAACTAGTGACAGAACAAGAGGGAATGGCCTCAAACTGCACCAGGGGAGGTTTAGATTAGACATTAGGAAAAATTATTTCACAGAAAGGGTTGTCAGGCATTGGAACAGGCTGCCTGGGGAGGTGGTTGAATCACCATCCCTGGATGCGTTTAAAAGCTGTATAGATGTGGTCCTTGGGGACACGGTGTAGTGATGGACTTGGTAGAGCAGGCTAAATGGTTGGACTTGATGATCTTTTCCAACCTAGATGATTCTGTGATTCTGATCAGAAATAAGAGCCCAGCCACAAAGGAACAGCCTCTTGTGCCTCCACAGGGAAACAGTCGCAAAGCAGTTGTTAGCTCTAGGTGGCCCTTTCAATGGATCTAGATGGTGGCCCTGGATCTGGATGGACCTTCTTTGAGCAGGAGCTACGCTCCACCGCCTCCAGAAATCTCTTCCAACATGAATTATGCCGCTCCTGGCTTTGGGGATACACCTCCTACTGCTCCATGTGATGTTAAACAGACTTTGCAGTATCTCAATGGCCATAAAACTTGATTTCTCATGAGCCCAGCTCTTCCAGAGACAGAAGCAACTACTCCAGTAAAACCAGTAGTGCTTCTGGGGCACAGGCACGCCTTGCCCACCCAGAAACATGACTGTCTTATATATACAAGTCAGAAAAATAAAAAATCTAAATCATGAAACCCCAAGAACCAAAGATATGCCTGCTGACACTGCCTTCTATAGTGGTCATGCCTGGGATAAAAGGTGAGGCAGAGCAATTTTGCCGCTTTAATTTAATTTTAGATCACTTTTGCTCAGTCAGCATCCAACAAATGGTATGAGACTGGTCATGCATTTCCATCAAATGGTATAAGATTGATCACTGAGCATGGAATCTGCTTCTATTTATGCATTTTCAAGCCAGAAACTGCCCCTACTGTGATCTGGTGTCCTACAAAAAAGTATCTAAGATCTCCAGCCTAATTCCTACTTTAAGGCCAACAGATGTGGCTAAACTCAGGAAAAAAAACCCATCTTTCCCTTTAGGAAAAAAACATCTCATCTGGATGTAAAGTCCTCCCAGCAACAGTAACTGTACCATAAGCCAATCTTGAGGTAGGCCAGCAGCAAATTAAATAATATATACAATCGACATATGGGCTGTTACAGCTGACGTGGGAGGTTACAATTAAAACCAGCAGAGCTGTGGAAGAAAATTAACAGCACTTGTACTGCAGAAGGTGAAGGATTCCCAAAACTCCACTCAACTGGAGAGGAAAACCACAAGTGAGGCATTAAAAAATGAAGCAATTAATAAGGATTCAGAAAACTGCCAACCTGAGCTCCTCCTTAAAACACCCGCCAAAAGAAGCTTTTGCTCAAAGTTAGCAGTTTAAATTTAGAAGTTTAGTAGATTAAAGACTTATCCTGCAAAGGAAGGAAACAGTGTGGACCTCTGCCATTGAAGTACGAGGTTTTCCAAGACCTGCCCAGTCCAAGAAGGATCACTTCACTTCTCACGAGCCACCAGCACACAGGGAGACAGGCATGGTGTTGTTACACCCACAGCAAGCTTGGGTAAGCAGCTCTCCTCAAGCTGGGAGCAGGTCAGGGGTGGGCAACCAGCCCAGCAGCCCTCACCTTTCCCCCAGGTTCAAGCCATCCTGAGGGAGCAGGGCCAAGTCCTGACCCACTTGGCAACGGCAGCATCCAACTTCCAGCCAAAGGTGACGTCGGCCCCGAGGGGCTTGATGCCAAGAGCTGGTGCAAACTGGAGAGCAACTAGAAAGTGCCTGGCCATGAATTACAGCTTGGGAGGGATGAAATACACACTCACCCTCCTGCATTTCCCACTGGCAAGTGGGAAGGGGACCTTGTTGGGGAGACCTTATTGCAGCCTTTCAGCACTTACAGGGGGCCTAGAAGAAAGATGGGGATAGACTTGTTATCAGGGCCTGGTGGGACAGGAGAAGGGGTGATGGTTTGAAATGAAGAGGGAGCTTTAGACTGGAGAGAAGGAAGAAATTTTTGAAGCTGAGGGTGGTGAGACCCTGGCCCAGGTTGCCCAGAGAGGTGGTCGCTGCCCCATCCCTGGAACCATTCCAGGGGAGGTTGGCCAGGGCTCTGAGCAATCTGCTCTAGTTGCAGATGTCCCTGCAGGGTGGGTTGGACTAGATGAGCTTGAAAAGTCCCTTCCCATCCAAACTAGTCTGTAACTGCTTGATTCTCTTCACCTGCTGCCAGGAATAAAGGTCTCTACCCCAACCACCCTGCCCTGGAAGAAAGCAAGACCCCATCATCAGCTGACTGCAGCCACTGAGTTCCTATGAAATCCCTGACAGCCACATCATCAAGCATCACTCCAACTCTACACACAGAGCACATAGTCACCATTCTTCTCCCTTTCTCCATCTTTCTTTGCAGCTCACTTTAAACTCCACACTCCACGTCCTCTAGTCACTGGCCAGGGCCAGAAGGACCATGTTGCATGATGGAGACTATGTCCTTTGCCTCCTCTCATTTCTCTCACCCAAATCTTTCAGTTTGCCACTACCAAAATTAAATTAAAGCATTTAAAATGCTCCAGTAAGGGGGAAAACAAACAAACAAAAGAAAAAAAAAAAGAGCAAAGGAGTTGTTTATGACTTGCTCACACAAAGCTCGCTGCCAGAAAGCCAGATCCAACTTCAAAACCCCTCTGCAGCACTAACGACCTTTTAATAGCTCTCATTACAGAACATCTCACTCAGCCCTGGTACATCCCCACCTGCCAAAACAAAGACCAGCATTTCCACAGGCAAAACCCAGCTGCTTAATTGATCCATTCAAGGACTTCAGAAAACTATTAATAATGCAACTCTGTCAAACTAAAGGTTCCGCTCCTGTGCGGCAGATGTCTACCTTGGACGGCAACTCGATTAACCTGCCTCTTTAATCAAGCATTTCCCACTCCCAGGGGAAGCTGCCATGGCAAATGTGGCTTAGGAACAAAGGCTCAGCAGCAGGCAAGCAGAAAAAGTAATAATAAAATTTACCTCTGTCACTCTGAACAGCCATAGTTAAACCTGTAGCATGTTCTCCTAAGAATACACACACTTGGTGTTGTAAGACAGAGGCATCGAAATCATAGAATCATGGGATGATTTGGGTTGGAAGAGATCTCACAGATCAAGTTCCAACCCCCTTGCTATGGGCAGGGACACCTCCCACTAGAGCAGGTTGCTCAAGGCCCTGTCCAACCTGGTCTTGAACACTTCTGGTTATGGAGCATCCACAGCTTTCCTGGACAACCTGTGCCAGTGTCTCACCACCCTCAGAGTGAAGAACTTCTTCCTAATTTCTCATCTAAATCTCCCCTCTTCCAGTTTGAAGCCATTACCCCTTGTCCTATCACTACAAGCCCTTGTAAAATGTCCCTCCCCAGCTCTCCTGTAGGCCTCCTCCAGACACTGGAAGGCCTCAATAAGGTCTCCCTGGAGAAAAACCCCAGAACACATCATGCCTAGGTCCTGTGTGGTGTTGTACACAGACAATAACCCAATAAATTCTCCTCGCTCCCCTTCCTCTCCCTACAACTTTATACTCTTCAGGCCTGGGGTTATTTCAGATATCTCTTCTGATTTACACCTTCCAGGGCCAAGTCATTTCATCCTCAGCTCTCACACTGCAACCTGGCATCCTCCCCCAAGCTGTTGCAAGAAGGTCCATGGACTCTCCCATTTCAATCCAGAACTGAAGCTGCTGTGGCATAAACTTTGGCACTTACAGGGGAAGGGAGAGGGACGGGGTAAGTGTAAGACAGAGCAAGATGGCAAAATGACTCTGCTTCTTCAAAACATCATGTCTAGCAGGTTTATGAAAAAAGAAGAAAAAAAAAAAGAAAGTGAGGAGCTAATGGAAGATAAGCTACTGCCTGGCTGCATTTTGTCTTGCAAAGAGCTCTCAGCTCTGAGCCTTTATAGAAAGAGGAAAGGCAGCGTCTGTGGAATATCACGCTCTGCTGATGGAAGCCGCGGGCAGAGACACAGCAGCGAGTGCAGGGCTGTGGCAGAGTCAAAAATCAGGGAGTCCCAGCCTTGCTCTGTGTTGTGGCCACCAGATCCCACCGCTTCCCAGTTTAGTCCTGACTTTAAAGGCTATTGATGTTTCATTTCCCAGGAATCACTCACCAAGGGAAGTAATTCTGCCCCTCTACTTGGCTTTTGTGAGACCCCACTGGTTGGGGCTGTTCAGCCTGGAGAAGAGAAGGCTCCAGGGACACCTTACAGCGGCCTCCAGGATCTGAAGGGACTACAGGAAACCTAGGGAGGGATTTTTTTATAAGGGCCTGTGGGGATAGGACAAGGGGTAATGGTTTTAAACTAGAGCAGGGGAGATTCAGATTGGACATTAGGAAGAAGTTCTTTCCTCTGAGGGTGGTGAGACACTGGAAGGGGTTGCCCAGAGAAGCTGTGGACACCTCATCCCCATAAGTATTCAAGACCAGGCCAGATGAGGCTCTGAACAACCTGCTCTAGTGGGAGGTGTCCCTGCCCATGGCAGGGGAGTTGAAACCAGATGATCTTTATGGTTCCTTCCAACTCAAGCCATTCTATGATAAGGTCAGTTATTGCACTGACTTGTCACCCTTGTTCCCAGCAGCACCAAGATCACCGCGATGTGACCCAAGGTGGCCTTTAACCCTGCAGGAATTACACTGCGGGGAGAGACGGGGGAGCCAGGCAAAGCTCCACGGGCGTAATTAGCACTGTGCTAATTGCCGTCATTGTAGGACAGACACGCACTGTCGAGCTTGACGTGCCCTAAACAGAAGCTGATTTTTGGAACCGTGTCTCTCTCTCGAGTTCTTGGAGCAGTAAAGGCAGGAGAGGAAGGTGCTTCAACCTTAGAGGGGTTGTTTGCTTAACTGATGACCACAAGAGAGCAAAGTTTTTCAGTCACCGGCTGCAGATTGAATTAAGCCTTTGTACAACGAAGGAACAACGGGGACAAGGAATCCCCTTGCTGGCTGTCAGGAAGTGCTTCCCACTGGTCCCTGGCAACCCAGAGCCCATGGCATCAGCAGGTCTCCCTGTGCACTGAGCTTTTCCC
>VWZK01016161.1:0-114525 GCA_013396935.1 Baryphthengus martii
AAAAATATATATCATTGCACTTATCAAATGGAATTGAGGATGGCAGGGACTAGAGAAGGGAATCTAGGGGATCTCATCCTACATTATCTTCTAGCTTCCTGCCACAGCAACTTTTGTGTTCCAGGAAATGTTTCACGATCATTTTATCTTCAAAGCTATCCAACTCTTAAATTATAACCGGCTTCCTTTCAAGATTTTTATAGCCTTTTCCTCAAGCTATACAATTACCCTTCTGAGTTGTCCACCTTGAGATCTTCATAGTCCTCCTACTTTGGCTGAACCTTTCCAACTGTGACCTCTCCATCGTTTAACCCCTCACCAACGATAAGGAGCTTCTCAGCCCTTCCGCTGAGGTCTGTATCCTGGCTAAGGTCTTTATTTTTTTTTCCACTCAACAACCCAGCTTGGATTTTCCTGAAGTATCACCCACCCACTCAACACCTTTGATCTGTCCAAGGTGAGCTAGCTCCTCCAAAAATCTCCTTTGGGCCAACAGGGGAGAGGGAAGCCTTGAAGTTTTCTGGTATTTCTTAAACCTGTCATTGTCTCTGGAAATAATTTCTTCTTTCCCAGGACTTCAGTTTTCTCTCTGAAGACTCAGTATGTGTCCTTCCATTGCACAAGATATGGGAATCATTTGTGTTGCAGTCCTCCTAACTTCAGAGAACCATTACCTCATCACTGCATATTAAATGATTCATTTTACATTAATATTAGAGTATAATGCTTACTGAAAAATAGACCCTTTTTGCTTCATCCTCTGAAAACAGAAGGTATGTTTGATGTAGGGTAACTCGAATCACAAGAATTGTTTTATCTCTTATCTCCAGCCCTTTAGTCAGGCATTTTATGAACTGAGGAGAATTACTGTATTTATAAAGACTGATTTTAAGACTCAGAATCAATGTTTCTGGCGAAACATTCCAAATCTTGTTTCTTGAAAAAATCTCTCAATCCTGTTGGTGCTAACGCATTTCACTACACTTCTGTCACCAGAGTTGTGCTTTCATCTGGTAGTTATTTCTCTGCTGATTTTAAACTTTGTGTTTTAACCACAAGCAGCTGCCTCAGTGTAAAAAATAATTATCCCCTAGAGTAAGAAAGAGGATAGAGAAGAAAGAACAATATAATATCACCAGCTCCACAGCAGTACATAGGGCATGACACAGGGACCTTTTGCTTCATCTCACATAGTCTGGGACTTGACTGGGAGTTGACTTTTTTCTTTGGAGTTCAGTGTTCCTAGGCTAGAAAACAAGTGTAATGATACTCATAATGATACTACATTTCCACAGCTTGAAGAAAAAGAAATGTTATACGAGAGTTTATTATATACGGTTGTAAAAACTGGAAAAATGATCATATTTTATTGGTACAATCAATGTCAAATCAAACATCCTTACACTGCCCTGTAAAAATACGAGACACATAAACAATTTCACCTCTTGTTTATGTAGCAGGTATAAGGCCTAGACTTCTTCTTTAAAGAAGGAAATAAATCTTCCCCTTAAGAGAACAAGATGAAGAAGGGATGAGGAAGGGAAGGAATCAGTAGAGCCTTTAGCAAATGTGACAGCTTTACTAGAGACAAGTAAATAATGTAGGGTAAAGACAGATAAATAAAGGATCTATACTACCAAACATAATTCCTTCTAGAGTACCTGCAACTTCTGTTTGCTGAAAGATATGGTGATAAATCACTCTTGTGCAGTTTGATTTCCAACTCTTTCAGGCTTTGAAATTTCAGGACTTTCTAATTTAAGCACTTGAAGTGTTAATTTTCACTGGTCATCAGTGAGAATTCACAGAATAATCTCAAATGTGTAGCTCTTGGAGATTATTATCAAATATAAGATCAAGAAAATTTGTTCAAGATACTAATATCTCACCAGGCACAAGATAGTGTGTATCACATCATGATATACCTACTAAGTATGCCTCTGATATGGCATGGTTTAAAGTGTCATTAATTTTGTTAGCAAAGACAAAGAGTGGAAAGAATTCTATGCCATCAATGCACACATATGGCTTACCTGTGTGTTAGCACCTTTAACAGTCAGAGCAGTCTTAACAACTACAACTATGCTGGTATACTTCTGAAATCCCAGACTGGCTTTTCCAGAAAGCTGCTACACCTCGGTAATTCTTTCCTTTTTTATTTTTTTCTGAATTGATTAAAATAAACAAAGCCAAAAACAAAAACAAAAATATATAAAAAAAAATCCAAACAAAACAACAAAAAAAACCCACCAAACCCACAAACCACCACATACTAATTAACAGAATTTTAATATTTATTTGGAAATCTCAATGTCTAATTAGTCAAGCTTTGTAAAATTTTTGAGATGACTGACAATATCCCACATAATAGGTCTAACACTGAGCCATTTCTTCAATAATCTGATATATTCACACACCAATATCCCAATAATTAGGTCAGCTGGCACGTACGTGATCCCAGGATAGCTCCAGATAGATCACAAATGGTATAGGGATATTTTTATAATGGAAAAATTTCAGTTGTATCCTTAATATGACAAAGCGTTTTAGTGCAGACAAGATAAATGTTTTCATCCTTCCAAGGCTACTTTTAATGCAATGTAACATACGTGGGTAATAAAATATTCCCAGAGGGCAAAATCATGAGTCACTGAATGGAGCACATCACCACGAATTGGCTCACTCATCCTGCTATAGGATTCTCCTTTCCAACTGCAAGCTGTCACTAACCATACACAATTGGCTCTTTTCAGTGCAACCAAACAAATGCCATCTGAATCATCACTCAAATGCCTGGAATCTCTGGCAAGAAAAGCTGCTGGTGGTTCCCTTAGAAACCTCCCCTGGGATGGATAAGTGACCGCAAATGATGTGAGAGAGGGCAAAGACAGAGTTTTCTTCGAATGCTAGTGCTTCCTGGTGAATGTTTGAGGACAAGGTAGTGTATTGCAACCAGAGCCTGCACTGCTCTGCTCAAGCTGGTGCTTTAAGCAATGGGAAAAAACATCTGCTTAGGCAAATAGCAAGATTAATACTTGAACATCAGTTTCTTCCGTAATCTAAGTTCAGCAGTTCAATCAATCTGTACAAGATCCAAAGTGCTCTGTTGCCTGTAGTTGAGGCACAACTGAACTGCAAGGAGTAATTCACAGAAGTTCTTCTGGCCAGCTAGAACCTTAAACCTTTTCTAGGAAGCTTTGTGGTGCTAAGAGTTATACTGTGGCACATTCCCAGAGGTGCCATCATATTTGTGAATAGCTTCTGTCTGGGAACATTTGGGTTACACAAACTCCTCAGATTTCCAAGTCTCCTGCACTTTCTAGACCCTTCATCCTACCTGCCAAGGAGCTCATCTTTTGCACCCAAGAGGTGTCAGAAAATCCTATGCAATGTTTTACCATGCTGCCACATAGATTTTTTTTCTATTTTTGTGAGACAGCAGCGGTTCTTTCAGTGTAAGAGTGTAAAAAGAAACAGTCTTTACTGGCTGCAAGTGTTCGTACTAGCCGAGGAACTGCTAATTAGTTTTAACTGGCAGCAACATGTCAGCTGGGTGTGGTCACCAAAATTTCCATTAAAAGCTAATAATTGAAGCAGTTTTTTACCCTCTGCTACCCTGAAGAAACCAAGGTCTTCTAGCAATTATGCCTGACCTGAGATGTTTTTTAATTTAAGCATGTGGATGTGGAGAAAATTGTATGAAGGCACAGGAGCCAAAAGAGGGCAACACTTTCAAAATCTGGAAAAACACTTTTCCAGGGAATGTATGCCTTTAGTTTAGGACTGTAAATTCCATCACCAAAGTGATGCTGACATAGCAGTGCTAAGGTTATTTTGTCCAAATCCCTTTATGAATCTGGGTTAATGTGCCTAAAATTTGTCAGAAACACTAAACCAGGACATTCCTTAGTAAATGGGAGGAAAGTCTGAGATTTCAAATTACTGTATGCTAAGGACCCTCTAGTTCTCACAGAAGGAGCAACTCTTTCAGGCAATCTGATGTTAATGACCAAAATGTTTCACCATGCAAAGAGGAAAACCATAAGTAGATCATAATTAAGTAAAAATAGTAATTTGCTACATCAGATCAATTCAGAGGCTACCATTTATCATTTTAAGCTACAATTATCAATTTATAATGGAAAGTCAAGTATGTCTAAGTCACAACATGAGAGTATCTCTTTCACAGAGGACACATTTTTATATTATGTATTTATATATTATGTAATAATAAAACATGACAATAGTAAAAGGTTGTTCAGCTCTGGGGCCCTCAGCATAAGAAAGACATGAACCTGCTCAAGTGGGTCCAGAGGATGGCTATAGAGATGACTGGAGGAGCTGGAGCACCTCTCCTATGAGTACGTGCAGAGAAAGTTGGGATTGTTCAGCCTGGAGAAGAACACTCTCCAGGGAGACCTTACAGCAGCCTTCCAGTACTTAAAGGAGTCCTACAGAAAAGATGAGGAAGGACTGTCTATCAGGAAGTGTAGTGATAGGAATAAGGGTATCCATGTTACCCAGGGTAGATTTAGCTTAGATATAAGGAAGAAATTCTTCATTGTGAGGATGGTGAGACACTGGAAAAGGTTGTCCAGACAGGTTGTGGATGCCCACTCCCTGGAAGTGTTCAAGACCGCCAGGTTGGATGGGGCTTTGAGCAACCTGATCTAGTGGAAGGCATCCCTCCAATGGGAGGTTGGAGCTAGGTGATCTCTAAGGTCCCTTCCAACCCAAATCATTCTATGATTCTATGATTGACATAATAGAATATGTACACATAGTACTTTACAAATGCTAATTTAAACTCTAATTTTCTTTACTCTTCTTAATCATATGCAGGAACAAGTTTTGAATAAAATTAATAATGAGGGAAGAAAGTTATACTGAAGGTTGGTTTTGGCTAATATTTGAGCAGAGACATCGGGATATGTTTGTCATGATTTCCCAAGTAGAATGCTAGTGGGTCATCGCAATGAGGTTTAATACTGAATGCTATATTTGTGCACAGGGGATCTCAGATGCCCCAACTACAGCTGAGATCCTAACTGGGTTATGTACACAGTGTGAAGCTTCAGAAGTGTCCAAGTATTAAAAAATGGGTATTTCCTCTGCATTTTTTGTTTCTTTCCCCTACAGCCTGCTTGGCCTTCCTGTCGTCTGGGCTCATTTGCTCTCCTCTCTTGGCCCAAACTCACTTCAACTCCCTGCCTGTCTTTGCTTTCAAAAGTAAAAGGTGCAGGTATTATTTTCAGCTACTACTTGTGTTAAATATGGCTATCCTTTTCCTCACTCCATGTCTATAAAAGATTTTACACTTTCTGCGTTTGGCCTCTACGTTTTCTCTTGGGAAATCTTCTGTCCCAACAGGATTGCTGGTGCATGTAATCTAACATAGGTAGCATTGGTGTTCAGCTATATAGCTCAGTGATGGGTATTTCTATCAGCATGATATCACATTGCAAAAGTCCCTTAAGAGTAAGAGATATATCCTGTAGATTCAGTAACCTATGATATAATTACAAAAATAAATGATATGAAATCTGTTACTCATCTTTAAAACTAAACTAGAAAAACAGAAAACATAAAAAACACCTCTCCTCTTAGATTTGGAGAGGTAGGGTTTATGCGGCTTCCACTAGATTTGTTCATAGACATTTTTCCTGTATTTGGAGTTTAACTGTAGGTTCTTTTAAATTTTGCTTTTTTTCTGAAATCCTGTGCAAATCTTGACATAAAGTGAAGCAGTGAACTGCACTGTGCTAAGAAACATGCCAATGATAATTCCACTCCACTTCAGTGTTCCCAAATCAAAGTTCCCCTTTTAAACTGCTTCTTGAAAAAAAAAAGAAAAAAAGAAAAAAAAAAAAAAAGCCAAACCAACCATAAAGTCTCATTTAAAAAAGGGATGCAAACTACAGTGGTCACTTGAATTTCTTTCTTATCCCAAACCATTTCCCCAGAGGCAATTTCACAAAAGAGTCAACAGACTTTATAAATCATGAATGTGCAGTCACAGAACCACAACTCTCTGTATCACAGCTCTGAAAGCATTAATCTCTCTGTCTGAGTCAGAACCAAGCAGTCTTGGAGGAGCACCAAGAACACAACATTCAATCATGACCTAAGATCACTTTTCCCCTTTTCCCTTGATTTCTCTTCTTTCGATTAAAAATGTTGCAAAAATTTCACACTTAAGCACCTTTTTTTTGATCCTGGTGTTTGTTCTTCCACAATTAGAGGAAAAATAAATAAATAAATCAGTTAATAAATATAGCGATTTTAAAGCAATATTAAAAACTCAAACATCTTTTGTCATTCAAAGAACACTAATAGTTCTTTCTTTCAAGCAGAACATACTTACTAGTTATTAATACATACCTAGGCTGAAAAAAAGATAAAGGCAATGAGTTTTTGTCCTCCTTTGCAACACATACAAAAAATCATACAGTATTTACTAGTTTCCAAACAAGGATGTTTTCTGCTGTTTGTAAAGCATTCTAGTCTTACTTCTGTATTTCTAGGGTTTTATGCTTAGCTTATTATGTTAGGAACAGGCAGTCTTATTAACTTATCATCTTGTTTCTCCACATGAAGCAGATGATCTTGAAAGGCATCAGAAGACTATTGTGTGCATGGACAGTAATGATCCACCTCAGTGTAAATTCAACCTTCAACAAAATTGTTTAACAAAAGACTCCACTTTTGGGAGATTTAGGTTTGAATTGGCTCTTCCTGATAAAGCCACAGATATTAAACAGTATTCAACAGAGTTTAGTGTATTGGGTACTGGTATTGGAATGAATTATAGAGAATACAGTGGGTTCCCTGCATCTTCTCTGTGCTTACACTGCTGGGTACAAACACTTTGGAAAAACTCCCAGTGAGATACACTAATGCTCACGGATCTTGTCAGAAAAGAGATCTTAGTCAGACAGCTCCATTAGCTGTCACTTCATCTTTGATATATTTTCCCATCTGCCCAAGGCAGTTCCAAATATATGTGATCCTGTAGGCAACCTGTAAAGATGTGCCAGGCACAGAGGAAAATATGTCTCAGAGCCCTGAGAATTCATTTGTGAAGCACCATATAGAAGAGAAAGGGGACAGATGTTTTGGGAAGATTCTGCCACCCAAAGCTACAGTTGAAGAAATACGACACAGATGGGGCTAACGATCAATGATACAAAATTATCACTGATTCAAGTTGGTCTTCTTGATATGAAGGCTGGTCTGAAACAAGAGCCCATAAAGTTCTGCATGGTGTCATCATCGTTATGGCATTTCACAAGCACAATTAGCAAGTTCTACCTTTATATGAAATCTGTAGTTTGCTCTGTCTGAGAAAAAAAGTACTATCTCAGGATTTTAACATTGTCCCACCTAACAGAGAGGTTGACCTCACAACAAATGCACAAGCAATTTCGGTTGTAGTCAAGACATTAATTCTTAGCCAAAGAACATTGCACCTCCAACGCTGGAGTTGGGAGACGTAGTGCTTCCCAACTGAATCAGAAATGAAGAAACGACAAACAAGAAGGATAGAAAAAATTTTGAATCTGAAGAGATGTCCAAAAGAGGCACTTAAAAGAAAACATTATCTGTCATCAACTTGAAAGAAAGCAAAGACAAGAAGTTAGTCAAGAAGCATCTCCTCAACTGCAACACAAAGAAGTATCTGAATAGTTTTTCAGCTAGATACCGCAGAAAGAGACTTCTAAGATAATCTAAGTGTTAGGGCATGTAGGGTAAATAGTTTTCATTCACTTTCACTCTTCCCAAGACATTTGCAACAGTGCTGTTTCTGTTTGAATTTGTAAATATGTTCTCTATTTTATTTTACTGCAAGTTGCTATCTATTAACGGTCACTTTATGGTAACAGGGAAGTTGGGATAATGGGAATGCCTCAGACCTAGTCAGGAAAAATCCCTATAGGCAACAAGCAAAACATATTAAACGGAAATGGCAAGGTGGGACTGATAAAATCTAAGGGTGAATTAGGATTTATGGAATTAAATAGGCAAATTTAATGAATCTCATTCTAGCAGAAATTAGGTGAAATGAAGTAAGACTATTAGCAGCGTTAAATCCAATTAGAGAGTTAATTAAAAATTAATTACTATAATAATCATTAATAATTGCAGAAGTATAATCAGTTAGATGTCTGCACACCTCTGCTCTTGTTCTTTTTCTTGTGAGTGATGCTCTCTTTTTCTTTTCTGCCCATCCTTCTTTTCCCACTTGTGCATTTCTGTCACTTGTGACTGCAAGGTCTTTGGGACAGAAACCATCTCAATTCTGACTGAAAACCTTAGGGTATGTTAGAGGAATGTAAAATTAATAATACCACGGAATTTAATAAAAAAGATTGTTCCCTCTGTAGAAACAACACTAAATAGAGTATTTTAATTATAAAAGAGAAGGATTTTTTTAATCCTAATTCCACATTTCGCCTTTTCTTTCAAAAAAGCTAGAATTTAATTTAATTTACTTGAGAAATGACTAGTTCCAGATTCACCCTAAGGATGGATGGCCTTTTAATGGAAGAGTAAACCTGGGAAACCTAGAAACAAGATCACAAATGTCCCGTGTTCGTGTTTTCTGTCTAAGAGATCGAAAGGCTGGATGAGGTTGCAGTAGACCCCTTACTATGTCCTTCCAGAAATGCACAGGGTGTCAGAGCGAGAGCCAGGACCAATTCAGTGTTGGCGTTATCTGCCATGTTTACAGGCTCCCAAATGAGAGTGAACAGGCCAGGAAATTTTGTAAGGGAGGCAATAGAAGTATGACAATTTGGCCAACATAACTGTGTTCTAAATTGCATTTTTATGTGTGTGAAAAGATGTAATATAATTACTGTTCCATGACATCAGCTGGGTAACTTTTTCAACCCAACATTATTCCTTCAAGATAACATAAAAAAAAAATCAGAAAATTTGAAAAATACATTTTATTTAAATAATAATAAAAAACATTCGCAAAATCCTGAATAATGGAACAATAAAGACCTAAAGATTTACAGGAACAAATCCTACCATTAGGTTCTCCACTAACTCATTCTCTGATACCTTGGAAATCAGCAGTGCATTAGAGACTGGTTACAGAATGGTGGCTTTCCAGTTTACTGAACAAGTCTCATTTAATCTGGCAGGCAATTGTGAGCCATCAACAGACCCCGAAAGATTAGGTTACTTTCTCCTGATGACTAAGTCTATGACAAAGATTTTAGCCTTGTTTTCAAGGATAAATGTTTCCAGATCTATAAAACAAAAGGACATCCCACCAGCAACTTCCCAAGTTTTCCTAAAATTTCATTGTGGAAGGGATCCCCACAGGCCATCGAGTTTGTTCCATTCTATAATAATTGCATCAATTATCTCTTTGGCTTTCCTGGCATTTCCTAATCAAACTTAAAATTTCTTCATGGTGGAAACTCCACTATCTCTTTAGGCAAGTTATCTCAGTGTTTCATTATCTTTATCTCAGAAGTCTGAGTTTTCCTTTCCTTACATGCTTGAAAATGTTAGGATGCTCCCCCACAATCTTTTCTTCTTCAGGCTTAACAGTATGAATCTTTTCCATTTCCCTCATAAATTATGCTCTTTAGATCTTTAATAACTCTGGACTGGTGAAATTATTAAAGTGAGAAGCCTCAAACCAAACACAGCATTCCAGCCAAGGCCTTACCAATACGGAGTACAGCAGAAGGATTACTTCATGTCTCTACAGGCTATTTATGCTGTTTGTATAGCCCAATGTAGTGTTTGAAGAGCTTTGCAACAGCATGCATTTTTTTTTTTTAATTATAGAAGGTATGTGACCTATAATCTCAGATCCTTTTCTGAAGAACCACCAACTAACAAGTTGTTCCCATCCACTTTTTATGAACTTGATTCTTTCAATTTAAATATACCATGTAGAAATTGTCCCTTTTTTGGGGGGGGTTGACTTTTATTTGGATCATTGTAGCATCATGTCCTCTTTAGAATTATTAAGATTGATCTCTATTCTGTCATCTATGTCATTAATGAAAATATTGAACAGAAATATACCCAGGACAGATTCCTTCAGATACTATTTAATAAAAACTGATGCAGTTTCTGGGTTTTGTATGCTTCTGTCTAGTGACTGAGGTCAGCAAAATTGCTCATCATCTAGCCAAGTTGGTCACATAACGTGCTTCTGGACCTCCCTGCACTTTGGGATCATTTACGTTTATGCCCTTCACTTTGGGAGATAACTGCCAATAATGGGAAAAAATAACTAGTCTCTTGGTTGCTTCTGTTTAAATATTTTGTCTAATTCATTTCTCTTTTAAATGCAGCCTCTCAACCTGAGCCCTCATTATAGCAGATCCAGTTAACTGTCACCTTTTCACATATCCTTTGCCATATATATTTGTGCCACGGTTAATTAGGGACTTTCAGCCTGTTGATTTCCTCTTTCCCATCTCTCATTTCTTGAGAAAACATTTCAGTCACCTCTTTTTTTATCAAGCATTTAAGTACGTAGTGCCCCTTCCCCCTTTGAAAAATGGTTTCAAGATACAGAGATGCATGTCAGCCTTTAGCTGACACACACAGTGGAAAAACCAAACTACGGTAAATAGCTGCTGGAATAACCCTAAGTCTGTATCACCCTTTTCCTCAGGGAGCTGGTAAATTCCTCAGGAATAGGGAGTTGTCCCTCTGTGTTAAAGGGTAGAGGTGGAACCTTCTTCCTGTGGCAAGCTGACTCTTGAAGTGAGTGCAAGATTAAGACCTAGAAAGTATGGAGAAAAAAATATCAAATAGATAACGATATCAAATTGTATTAGCAAATTCTGTGAGTCACTGGCACACTATTTATAAAAGATATTTATAAAACCTAAAGGGTTTATTATGAATTTGTAGGTGAATTTCTAGCTGTAGGCTATAAATAGGTTTCATTAAAACTCTAAATATAGAAATAAATGTGGTAATTTGAAAGTTTTCTTATTATTTATGATAAAAACAGTGTAATTGACTGTACATTTCAGTTGGATTCGAGAATAAAATAAGAGCCATGCATCCCTAGAAAGGACATAAAGTATATAAAATGTCCAACCTCCCTCTTCTCTATGCTTCCACAGTTTTTAGACAATGGGCCAATTCTCAGTCTTCAGCTGTCTGTTTCAGGACTCTCCCACAAAAAATACAATTGGTATAGTCATTGCATGTGAGCACACTGATAGCAGTTATTCCCTGGTCAATTCATCAAAACAATATAATTTAGGGAAACCTTTCAGCATTTTGATATTATCTTGTTTCAGACAACTTCCAAAAGTTGAAATATTATAAGGATATACTTTTAAAGGGGAGCCCAAATAAACCCTATCTAAGCATCTAGCTCTCTAACTCCCTACCTATGCCTAGCCAAAATTGTTTGAATCTCCACAAAGAACTACTGTTGTAAAACCCTAATATGTGCATGTTTTACAGAGCAGGTAACATACACTTCTGTATCTCTAAAAATACTGTAGATATGATATCTCTGCTTTTAAGGTTACATATCTGTTTAGACTCCACGTACATTTTTTTAGTCAGCCCTGAAGTGCATTATTAACTACCGATGTTGTAGAACAGCCTTTCCTGAATAATGAAGAATTTTTGGGGTGATATGTTGTTCAAGTGCCTCTTACTTTATTTAAGTGTTATTTACAAGGCAAGCTGTGAAACCATAGAATTCGTGAGTTAGGTTTTTATTGATATCTTCTACATTCCTAAGTGTCTTAAATAAGGCACAGCCTGCTCATACTTGCCCGTTAATATTCTGTATACTGAACATATAAAACCTGTCAGCGTACCTTGTCTGTAATCAGCAAAGAAAACAATTAAATATGAAATTCGACATACTTCCTCCTATTTCCATGAGTTAAACTGTGCTGCTATAGATCCCCATATTGACTTTTAATTACAGCAGTTAAAATGGTGAATTTTCTCTTTCCTTTTCTCCCAACAGTTAATTAAAACCCACTTCCCAGCTAGAGAGAGTGCAGCATTTCCACAGTTAAACTGCAGATGTTTCTCATATGAGTGAGCTCCAGAGATGTTATGAGGGATTCAAACCTTGGGAGGAGTCAGGCACAGAAGGAGAGAGCTCTGCCTCAAGTTATTTCCTGCCTTTCTACTTATTAGAAAATCCTATAAAAATTATAAGAAACTTTCCATTAAACTTTCTTTATGTTGTTTTTCATCTGCTCTCCCATGTTTGCTTTTTTTTTAATTCCAGAATTTTGAATACATGCTGGTTTTTGTGATTTTTTCAAAAGAGAACAGAAAATGACACACAAGTATGTTAACACATAATTTTGCTCACCATATGAATTATAAGTACTTTATAAAATAAGGGACTTTTCAAACAATATGTAGCCATTGCCAGCTGTCTGCAACAGTACAAGTAATAGGAAAAAAAAATACTAGATGACTCTCTATTTCCGTTGGCTATGTTGTTCTAAGTGCAGTTTCCTAAGAGAAAAAACTGGTACTATCACCCTCCCTATCTGTCTATTAATTTTGAATCCGTTGCCAATTTCAAATAAATTTAATAGGAAGAGAGAGGCTTCAGAGTTCCCCCAGGTTAAACTGAAGACCATATATGAAGGAAGAAAAACTGTGATATACATGTCAAATTTGTGATGAGCTTTACCACTGCTAGATTCCACTTTTCCTTTAGTTGAACACGGGGAGCGAAGTTGCAAATCCGTGCTCGGAAGAATGAAAAATAGCCAGAAATAGAAGTGTGAAGCACAGCCCTTGTTTCCTAGGTTATGAGGAGGAAGGAAAGGTATCTGGGCAGAGAGGTGGGATGAGGGTCGTCACTCTTGGTTTATACTTCATTTGCCAGCATAGGAAGGACATATCCCTGAGTGACTTATCTGGCTTATATCCTATAGGTATGAAGCACTGGTTGAACTCTGACTTAAAGCAATCAAGAGTAGGACAGGGAGATCACCCCTTTGAGAAAGAATCACGTGTAATGGTTGGCTTTGTAAAGGTTTGCTGTAAAATAAGCGCTATCCTAGAAACCAATGGTGGGAAAAGCCTTTTTTCCACCTCCTTCCTCTCCCATCTTAGTCAGTACAGTTCTTTAATGAACACCTAACATGGCTTTGCCTGTGTGCTTGTAAGAGGACCAAAGTACTGAGCACCTTTCATTTCCTGTAAGTATGTTAATGGCTAGTAACAGCACCCACCCCTACCACTTACAAATTTTACGTTGTTTTCAGCCTTCTTTCCTTAGCTGTCTTCCACTGAAGTATGACAAATGCCTCGTTTCCCATAACTTCAATATAACCCAAGGAATTAAGGAAGAAGTAAGGGGAAATAAGTGCTAATAACATCAGAAACAGCTCTTTTCTTTTTCCTTTTATCTTCTTTGTCTATGTTTTTTATTTTATTTATTCTTTAATATACAACATTGATTACACATGGTAAGATTCATAGGTGGCTGGCTGCCCCAGGAGGTCACTGATGTTCAAGATATTCCAGCATAGCCCTGTTGAGGTCTGTATTCTCTCTATCCTTGCTAACATATTGGAAATGCATATGGTTATGCTTCTGGTTGACACCTACAACCCCCTTGGCATTTATCTTGCACATAAACCTAAAGAAGATCAGCAGAAGAAGAATTCTTTTACCAGCCTCAGAGTGGAGCCAAATCAGATCCATGCATTCAAGCTGCCTCTAACCCTTCTTGCTCAGCAGTTTGTGCCCTCATCCAGAATACAAGAGTCAGAAATGCAAAAACCCTTTCCCAAGAAAAAGAAAATAAACAAAAAAATTGACATGTCATCAGACCATGATGTGAATGACGCAGGGCTTTCCTCTGCACAGGATCTTCCACGCCAATGTTCATCTGCTGAGGACTAAGTGTAGAGCTGTAAGTGTTATCACGTAGTATTGCATTTGACCTATTTAGCAGGTGCTAAATAGTTTAGTCTAGTCCCTGCTCCCATGACCCACTTTGTATAATATTGTACGATTTGTGCATTGACAGGGCCTCTGTCTCCTTCCTGGTTGTTACTCAGGGCAAAAAGAAGCTAAATTTGTTAGGAGAAGTAAAAAATACCTCATTTTTTTTTCCAAAATAACTAAGCATCTCATACAAAGTTGAACAACTTTACCAGAAATATTTTATTGTTTGTAACCTCATATTTATGTACTATATTTATTGAAAGAAAGTACCCCTTCTCTTCTCCTTTCAGATTAGAACTGTGTTTACTTATTTCAATCAGCTTGAATCAGATGTGTCCATAGCACTCATCAAGATTTACACTATGGACCAGTGATGAAAATGCTATGGTTTAGGTTCTGGTGGGGATGTTTTGTGGTGAGTGACTTACAACCATCTTCATCTTGACAATGGCCCAACTGTTTGATGCAAGGGAGGTTGTGTGGAACAGGAATCATCTTTGCACTTGAGATAAATTTTTAACCTAGCTCATGAATGAAAGCGATGACAAATTTTCCAGTAAATTAGAACCCAGAGACCTACAGTGCAAAAGTGCAGGAAGATTTGAATTGGGTAAACCTCAGGCTTACTTCTGACAACAACAACAAAAAATCAACAACAAAAAAGCCAGATGAAAGGGGGAAATGTTCTCACAGCATTGTGCCATTGAACAGGCTCTGCCAGGGACATACTAGGCATCTCTACTCTCAGGTAATGGCTACACAGATCTCTTGGAAGTTATTCAGCCCTTCAGATAGGCATAGACCCAAATAAGTAGCTGGAAACTCCAGTCAATGTATGCCCCTTGTCTGTCCTGTGCGGACATCTCTCATGAAAGAATGCTTATGTATCTTACAGGCATTAAAACTTCCCAGAAAAAAATAAAACCACTATGACTTGCATTGAGCTAGGTAGAGGAAGAAAGATAAAACTGTCCAGTTGGCTGATTTCTGAAATACTTTGGGGCCATTCCATCAAGTCTCAATTTCAAAAGTATTTAAACACAACTGGACACTTTCCTCAAGAATCTGCTCCCTATGTCCCCTTATAGCATTCTCCATATGTGAATACACTTGTAGGTCAAAAACAAATGTGAATGTTTTAGAGGATATTTCAAAGTTTAAAGGTCAATCTATTTCTTCCATTAGCTGATACTACGCTTAGGATTCCCACCTCTGAAAGTTGCCCTTTTTGGCTGGTATGGATAAAAAACTCATGAGATTAGCCCTGTGCACACAATGTTGGGCATGAGTCTGTAAATTACCTTAGGAATTTTGCTTCTGGGACAAGCAGGAGCTATAGAAGAGGTGACATTTACCTCCTTCAGCCTCCAAGCACAGGAGAATGAAGGTTTTGCCATGTATCACTATTTTGCAGTTCCTTGCAGCTGCAGCACAGAGCAGCCTGCTCTCCCTTGAGCAGTGTGAGCTTCTGATGAGTTCTCTGAGCAAAGAAGTGTTATACATAGGAAATCTAATCAGAGAAGGTAGAGACACCATGACTTCTGCTCTTTTTTTCATGATGAGTTACTACCTGAGGCTACAAATAAGGTTTTTTGGCAGAAGCTTTATAAGGGAACAGGTGAGAGGACATGTGGGGCCTAACATAATTGTTAGAAACCTCTGTCCTAAAAGAAAAGAAAAGACAAAAAAAGGGAGCAAAAAAAAAAAAGAAGAAAATTAACAGGAAATACAAAAATTCCTCTTCTTGAGGTAGTTTAATTCTATTCTAAAAGAAGGTGGGGAGGTGGGGAAGAGGAAAAGAAAGAGCCTGGAGCACATAACCTACCATAGACTTGAAGTGACAGCAAATAACTTCCATACGGATATAATATCACATAATTGCTGGTGCAACAATTAATGGTTCTTTATGCAATACTTCAAAACATTTTTTAATTAAAAACATTTCTCTGTGCAAGCTATTCTGCTTTTCCCTTTCAAATCACTTGGCTTCTCTATGACCCTTAGTGAGAGCTGTAAATCCAATTTGGTTTCATCTGGCAACAAAGAGGACCTGCAAAAAAGAAAACCTTCCTTCTGTGAGGAGATGGGAAGGTTGCTCCTGGATAAGTGTTAACACAGAGAGGTGATCTAAATGCTTACAAACCCCCAAAAGACAGCAAATATTGTCATTTATCCCATTAGGGTTCATCCAGGATCCTAACACCTTTGTACTCCGCTCACCTGAGGCTTGGTGCTCCTACCCAAACCACAGCAAAGGCTTTATTCACATGTACTGCAGGTGTGAGCTCTCCAAAACTTTCTTCCACACTTCTCTCCTCTCTGTAACAATATGTTCCTGCCTCCTTGGAGCACACAAGGAGGAGCCTTCAGGAGCCATAGCAGTTTGGCTTCTCATCAGATATTTACCAGCACCAGGTATGAATCCTTCCAAGACTTAAATCCCTACTGCTGTGGGGAGAACTGTGTATTAGGAAACATGTTGTTAGGGGGATCCAGAAGGATGTATGCTATCCCATGGCATCTGGATTATACTTTGCCCTGCCCAAGAACATCATTATATTCACAACAGGAATGTGTATAAAGTGAAACTGTTCTCAGCTGGTGAGGACAGTGTCCTAAAAAGAATTTGGAGGTTTAAACATCAGAGGACACAGTGTACAAGTCATGGTAGCCACTGTGCAATCATCCTATTTGGATAGGGAGGAATACACAGTTTAGGACTCAAAAAATTCCAGTTGCAGAAGGAAGAGTAATATCAGCACATCCCAGGTTATCCAAAACATTGCACATCCAAACATTGTGCATCCAAACACCAGCACATTGCAGGTGATCCAAACATTGCAACACTGGGACAAGTTCCAGAGGGAGCTGCAGATGGCTGCCTACCTGGGCATCTGTGACCTCATGTCTGAAGGGCCAAAATCTTCCTACTTTAGAAGATCTTCTGCGCCTTTCTTTCCAAGGCATGCAGAAAGACGAGAGTTGTACTCCCCATTGTAAAAAGACTTCAATAAACAAAAAAACATCTTAGCTCATTCTTACATTATTTTTCGTTGATTTTGCTATGGAGTCATTGCAGTGGTAAAGAGAATGAGAAGAGTGGGCTGCCAGAGCACCACAGGAGCTAGTAAACTGCCCACAGCTGTGTCAGGATCCTTATGAGAACATCTGGAACAGCCTGCCAGCTGCACTGAATTGTGCATGGGCACAACTATCACTAGAAAAGCAAGCAGTAGTCTTCCTTGCTGGCCCAAGAGAGCTGCTAAAGGTGAGGAAGAATACAGTTTTTAATTTTCAGCGTAACTCAATAATATGTAAGATACGTGCATGAACAAAGTCAAGGTGATACTGGATGGAAATACACTACTAAGTCATGTCAGGTGTTTTCCTGGTGTATGGTTAACAGGCCAGGACAGCTTTCATTTAAGCTATGTTTTAATCCCTTTGGATTTGATGGTGTTGTGTCCCAAAAACGTATTTTTCTGTAAGATGAAAAAAAACATACTTTTTCCAACTGTGGTAAGAGGTTTTCTGATACTATCCCATGAATCATAGTGTCTTTGAAAGTATTGAAAAGATAAAGATATCATATTTTAAAAAAAAAGAATGTAAAGATCCACATTGCATGTTCACAAGATTAGGGTAATTAAAGCAAGAACTTTTAATTATGCCAGTTGTTAAGTCAGATGTGTGTGTGTGCGCGTGTGTGTGTGCATGCGTGCGTGTGTGCGTGTATGTGTTCAGGGCTTTGGGAGAGAGGGAGTTAAGCACAATATATATAAATGCAACCCTTTGTGTGGATATACTCCAGGTTTAGATATTTTTGGAAGAAGAGAGAATAGAATTGAGATTAAAGAGTGTCTACAGAAGAGTCGCACTGAAGCTCAGCAGGTTTTGGATCCCAAATACAAACTTGTGTCAAGTGAAATGCTTGGCTGAGGTGTTGGTTGGACAGGATCTGAAGAATCACACACTGTGATGTATGAACAAAGAAACAGATTACAGACTCACAACACTAATTGCCAAGGCCTCCGGTTACCATTCTCCATGTTTTGATGTATACTGTAGATTTATAATGGCCAAGGGCCTGATTCTCATTTACATTACCCAGCAGTATAAAGTGAAATGACAGCAAAATAAAGGGACGTGAATGCAAAAGAGAATCTGGCCAGATACCTATATCTTTTGAAGTTTTGGCTGGCACCCAGAAATAATCTGGAGATTGAATCTTCCTGGTTATTATTCATTTGCTATAACCCAGATGTGCTCAAAGAAGGGCAAGAGTCTCCAGCTGGGGGAAAGACAGTCCACAAAGGGGACACGAACTTGACAAGAATTCATTGGTTAAGCTGGTGTTCAGCTGGTGAGCCAGAGATGTGGGGTTCAGGACCAGGCCTAGGGGCGATCAGAAACAGTACAATGCCATAATCCTTGGACTGATCTTCATCTTCCTTACAAGAAAACAGAGATGATCTGAGTAACTAATCTAATGTCCACAGTTGTCCTCAGGATGATGGGTCTTCAGAAAGCTCTGGAATCAAGTTATATCACATAACAAATTTATTTTTAAAAGGCTATTGTAAAAGCCAGTCTATAAGGTACAGGGAAACTTTACCCACCTTTATGAAATGCTTTCAAACTAAATTGTGGCATACTATCCTAGACAACAGCCCTTAAAATCATTGTTTGTTCAAAAGCTGTTTTTTTTAACCAACTCTCCTAATGGATACAAAAATGGAATCTTCCAATCTCGAACATTAACTGTACATATATAACACTGCCTGCTTCTCTTGGAAAAGCAGAATACTTTCTTCAAGGTAAAAATTTTATTAATTAAATCCAACTTTGAACTTTAATTGATAAGGCTCACATTACCCCTCTGCATGACCAGATGGATACGGAAGATTTAATATGCTCTATCTGGCTTGTACTTTAGATCTGAAGAAGGACCTGGATGTAAAAAAACAACTTGAATAATTTCTGTTTTTCCAGGAAGGAGTGCTCTCACTCTTTCAAAGAAAGCTGTGTAACTTCTTCTAGGCTGTCTTAAGTACTTCAGGTCAGCTTTTTTCTATTACAGAATCACAGAATCACAGAATGTTAGGGATTGGAAGGGACCTCAAAGGATCATCAAGTCCAATCCCCCTGCCAGAGCAGGAACCTAAATGACATCACACAGGAAGGTGTCCAGGCGGGTCTTGAATGTCTCCAGAGAAGGAGACTCCACAACCTCCCTGGGCAGCCTGTTCCAGTGCTCTGTCACCCTTACTGTAAAGAAGTTCCTTCTAAAGTTTAAGCGGAACCTCCTGTGTTATGCAATGTTTAAGGATCACTTTCTGCTACCTTCATTACATTTGGAGAGGCTACAAGATGACACATTTCTCTTTCCATGGGTGAAGTCACAGGGCAGAAACTGAAGGTGACCTTTCAAGAGGTGAGCCATGTCTGAATGTCCTGGCTTTTCTGGGTCAGGGTCCCAACCCCAGCTGGTACAGTGTACACAATACTGATAGCACCAAACATCATAATTCACTGCAAATTAATTTCTCACTTGGTTAGCAACAAGTTAGAAAAGCAGTGGTCATAACTATTTTTCAGGGAAAACAGCCTGGCTGATAAAGCACTTGATTGTTCTCCTTACGTCCATTCTTGTGCGTGTTTACTTCTGTCATCATTTGCCATGGTTACACACACTACACGCCATGAAGCACTTCACTTTAAGGACTGTGTTTCCAATTTGTCTATTTGCTTATTTTCCAATTTTATGCCCAGATAGTCTTACTAATGACAAATTAATCTCAGCAGTCCTTGTAGGGGAGCAAGTATATAAGATCTATGGACTAAATCAACCTTAGTTCAATAAAAAGAAGTGTCAGGACCTTGATGCAATGTTAATGATCATAAAATCCTTTAATACCATGTTGAAGGAGAGCATATGGTGACCACAGTGCTTAATGTTTCTGTGAATTGAAGGAGAAAAATAATACATGTGTTCATGGGTGACTGTAAGAGATTAATGGGAATTCCCAGCATTAGCTGTAATGACTCCCAATGTTCAGAAAAACTAAGCCATAGCTATTGAGCAGCAGAGCACAGATCTTATCCATTAAAATGGTGGGTTTCTGAATTACTTTTCATGGACCACACTGAATAATCACCATCTCAAAGGAAATATTGCCTTATTTTTAGGAAGCTAGACTGAATTTAGACCTAACATAGCAGAAGACCTGGGAAAAATTCTTGTAGTCTAGGAAGAGTAGGTGAGTAACTTGGGTGGGATTTTGTATTTCTACTAGAGCGTGATAGGTAATGCCAAATGCTTTCCCATACACTACAATAGTATGGCTAAAATTTCTTCAAGTGTGCTGCAGCACAGTTGGTGTATTGCATGGTATACTAAAGGTCATGTAACTTCAGATCCAAAGGACAAAACTGGCATTGTGTTCTTGATGTGTTTGTAGTAGCAAAAATCTACACAGAGAGAGAAAAGGAAAGTTGTATTGACAGCTCAACAATTTCTTTCACAATGCTATCGAAACATGAATAAGCTAAATATGCATGTTATCTTTTAAAAAACTACTTTTTACATAAGACATTTCTCCTTCAGATGGAGACAGATGAAATATATGAAACATGGAATATATGAAACAGAACTTCTTTTTGAAAATCCTGAAGGTCTGGTTGAAAGCCCTTTTTAGTCAGTGGCAATCTCCTCACTGATGGCTGTATATAGCAGATTTTATTCTGAGGGTTGTTCTAATATGGATTTCTGGTTTGACCAACTGTACGTTTTTACAGAATACAAAGTGATTTTGAACTGTGGAAGTAAATGAGTGTACATTCATAGTTTATTTACTGTGAGTCATGAGACCATTTGTAAAATTATAACATTCATAAATAACAGAGAAGTCCAAATCTCGGGTTTTGGCCACAGCTCAGCTCTTGTTTACAGGGGGCTATCACATACAGAGAGCTGGACTGGGCTTTTATATTCAGGAGGATAAAGGAGCAGGACTCATCTCTTTTGCTTTAGGATAAGATCCATATTCCCAGCAAAACTTAAATGGGTACATATGGCAGGTTAAGCAATCATTGAAGAAGACCCAGCAGAATAGAACTTCTGTGCTTCTGGCAACAATTTATACCTAAGTTATCTTACAATATTACACCAAAATAAGTTTACAAGATGGCAGAATCTATATTTGTCACTCCACTTCTATATAGTTTCACAGACAGCTGTCTTGCACTGACTACTGCAATTCCAGCCACTCTTACTCTTCCGTGGTGTGGTTGTATGTTAACTCTGCATGTAGATAATTTGAAAAGGGTTTTCTCTTGATCTTAACTCAAATTAAGATTGTCAGAAAGTCTCATCCTTTCTAGTTACTGAAATGCCCCCTCCAACCTCTGCATTATCTAGAAAGCTGGACATACCCTTGCATGCTGGAAAGAAGCAAAGAAACAAATGACAAGTTGCCTCAGGATCATAGAGGATGGAAATCTAGAATTCATCTGCCCCAAGGGAGAAAATAGTATATTTATGGTAGTTATATTGTCATCTCACCAGTTATTAAAACCTCTAGTGGTGAAGATTCAACATTCTCCCTAGGTAAGCCTCTACTATTATACCTTTCTTACCATTAGAAAATGTCTCCTAAGATATAACCAGAATCTTATGTACTGTATCCTGTACAGTCATGAAGAATGGTTTCTTTCTCTTGAAAACAAGATTTTAAAACTTGTTCTTCCTTGTCCCTCCTATCCTCAACCTTCTCTTCTTTAGCTTGATAACCTTGGTTCTGTTTATTCTTCCTCATGGGTTATGCGGTTCGGTCCTTAGATCACTGTTGGTGTTTTTTTTCAGCTGGCCTGCATAATTCTGGAAATATGGTGCCACAGTTAGGGACAACAATATCTCATCATCTTGAAGTGAAATGCAAAGATCAGTTAATCATTTCACTTCTAACTCCATATTTTAGCCACTTTTTTATTGCAACAGCATGAAATACTCAGCCTGTGGTAGATGCAGAGAATGCAAATCCTTGCCCAAATTATTACTTTGTCATTATTTCCTGTCCTCTACTTGTATAGGTGAATGGTCCAGACACAGAAGAATACCTTGTTACTGTTCCTTTGAGTTTTGCCTTATCATTTTTCTAATTATTTCTGCAACTTGTCAAGATAATTTTGAATCTCACTCCTACCCTCCGTTGTACCTGTACTTCATATCATCTGCAAATCAATAAGCACACTCGGTATTCAATCAGAGATAGGAATGAAAAATATTGAACAGAATCAGACCTAGGGAAAAACATGCTGAATATTCAGTATCAGCTTCCTTTTTTTTTAACTGTGAAACACTCATAACAGCTCTGTAAAGGCATTTTTCAAACAGTTCTGTGTCTCATACAAGTGTCATAAAAATCATGTCCTCTTAGTTACTAATTAGAGAGGCATCTGAAGTAGTTTCAAATCCTTTCTAGTGCTTTATGACACTTACTGCTTTTCCCATTCACGAAGTCTGTTTCACATCACATAAAAATGTGACTGTTTTGACATGATACTTTATTTACAAAGATAAGCTGGCTAATAGTCATCTCTTTGAGCCTTTGTACATTCACCTCCATTATTTATGATGTTTTCAGCTTTTTCAAGGGTTTTCAGCTTGTTTGACTATTTCCAAAATTCTTTCTTCAAGAAATGAATTTAGACTGATAGGTTCACTCTTACTTTTCCTTTTTTTTGTTCTTAAGCTCCTTTTAAAAAAAATCTAGATGCTTTTTCCCAGCCTTCTGGTTCCTTCTGCAGCAATCACAAATTCTTGAAGGTCACCAACAATGGCACGAAGACTGTTTCTAGATTGTATTTTTTTTAGTATACTATTTAACAAGGGCAAAATTGAGTCTGGAGGCTTGTGCTAAGGATGACTGTGACTCCACATGTTCATTACAAAAATCTTGTGCAACTTGTGCTGTTTTCTTACTCCTCTATGTTCTGAATGTTCTTCTCTCTATCTGTGGCCTAGAGTGAGAAACAGACCAGGTACTTACACTCTACATCAATGAGTTTCTTTGAAAATATCACAGCAAGTGAGATCTGCTCTTATGGCATAGCTCAGAAGCCAAGGCATTCCTCCTCCTAATTAATTCTCTCATTTGCCTAAAAGTAAGTGAACCAGTATCCCCCAGTCTGCCACAGAGCTCCAGCCACTGGGCTCACACTTTCTGGGGCAGGTCTGGCAAGTGTGAGTCTTCCTTGGGAATCTCTCAGCTGTATATAGAATTAATTATTTACTCAGCCATAAAGAAAACAGAGAATAACTTACTTCATGTTAGTGATGAGGACATTCCTCCCCTAAAAATGGGGAAATCCCTGCTTTAAGGCCTGCAATGAATTTTTATTCAAAGCTTGTGTCATATAAAATATATATATATCCTTGAAATGTGGAAAGACTCAAGGAATAATTGTCTCATACCCAGGAAGGTTGCGCATAGAAATGCAGGAAGCTGAAAGGATAATGCACCCCCCTCTCCAGTTCAGCCTTCCCAGGAGGCTGGGAATAGCAGTCAGTCAGTCCTCACTGACAAAAGGTCTCCCACATCACTGCTGAATAGCCCAACAGCTGAATGGCAACACACGATCACCACAGTTTTCATCTTTTGTTGAAAGTAAGGTCTCCCCTTCTCTCCATATGAGGTTTTGAACGAAAAGCCATGGGCTGGAATATACAGCTAGAGAGAGAAATGAGCTATTCAGAGTGCTCCAAATCCAGCAAAGAGGAGCAATTGACTCCTTTCTCTTGTCTTTGGTCTTCCTATAACCAGCAAATCTTTCTACTGATCATACTATGTTTTGTGTGTCACACTCTGAGGCCCCACCATGCACACCCCCATACCTTCCAGACACAGCTCCAGATTTTCCAGTTGCAACCAGATGGCTAAAAACTGGTGTGATTGAACTCAGAGCAGAAGCACATTCACAGCACAGCAACAAAAAATGTTTTCAGCCTGGAGGTCAGCCTTTCACATTGTCCTTTTTGACTTCTCTAGTTCCCAATGTGTGTGTTGAAATAAACTTTTTCTTCTACTTAATCTGGATTGTGGTTCTGCTGCAACTTTCATTTCATTTTTCTCCAAGACAAAAAGTAAAAGTCATGTGTGGAGTGTTTTCTCAGTTTTTATCAGCAACCCTCCCAACTCTATCTTTGACTCACACCCTTGACACACAAGTTTTTCCTAGCAGACTTGGCCCCTCCCCACACTGCTCTGCTGTTGTTCCCTAGGGGTTTGCTCTTTTCTTGCTCTATATGAATGTCACATCATCCCTGTACTCATTTCCTTCGTCTGAGAACAGGGGCCAAGGCTGGCTCAGGTGCAGCTCTCTTACAGGGCTTGCCCGTCCTCCTCCTCCTGCCTGATTCATTCAGCTGTCACAAGCCAATATTTACGAAACCCTCCTTTTGCAATCGCCATGGCAGCAAGTCAAACGTCACTGATGCGGCATCATCGAGTGAATCAGGCAGGAGAAGGATATAAAAAGGGAGAGCTACTATTTATACACAGACATTACGGTAATCAGCAAAGATGAGAACACGCGTGGAAGGTGGCCACTAGACATCATATCTAATCCTTTGGGATGTTCTCCAGCAGGTAGTGGGAGCAGCAGGAGTGCTCCCCTCCTGCTCACCAGTTTCCCCATGCAGCATTTGTTTAGGCAGTTTGCGTGTTCCTGGGAGGGGCGCCCCGTACGCTGAGAGAGCAGCGAAAAAGCATCTGATTCGAATAACTGGGAGAGCTGCCGGGAGTGACTGAGTGCAGGGAGTGCCTCAAAAGGAGACAGGTTGTGGGAGCATGAGGGAAGTGTCCTGCTGAACTTGTGGTTGTCTTATTTCATATCTGGCTCTGAGTGGTTTGTTTCAATCTGGAGTGTTTGCTGATCATGATGGGGGGAGTTTTCTCTCTTGTGTCATCATCCTTAATGGTTAAAACATGTAAATCTGTGGAGGAAGAGGGAAGCAAACTCTCCTTTCAAAATTTGCTCTTCTCACTTAAACTGGTGTCATACTGGAGCAAGCCCACCTGACTCCATGAAATTATTACTGATTTATAGCAGGACAAGTCAGAAGAAGGCCAGCTGCTGGTTAAAAGTGCTGTTTCAAACCTTCTCTGCAGTTTCCAATTCCTCCTGCAGATTTTACCCCCCTCCTCTGACACACAACGTGTTTACCTCGCAGTGTTTGTATGACATGGTGCCACAGTGATCTGGACGTTACACCCAAGGGGTCTACCCCAGTTCCAGATCTCTGAGCTTGTCAACAGGAATATTGTCAAAAGAAAGGAGAAAACTGAAGAGAATAAACAGCAGTCCAGTCATACGTAGTCATTCTCATGGGCTTCTCTTGGAGAAGATCTCTAAGCTCAGAGCAGTCGCTCTTCAAAAGCAACTGCAGTTTGACAGGGCTGGTAACAGGCTTGTCAAACAAGGGCTGCTGTTAGTTAAAAAATAGCAGTTAAAATAGATAAAAGTTAACATTTAAAAAAATTCAGATAGGAGATTAAGATCTTTTTAATGATTCTTCCTGAAGCAGACACTAAAAAACATTGATGGAAATTGAGATTTTACTTGGTAATAGCCCAAATCAGAAAAGATTGTGCAATGTAATTATTCTCTGATTAAAAAAACCCACAAGTGAACACACAGAAACCAGAAGAATTTCCAGCTTGAAAAGAAATAAAATTTTGATTCTGACATGTGCCACTGAGCATAGGAGTGGTCCATTTTGAATTCAGATCTTGTATTTATTAAAACAAAATCTTCTTGGATAAATAATACAACGTTCATGTGTTTAGGCAAGTAACTTCCGTCCTGAATTCCAGGCAGAAGAGCTCATTTAGATGCAGCACAAGCTGGGATTGACTTGAATGGAGTTTTCATTGTTTACAATAGGACTGTAACCCCTTTCCCCCATAATTTTATTTAATTATTTTAGAAAAAAAGAAAAATAAGTCAATCGGGATAAAAAGTCCTCCTGGTTCGAAGATAATAGAATCACACCTGCTATCTTTAACGTCATCGGTTCTCCATTTGTCCTTTCCCAGTCCCAACAGTGATAAACATACCTTTTATGTTGTTCATCACAGAGTGATGCAGCAGGATGGATACCAAATAGAGAGAAATCTGCCAGCAGGCAATTAAGTGCTTGTGTTCTGGATGAGATATTAATGCGCCATAGACAGTTACAAAGACCCAGCTATACCTCCTGCTGTGAACAGAGTAGAAACAAAACCATGGTAGATAAATTTGAAGACCCAGTATTTAAAAAGCCGCTAGGCATGGGCCAAAACCACTCTGACAACTCTGAGGAGGGATGCCTATATGGGGGCATTCCCCACCTGCACTGCCCACCAACCCTAGGCTACACCAGCAAAGCTCCACTGTGAAAGTGGAGCCTGCAGCTGATCCTAAGGAGCAAGGCAGGTACCTGCCCATGCACAGTGTCTGCAACTTTAGCTTCACAGCTACAGGGTAGAGCTGCAAAGTTCCTGCCAATGAGGGCTCTGTCAGAGGACAGTAACTGCATGAAAGGAGACATAATGTTTCTTTTAATCCTATTATCTGTCTTGTGTAAGGTAGTGTGATGCTTTTCTGAGCAGGTTTAGGCTATTTCTATATGGCAATTTGCTCTGGCTTTGCACCCAGTGTCATGAGGCACAGCAGTAAACCAGGTCAGTTAGCCCTGCTGACACATTAGCTGGGGATCACTTCTGCTCCAGTGGTGTTAGTAAAGCTGCTACAGCATGGCAGAGCATGTAAACACTTAGCTGCACTGTTGGACCTTTGTGGGACTGCTTTGCTCCTCAGTTCTTCAGGTTTTTTATTCCCTATCACAGGACAGGCAAGTGGACAGGCAGACAGGTAGAGCGCTACCTGAAACTATCCAGATATGGTTGAAAACCTTGCTAGAGTGAGTCCTTTTACTATCAATGTTCATCAGTCAAGTCTCTGACACAAAAGTGCATAAACCAGGTCTCTGACTCATAAAGGGACATTAATGGAATTTATATGCCCTCTCCTAATGCTGTGACCTGTGAGCATGTTTTCACATATACATGAGAGATTTTCTGTTTGCTACACAGCATAAAGAATGCATCTGGTAGAAACATCCTTCCTGGAAACACTTCACTGAAGGACATCCTCCTTGACCGATGAGCCGACAGAGAGCTGTAAACACTGGCAGTGGGAGAGATCATGATCAAGGACCTTGAAAGGTCAGCTCCAGAGAAGGAAGTGAAGGAACTCTCAAGTGCTCAGGAGATAAAGGACTTCAAAGCACTCAAAAAAAGTGAAAAGTGCACTCCAAAAAAGTAAGTGGATATGGATATTTAGAAGTGCACAGTGCTTATTTAATGCTTATCTTTTCTTAACATGGAAATTCCTGCTGATATCAAACAATTTGCTACAACAAATTTTATCAGTGAAATTAAAATCTATTTTGAAAACATTTGCATGGAGTTTTCAACTTTATACAATAGAACTTCAAATGTTTCAGTAGGAAGTGAATCCCCCTCAGTAGCTGACAACAAAGTATGGAAGTTTTTCTTGACTTCTTTGATTTGATGACATCTGCAGAGTATCTTCTGCAACATCTCTGTCTTTCTACAAATCAACGTGCTCCTCAAATAGGAATATAATCTGTCTTTTAGACAGAAGGAAGATAACAAGGAGGATTTTACTCATATTTATAAGGCTATTTTAGTGGGTATTGTCACCAGTGTCAATCTCAACTTTTCAGGCATTTTTCTCCAGTAAATTTCATCATTTTCACATGTGACTGTTCAGTTACTTCAGTTGAATCATCACCATTTTCGCTGATGCTGGCTTCCCACTTTTCATCAGTCAGATAGAGGATGTCCTCTGGCAACCAGTGTTTTTTACTATGTGTTTGCACTCCAGTAAATCTGAAGTTATCAAGTTTCACTTGAGGCTCTACATATAATTTTTAGTGGCGGCCTTTGTTTACTTACCTGGAATCATTTTTCTCAGATATTGAGAAGAGCTACAACTCTAAAACATTTTAACTACTTGCACAAGTTTTCCTCTTTTTTTTTCTCATGTAATTAAATACTGCAATCTTTTCAGTGGAAAAACAATTTAAGTGTGAATAAATAATTGCACTACAAAAGCAATGTATACCTTGCCCTGCTGAATTTGTAGCTAGAATTCAGGATTTTTAGAAACTCCTATGAAAACCACCATCATCATCCCTTTACTAAGCCGAAGATACCATCTTAACTACCTGTTTCAATTCTCACAACTGTTTGGGAAACAGTCTATGCCTGACCGTATTTGCTACCTTCCTCTGTACCTCTTCAAACTCTGTGTCTTTCCCTCGGACAGAATAATTAGAACCATGCACTGAATCCAAAATTCCGATCTATAATAGACTTGCATAAGGACATAACAATTTCGTGGCTTTTGCCATCTATTCTTATGCTTTTTGAAGCCTATTTGCTTACACAAATGCTTATGCTGTCAGAAAATGATCGACAATGGTTTTTCAACTTCTTTGTCGAGTAATATTTGATGATTCCGTCTTTGAACATCAATAGTATTTTTCTAAATGTGAGTTACCTTGTTTTGACATCCCCTCTGCTTACAGAGACTTAAAACTATAAGACCATTCTGCAGCTTTTTACACTTACCTTTATGTTTGACTGTCCTAACCTACTTTCTAAAACTTCTGTGTAATCATAAAATTGAAAACTAATGGAAAGAGCTGCCACGCTGCCTGAGACAAGCAGGACTTGGCATTCAGAGAGAACAAGCACCACTGAGACATAGAAATAGCCTAAAAAACAGACTTTCAACTATAAATTGCTGCGTAATAGCTATCATTTAAGTCTATTATGCTATATCTGATGTTTCATCATTTGCTTGTTTTGTATAATTGTTTTTCCTTTCTCTTTCAGTTAATTATTTTTGACTGATTTTTATGTTAATTGATGAATAGGCATTATATTATTATGAATATAATTTTCTATGAATTTTTTCATTTTAATCGTTCTTTAGGAGTAATAGTGTAAACAAAAAAGGAATTTTATATTCAAGAAGGTAAAATAAAAGTGATATATTCTCCTTGTATGTAACAGATCATAACTTTACCCTTATAGCCTAATTTTCCAGCCAGATAATGTTTATGCACGTGGGACATTATATTATCCCGAGAGTATTTTCATATAAACACAGTTCAGTGGATAGCCATTGCCAAACTACACACAGGTAAGTAGACTATGTAAAATATTGTCCCATTTATTTGGTGATCAGCTAGGGCCAGAATTTCTCCTACAGATAAGCTCAGAAAAGAAAACACTGTAAAACAGCATGGATCATCCGTGCTTGTCATAAAGCACCAGAGGTTCTCTTTAAGTTTATGTATTTACACATTTTTCTCATTCTAAGAAACAGATGACGTGAGGTAACTATGAGTCATCTCTATGGATGACCAGTGAAGTCCATCTTTGTCTCCTCAGCATTGTAACTCCAATTTAGCCAGTTTACAGAGAAAGACTGTCTGAGAACTGCAGGATGAGAGTCAATTGGAGAAGCTAGTGTAATCTTGTACACTTAGCTTCTGCAAGAGTAGAGAGATTTTCCAGTCTACATGCCTTTTCTATACTGGTTCACCAAGCCACTGCTCCCTCCAGAGCGACATTGCTGAAGGATCTAGAACAGGCTAAAGTTTTTGTTCCATGCAGATCTGCACACAAATGGTATCCAGACAGAATCAGGAGGGAGTATCCAGCACACGGAGTTTGCTTCACAGTGAATATGGACTGGCATGCACTTTCCTTGAACCTCACTTGGAGAAAGGAAAAATTTCAAAGCTCAGTTAACAACTCAGAGGAGGTGATGTAATTTGTTTTGGTGATATTTCTCAGTTACCACCTATTTAAGGCTGGCAGTTTTAAATGATTTGTGGTGAACAAATGGATTTTAATCAAACTTCCTTTCTAAAAAATAACAGAATCAGGTACAGCAAGCCGACAGGGAAAATACATTAGTTTAATTGAGGAAAATACTCCGTGTATAATGTTGGCTGGAATACTTACTCACTTTGCAGCAAGAGACACAATTTGCGCATGATTGTTCTGACAACGGAAAGCTGCCAGAAAAAGCTTTTTTTTTGTCAATTGTTTCTGGTTTTGTCTTTTTTTTAACGGATTTTTTGAAATGCTTGTTTAGGAAAAAAAAAAAAAAAAGAAGATATAAACACATGTGCCCAAATAATTCAGCATTTACAAAACAGGCTTTAAAAAAAGTTCAGAACCTACAAAGAACATGAACTCGTGGAGCTGGAGCCTTATCTGTGTCTTCTTCATATCTGGGACAACCACAAGGAAGATGAGCTTGTGAGGGGGGTGTTCTGCTCCCTAACTGCTGAAGTCAACCCGATAGCTGAAGCAGTCGGTAAAAAGCAAGGTGGTGGTCTGCAGTTCTCTACCATCTCTCCAAGGAGCTGCATTGCTGTGCTCAGCTCAGAGGAAGGATTCTCTTACTTTTCCTCTCCCGTCCCCATTTTGCTCCCAGTTGACCCTTGCCCTCCTTGCCTGGGTTCCTGCAGCACTGCAGATCCCCCCCATCGCCTTGTCCCCTCACCATCTCTGGCTGTGACTCCCACTCTGTGGCTCTTCCTTGAGAGAGATTCATGATCCTTTGGCAAGGCACATCTGATGACAGGAGAGGAATATTTTCTAACTGAAGAACTGATGAGCTTCATGGGACTTTTCAAGTCTCTGAAGAGGCAAATTCACAAGAACACCTCTGTGTCCTATTATTTAAGATACAATAGTGCAAAATTTAGACCCTCAGCCTCCCACTCCTCATCCTCAGAAGCTCTCTGATTCTGAAGTTGTCTAAAGTTTCAGATGATTCTCCCAGTGCTATTCCCCAGATACCAAGATGTCTATTGCTGGTCACACCCAGTATTGCTTAATTCTTGACAGTGCTGAGAAGCCAGGAACTGAATTCATGGCTGAATTTTGTCAGAATTTATAATCTAAGCTTTTCCCCTATGTCTAGAAGCACAGCACTGGGTTTTCTGAGTGCACGCTGACAAACACCACCTAACACAAAGCAGAGAGATAAGATGATGCTACACTCCTTCTTCTGCTTGACCTCAGCAGTCAGGTGACTCAGCTAAGACATGGAAAGATTTATCAGCAGGACTAAAGGAACTTTAATTTCTCCTGCTCTACAAAGAAATCCCTGTAGTGTTAGTACCACTCAGTACAGCATGCTAACATATTTGCTTCTGTAATATGTGATGCTGTTAGCTGAGTAGCCATCCCATTCACAGAGTCTTCATCTGACTCAATGGTGCAATGTGAACCCTTTCTCCTGTATAGCTCATGAACTTTCCAAGTAACTGCAGAGTATCGGAGCATAGGGAATACTCCCACTGGCTGATCTCAGCCTCTCCTGTCAAGGTACCAGCATAATTCCCTGGTCTAGGAGGGAGCAGTGTCCAAGCCACCAGGTTCTGGACCACCTCTCACACGTTCTCTGGCCCAACAGATACATCATGGTTCACCATAAAATTAAGTGTGCAGCTTTAAGCTAGGACTCTCACTTCAGCTGGTTAGGAAGTGCCTGGGAGACAGGTTCTCCAAAGTCTACAAAGCCCTTTGATGGATCTAGACTTCTGCATTTTTGCAAATGATGTTTCAATCTTAAATAATACATAGGTGCAGCTCAGAACTGGGAAATGGAGCTTAGTCTCCTTAGCTGCTTTTGGAAACCCAACTAGGCAGGCATTTGCATCTTCAGTTTGCATTTTCATTTACTTCATTTCCATTTTCACTAAGATTCTTTCAGAATCTAGCTATAGGGCATTTAGAACATGTAATCCATGTATCTATTCACTCTGAAGACCAATCCCCAAGCATAATGTGCCAGGACAAAGATGCTCATGTTCACCTAAGTGACTTAAAGTTCATGAAGATTGCCATACCAGGCTGGCTTCAGTAAGAAACCTTTGTTTTCTGCCTCCATTACCTAAACATGTATCACCTTAAAGGCATCTTTGCTATCAGCGCAGTTTCCTACCTGTTTCAGACAGAGGTGAGGTTGAGAGATTAGGCCTCAAAGGGAGTAAATCTTCCCCTCCATTATGCAAATTTGTGTGAAGACAAATGTATTGAATACCAAATTAATGCACTGAGTTTTATACACAAAGGCATGAAAATGAAAGGAGATATTCTGCCTCTCACTTCCAGAGCTGCTGTTCAAGCTAGCATGGGGACCTTCATGAAAGAAATGTTTGCTGTGATAATATTGATATTGTTAATTAACTTTGATTTATTGGAATCCTTCCTTTTGTTTATTGTAACTTTATCTCCCTTTGCCTCACATTTTATCTCCTTTTTTATGTATTTTTCAAGATTTCCAATCAGTGGCCATAGGATAGATTTGTTTGTAGTATGAAAGAATTTCCAGTTTTATTTAGCTCTGTACTGCTGTGTATTTGGTTTGATTGTTTTCCTTTTTTTAATATGTTTTTAGTTTGGTCTTATTATCCATTGCTTTGTGACATATAACACAGGTATCATACTTAAAATCACAGTAATATTGAAGAGTTGATTGGAAGAAACCTCTGACAGTAGAGGAGGTCAGATGTAGCTTTGCCTAACACAGCACTGAAATCCCCCTAGGAAAGACTTCATAGCCTCCCTGGATAACCTGTTCTGCTTCTGCACTAAACTCCTACTAGAAGATGAAAGTAGCTTCTGTTAATCTGCTAAGATCCTCATAATGTATCTCAGTATGAAGTTTGCTCTGTTTGCAATGACAGTGCAGTGGTGGGTCATGTTCAACCTGGCGTCCACCACAACGACCTGTCGTTGAGCCAGTTACTTCCAAGACTACAGCAAAACAGGATTATTCCTCTCGCTGCACATTTTTCCTTTACTGATCCTCAGGGAAGCTTTGCTGATGCAGCCAATTTTACTGATTGCTGGACTCAGGGGTCATGTCAGTCACTCCCTTTAGCGGGTTTTCTGAGGGTGTACTCACTGTCCATGTCGCTGAAGATATTGAACAGCCTTGTGCCTCAGTATCAGCCGCTGGCATGCTCTCTCCCTATTGGTATAATAAGATTTCAGCAAGGTAACCTGAGGCAAGATCCAAAGCTTAGTGAGGCAAATGGGAATATTTTTGCTGGTTCTACCAACAACCCAGTGGTTGGGGTCCCTTAGATATGTTTAAGATTTGACTTGTAGCTCCAAGCGGGTTGAGCACAGGCAGAAGCAGTTTCAAGCAATTATCATCATGACTGAGTCACAGACAACAGTGTATATAACACATTTGGCCAGAAATTTTATTTCTCTGGGCTAAGGGCCAGGCGTTTAGTGACTAGAGGCACCTTGTGCCAAAACGCATCTTTACCTATTATGGAAGGTGATAGAATGAACATTACACCAGAGCTTTGCTATTCCTGAATGAAGTGTGGGATACTGTAAGATTACATTTTGTTCATTACCAGCTAAAGCACTGTGTTACAATCACCAGTGTCTGGAAGAGTTTTGCTACTCAGTTAAAAGAGAGAGCAAGATTGCATCATAAATTGCTAAGGTAACAGCTATTGTATAGTATTCCAAAGTGTCCTTTTTTTCACTTCTTTTTAAAAACAAGTTAATTTTAATTCTTCATATGTATGGGTAAATCTGAACTAGTATATTTTGCTTGAAGTGATAAAATTTTCCTCTAAAGGGACATTGTTTAGGCATACCTTTTCAAATTTTCCTACAGAAAAAGTCGTTTTTTGTGTTGTGAAAAACTTCCTTCAGTGTGGACAGCCCTGTGCTATGCTAGGGACTGTGAATTAGCCGTTCCCCTTCAGCACTGTGTACACTTAAGCTCATACGATTTGAAAGGGTGTATAAGTTTAAAAGAATGAGGCTCTGCTTTTCTGCACATGAATATATACATATGTTACTCATTTGCCATTAGAAAGAGCATGGAGTAGAGTGCAGCATCTCTGCACAAAATTGTACGTACCCACTTGCATTGTTAACCCCGTTTTGTGTGGAAATTGCTTGACTTCAGTAATAACAATATTTTCTATTCCCCCACCATAGGGGACTAGAAGAGGGGGACATGTAACAGTGGATTATCAACACAAGTCCTATCAAAGCCACCTTGAATAGCTCAGAAACGGCCTATTCTGAGGATAGCAATTTGTTGGGATGGGTCCATCTGGTGGCTGAAATTAGCTGTGTAAAAGTTTGGCAAAATTTTCGGCAAAAGAGAGTTAAATTCAAAAAGGAAATCTGACTGACAAAAGAGAGCATCCAGACCACATGCCAGAAAACCAACCTGGAGAAAGAAAAAAGAGAAGCAAACCCGCCAAGCCTAGGACATTCTCCAAGGAAAGACTCAGAGGAAGAATGAGGTCACAATTGGAGTGGGGAGCGGGGAGTCTAGGAAAGGGGTCTGTAACTTCTCTAGCACTTTTTGAAAAATTATTAATAAAAGTGAATGTGTTTGAGAAACTCTTCTGATAGTACTGTCTGCCATATATTCAGCACACAACCACTGATAGTGCTGATGAAGAACAGGGAGATACTCAACTTTGCACTGCCTTTACGGTTTGGAGTCCAAAAAGGGCAAAAACTTCCACATTCCAAAAACACCTTGGAAACCTGGAGTAAGCAAAACTGATCTGGCTTTTCCCAGGCTCACTTGGCTCGTGAGTATGTAGGATTCAGCAATGATTCACAGAGCACTGGTATTCATCCAGAGCCAAGCTGCAACTTCTGCACATGGTGTTCCCTGGATGGATACACGATCTACACCAGTCAGTTAACAAACTGAAAGCATCATTCAGCTCGTTGTTACACTGCAGCAAAGTTGGGTGAGGCTTCCTGGACCTTCACCAATTTACAGCCACTGCATTCTGGCCCCACTGAGATCATCAGGATGAAAGATTTTATTCTATTGCTCCAAATCAGCTTAAATTCTTGATTATTTTATTATTAGAAAGATTAATTACCATGAGCACTTAGTCCAGAAATTCCTAAAAAATACAGCTAAAATGGAATATCTCAGAGTGCTGCATGAGCATCATAGGTAACCACAATATCACATTAACATATATTCCCCTCTCTGTAATTTCTTTCCCTAGAATATCTTCTCAAAGATCTTAGCACTTAGCAAGGTTTGGCATAAAGTAATTCCTCTGTTCTTTGGTACTTTTTGATAGTGTTGTTCAAAGGGCCATACTCTAGACTCAATACCATCACACCAGACTTTTTACTTTACCATAAGTTTATCCATACAGGAAAGAATGTTTCTCAAGAGCTGGTGTCTGGTTACAGAATAAATATTGGAAGATGCACTGAGCTGTAGATATTCTTAAGTCCTGTTATATGAAGCCATTCATGGAGTAAGGAAGTTGAAACTGGCTACAAATCTCCCAAATCATTTTTATCATAGAGAGAGTGAGGTTGCTCAGAATAGTTTTATTGTTTGTTTTGGGGTCTTTTTCCCATTTGTTATTGTGTACGCTTTCTTTGGAACACCATCAGCAAGGTTGCAAAACATTGCTTATATGAGGCACAAGGAAAAATTACTTTTCTCCCTGCATATCTTTTCATTTTCAAACCATTAGCAACATTAAACTGTATCTATAGCATCCAAGGGTTTCCTACAGCAACACACACCTGAGACAGATCTTGGCTGCCACAGGCTATCACTTTTATATCTGCAATAGAGAGGAAAGTATTTTTCCGGATCTGGACATAACAATACCATTTTGCGCAATGCTAAAATCTGTGACCTGGAGAAGAAACAACTGTGATATAAACACCAAACTGGCTGCCAATTGGCTCTGCTTGCTGAAACAGCAAAAGCAAATCCCTTCCAATGTAATCTTTACCTCAGGAAGGGTAAAAACAAGAGACACAACTAACATCAAACAACGGGAAGTATCCCTGTGGTGTACTTGCCAGCTAGCCAGGGAACAGCACTGTAAAGTTGTTGTTAGTATTTCAGATATAAATACAGACTAAATTATAACACTATAAGCATTGAAAAGAAATACTTTTCCACATTCTTTCTCTTGCCTCCCAAAGGATCACAGTAGCGATTGCCCTTTTCAATCAGAAATAACCTGCAATGGGCAATTCCAGACAGGTAGCAAAAGCCCCTTTATTGACAGGTGGTTTTGGAAGGGACAGAAGATGTTTCCAAGAATGATGAGTAGCTGAAAATGAGGACATTGGTGCTGAATATATTGATGGATTTTCTTTCTGAGAGGCTCCAGGATGCCTGCAACAGCTGAAGCACACTAGATGCACCCTCCATCACCCTGCACCCTGAGGCCACTCTTTGATGTAAAGCAGAAATGGTTTGCTGGAAGAAGCAGGAGGCAACCTTCAAACCTGTGCTCCTGACCCAAGCTGGCATGCAGATGCTCAGCTACTGCTGCTATGCCATGGTATGATGAGGCCAGGGCATCTGAGACCCCCACCTTCAGTGTTTACTGTGATGGAGTAAAACTAAAATCTGACCCGTGAAGAACAACACACAAATATACTTGCATCTTGATGAGGAATCTGCAAGAAATTTTTTGAGGGAAGTTTATCTGTTTCAAGTCAGCAAAAAAAGTTGGGAAGAGGAAGCTTTTTCTCCCTCTTTACAATCTCTTACTTCGTCTGCTTTGTCTTCTTCATATTTCTCCTAACAATAAAATTACTGGAGTTCTCTTTTTCCTTAATAAAGAAAATTACTTTCTTTTTCCAAAGAAAAGGACTGTGAAATGAAATGTTCACAGATAACAAGGTCTTCTTTTGTACAAATGAGACATACGGCTAGCAGTGATTTTAAAATAAAAACTAATTTGAAAGATTGTATGCAAAGGCGAAGGAAAGACATATTTCCTCTCTCCTCCATTTTTATTTGAGATAAATAACTCCTTTTTTTTTTTCTTTTCAGGCACGTTATTTTACTTTGTGTTTAGTAGGGAAAAGCATTTAATCTCTATGCAAAATCCTCTACAGCCCATTTATTGCTGGTCAGAGATAGGCAGTGGTGAAACCAAGCAGAGCACCACAACTTTGGTTTGCATTTGCTCAGGGTTTATCCTCCCTGGTTCATTGCTGCATCCTGGCAGGAGGTCCATGAACACTTGAAAGTCCCAAGCCCCTGCATGATGAAGACAGGGCCGGAAATCCAGCCCACCAGTACTACAGCTACTGATGAACTCAGAAGAGAAGCTGACAGAAATCAACCTGTTAGGGCAAACTTTTCTGAAAATGTAACACTTCACATACTGTGTTTTGGGGTTGGCAAATCTATTTCAACTGGCTGGTACTTTTAGCTATGACACAGACAATGCTATACATGCCAGTCTTCCGTCACAAACAGCAAGTCTGCTGTCTGTCTTCCCTTCTGCTGCATCTTTATGTTATAATTTCCATCTCGTGGTGCTTCTTTTACCAGGAGATTTCTCCTACCTTAAGGAGAATGAATAGATAATATTTATCCCAAAATAATGAATGCAAATCAAACAGAAGGTGGCACTCATCAACGATACTCAAAACAAGCTGAAGATTCACATCTGATGCCTATAGCTTGAAAAACATTTTCAATGAACCCTCAGAATAAGCTACCGAGAGAAGACTCCTGGCAAGGTCTTATTGCTGAGGGGATTCAACAGCAATTGCAGCTTAAGGAATTTAATTTCCCCTCCCAGAAAACTTCCCCCAAATCTTCTCATTTCAAAATAGCTTTGAAAGACACGGAAATTCCAGAGAAGGATTTCATTGCTAAATGTACCCCAAATACCTTTTGCAGTTATGAACTTGCTTACTGTGAAATAACTTGTTACATGCAGCAGCGAATACTATACACTATATACTATATTTTTAATATACTCTCTATATTCATACACATGCCTAGTTTCTTTTTGAAAAACAGTTTCTCTCACAGCACTAGCTAGTGAGTCATGGGGCCTGGATAAAGAACTTTCTAATGCCTTTAAATACAGTTACATGTAGATTAGCTCAATTATAAACAGAAAAAGGAAGAAAGAAAAAAAGGAAATTGCTACTGAGGCTTCTGTTTTGTGCAAGCTCTCTCTGCAGTGTGAATCTAGCTTTGAACAGGCCATTTGAGGCAGTTTGCCAACATTTGAAATGCCACAACCATCATTAGTGCAATTGTGAAAGTGTAAGGTGGTGCTTATGAACTCACAGCCCTTCCACCCTCTAATACAGTTCATATGCCTGTTGTCTCAAGAGGATTTGTTTCCCCCTCTTGCAGCTTTATACCTACCTGAGCAGATAGAAGTAATGACCTCTTTCCTTTAGTCTTCTAGAGCTATTATACTGGACAAAATCCAAGGTATTTCTTTATTTTCAAAGTACAACAACAACAACAAAAGATAAATGGACAAAACACAAAATAATATAAACTTTGCATGGTAGTATTTAGATTACGTCTGTCCCTTCGTAATTCTTGGCCCACAGAATGACATCTGTCTCTTCCCGTCCCCACTCTCACTCTCCAAAGACCTGCAGAGCTTGATCAGTGAGGCTTGAGGTAGTGTAGTGATGGTTGTGATAACCCCAAGTGCTCTAGGAGAGCCCAAGCTGACTCTGACCATCAGCGATCATGGTAAAGCAAACCCATATCTTGGAATTAAAACTGAATTCATAGTTACTTAATAATTGTTTTCCACTGAGAACTTTAATCTGATTCAAATATTAAGGTATTAAAAATGTAAAATACATCTGTAGAAAATAGTGGACTTCATGACTTTTTTTGCTCTTATCTCATAGCCTTGTCTAGTTGTGGTCAATGATACAAAAAAATTCTTACTGGAAAAACACGAGTATGGCCTCAGTGTTTCCTCTTATAACTTTGCTGAAGCAGGCAAGTCAGCTAGGCAGCTCCAGCCAGCCACAACTGTGCTGTCTCTTTCTACAGAGTTATCACACCTTTACTTGCAGAGATTGAAATGGATTTTGGATTTCCACATGAGATGCTAAAATTTGATATGATGACTTGTAAGCACCAGAAAAAAAAATGAAAGAAGTGACATTTTAATGGCATTTCTGAATTTGATCTAACTAGAAGAAAGAAGTACCACAAAATCTGCTCCTAGGAAGTATACGTTTTCTAATTCTGTGAGCTCTGAAGGAACATCTGAAATTGTAAACAAATTTTCAAAGTCTCTTCTTGCATATTTTGGTTACATCCCATCTACCTGTTATACTTGATGTCTACTTAAAGACTAGACTCTTCCCCTCTCTCCCACACTGTACTTTTACACTTCCTGCAGCAAGTACTGCTAGCAAGTACCTTCTACCCTGGTGTCTTGCACAGCGGTAGAGCTGTGGTGTCACGTATTGCCATGCTCAGAACAGTTTGCTGCCAGCTCCTGAGTCAGACACTTGGATAGAAAATGGGTGAGTCAAGTAGACAAAACAATGATTACAGCTGCTCCAGAGCCATCATCTCTGTGAAGATGATAGCTAACTGCCATGACATTGTGTTCCACAAGCACAGGTGAAAATATTGCTGAAACTTTCTAGCATGACATGTACTAATATGTACAGTTAGGAGGAGATGGGATCACAAGGGCCTTCTGTATTTTCAATAGCATCTGAGAGGCTTTGATGTAAAATTAGCTGTAATTTCAGAGTTCATGGTGGACCTCACATAGTCAGCAAAATGTTTGGACTAGCTAAGGTATTAAAAAACTTCTATCTATACAGATTTGTTGCTCACTGTCTTTCACTGGTGGAGCATGCTTAGGAATTTCAAGATGTGTGGTGTGATTTATCCTCTGCAAGGGTTGTGGGGATATTTACTACTCAACAACAATTTATTGTACTCCCATATGGAAGAATAGAATTTGGAAAGAGATAAGAGAAGGATGATCTCAGAATGGGCCTATTAGAAGATAAGGATCATGATTCCCCATCCTCCTCCTAGGAGATATTATTCAGACCTGCATTTTGGATATGGCTCACAGAGTATGCATAAAATTAGGGCAAGTCTCATCAAAGAAGAGGAAAAGGGAATTGGAGTTATATCCCTGGAGTAAAATTTAGTTGGTTTGGACTTGTATAGCTTCATTGTATATGGCAGTCCCAGTCATCACTGATCCCAGCAGGAAGGGAAGGATGAGTATTTCAGAGCAAAAGGGGAAAGAAATCAAATCCAGATAGAACACATTTCAGTTTGCATCTGTATCATCTTTGAAGTTGTGGTTGCAATTATTGAACGGAGATGACTTTCATACCAAAATGACTTGGTTGCATTGAGTTTCTCTTTTAGCATGTCAAATCAATTAGCTGGTGTTTGGACAATGCTTTGAAAAGAGGAAGCAAGATGTTACACACACACACACATATGCACATGTACATCCTCACAACCTTCTGTGCTATTAGTATTTGTAAGACATGGAAAAGGATGTTTCAACTAGCAGAAGAAACATACAAAGCAGATATTTAAGGCTTAAATTGCTTTGTAGATGTTATTAAACTTAGCAAAACAAAGAAACCAAACCATTTTTGAAAAAAAACAACAATCCAACAAAAGGAATAAGAGCAATATACTGAAAAATAAAGGATTTTAAAAGTTTTTACTTTGAAACAAGTTTTAAACTGTACAGGTACCAAATTAAATCTGCACCTCACTACAGTCTTACAGACATTGGAAAATACTGCTTGTGTATCTTACTTCATACTTTCATTGTGTTATATGAAGTTTAATTCTGGTTGTACCAAGGCAAGTGTTGCATTTCATTGTACTTACCATGACATAGCTAAAAATAAATGGCAGCATAGGTAGCCGTTAATACATATATCAGCACCAGTCAAGTAAAGAAATAAGAAATATGTAACAATTCTTGACAACATCTACATAGAAGTCATACTAAAAGAATAATCTGTAGTGCCAGATTGCTACAAAATACACTGTGCTTCAAGAAGACCTGGCAGATCTTTGAAATCTGTTACATTCGAGGTGCTCTTGGTTGGCACACTTTAGTGTCTTCTATTGTAGTTTAAACTAAATCTCTGGCTCCAATGTTATACTCTGTTTTTCCATAATACTCCATCCACTGGGCTCTATAAAGCTACTTCTGTCAGTGCAAATACAAGTACAGAAGGAAATCAATTGCCTCTTCTGACAAATCACTCTAGGCTGATGAATATACATTTATAATTCAGATCTCAATCAGAAAAATAAAAATTACCTTGGAGTAATATTTATGCATCTTGCTAATTTGATGGCATGATGGCAAATTGTACTGAAGATATGTAGACAATGAGGGCGTGCCGACCATAGCGTTTTAATTTGGCTCTGGAGGACACTTTTGAAGTGAATATTGCAGTCCTCCCCACCAACGCTTGTGTTCCACATCACAAAGCAGTATGAGAGAGCACACAGTGTATTCCCTTTAGACAAAATGAAATGAGAAGGCGTGCTCAAGTTGCTAATGAGCTTTCAGCCCTTGGGACAGGGCTAGAGCAGGCTGGAAACAACCCCCAGCACAAAGTACACAGCTCATGCAGCAGATCCTCAGCACTAATACTGTGCATATTAGCTCCTGCTAGATACCACTACAGCCCAGGGTAGAGAGTTCCAGGATATTACTTCCGTTCCTCTCACTTTCCCATTGCCCTGCACAATACTGTCTTTACTAATTTGTGCATTATTAATTTCTATTTTCAAAGAGCCTAGGATCTCCCATGGGATCCCAGGGTGTAACTGCATAGCTGCAATACAGAAAACAAGTGCTTCACCCTAGAGAGCTTCTAATGAGCTAAATAGGATACATGGGATTAGATGGAGATAGATAAACTGGTGCCTGTGAGGTTGACAGTGTGACAACTTGAATCAAATTGGGCTGATGAGAGACAGAAGTTGCTTTCTCAGTACTGGAATACCGATAGGTGGGGGAGATTAGGCCAAGGAAAACTCTGAGAACAAAGACAAAATCGCATTTGATGTGACAAGAAGTAGCAGCAGAGAGGACAGAAAGAGAGGTCAAAGTTATGGTTTAGGAAAGTGCTTTTTGCAGAAATAGTCTAGATGGATATAAATGGCCCAAAGCTAAAAAAACCCAACACTGTACTCAAAATGCTATTCAAGTTCTGCGTGACCTGAACTAAGGGGTAAGGCACAAACCTTTAGTATGTGATAACCATTCTTTCCTCTATCCAGAATCACTTTGGAGACACAAACATCCCCTATAACACTTCCATTACTACACATATTCCATGTCAACAGCGGAAGCATAACCTTAAAATAAAAATAGAAATGTCTCTCTTCACTCAAAATATATGGACAGTGGTGCTTTCAGATAGAGAATCCTTGTGACATAAAGGAACCTGTGAATACTCAAACAAAAAAAGACTATGCAGTAGACAAGTGAAAGAGGATATTGATAGTGCTGTTATCACCACAGTGAAGTGATTTAGAAGCCATGAATTTAATGTACCAGCTGTTCCATTTAATTTTCCTGATTTCAACACAGCACACATAAGTGAGGACACTGGGGAGCTGTCTTCTCCTTCCCAGAACAGGAACAGATCCTGATCTATGAGCAAGGCAAAACAAGAATTCTGATGACACTGAGTTTGTTTTTCTTCTAGTGAACAAGTGTTCTTTAAATTCACAGCTCTTCACCCTCACCTAAGGCGATCTTCAGCAAAAGTATACTTTCAAACTTGCACAAAAGAACCTTAGTGCAAACAAGAATCAGGACTGTAAGTGTAAAGCACTTTACTTGGTAGAGCATTTCTTATTTTCAGTGGATGTCAATGAAGAAAGATATTATCCTGTGCACATTCAGCACAGGCAACAGTTTTCAAATGGCCAGACAGTTGTCAAAAGGAAGTAACATCATCCTCCATTTTGAATCCAGACAATACATATGGTCTGACTTTTACATCTGCAGAAGTAGATCATCAGCCCTATCAAATCAGGTTTATCATTTTGGGTTTTGTTTTGCATTTTATGCCGAGAACTATTGAATTTAATTTGTGAGATAAGGATAAAATTCAAGTTTGTCCAGTAGTAACAGCTATAGTGTAGCTGGTATCAGGGCTGCGCCTGGGTGCATTTAGGCATTAGTTCCCTGGGTGGTCCCAGAGCTCACAACTAGTGTCCACAGAGGTGGCACAAGCGACTGAACTGAGTCAAGGTGATCGTCTGAGCTCTCAAGCCAGCTGCATAGCAAAGGCTTTGCCTGATTCCTGTAGTAGGTGTCCAGGTAGGAATTTTGCGCAGTCCCAGAGATTTCATCAGATAGTTCCTGCTGTGCCTAGACCATCTGACAGGCAGTAGTTGTGTGCTTCAGTGTGTTAGCAATGAGGAATGAGAATCTGGCCAGGCCAGGGACTCCTCCAGGCAGTTCTTGCTGTAGAATTAACCAAAGTGTACACAGATATTTGTAAATAGTCAGTAGAAATCATTTCTTTAGGTGCAGAAAGGGTCATGTAGGAAGTCTTTTGTACATAGACAAGACAGAATTTGTAAGAACTTTACTATAACCTATAGTGATGGCTCATGTCTGTAACGGAGAGGTCACGTAGAGGACCATACTCCAGCAGGATCCCATGAGCTGAGCACAAGACTGGTTCAGGGAATCTCACTCTGTCCAGCTGAAGATGACATTGTAAGAACTCTCACAACAGAGACTCCCATCACCTTCTAGGCAGTGACTGGCCATCTTGATCAACAGCTTTGGTTTCTCGAATGAGTGTTACCCTGTGCAAAGATCCCAGTAGAATAGTTCGACAAAGTCTTCATCCATCAGTCTCTGTGTAATAACTTACAGTCATCCTAGCAGCTCCAGTGATTCACAGGAAGGACTGCTTTCTCTGGCCTTCTACTTTGCACAGCCAAGTTCTACAAGCTATCTCTGATTCATGGCAAAAAAGTTCAGGTATCTTTCTTTGGCTATGTCCTTAGGAATTTCTACTCTTACTTCTACAATACTTTAGGTGCACAAAGTGTGCCACCCAATCAACTCACGGCCCCTAAACTCACAAAAATAACCATAGAAAGACATACATAGCGGCAACCGATCTTTTAGCTCTGGTTTTGTATCGGGGATGTATCTGGGATCCGAGTTTTGGACAAGGATGATTATTTCTTTAACCGATATTTAATGAAGGTGTTTATCTACTTTCTGTATTTATCCTGAATGAAAAGGAACAGTATTATTAAGCAAGCTTCACCCAGTTCCATCACAACAATTGAATGAAAAGCCCAATACAGAGTTTCTTGGCCAAAGTCCAATTAACATTATGCCTATTTACATCACTGCATTTTTCTATTAGACAAAGGATAATGTATCAAGTTTAAAAAATAATGAGTAATCCTGAATTTCTTTGGCAGCTTTAGGCAGAACATATCAAAGGTGTTTGTTGTAAGCATCAGGATCACTATGGATTTTAGAATTACAGAATCACAGAATGGAATGGGTTGGGATTTCTAGAGATCACCTAGTGCAATCCCTCTGCTAAAGTAGGTGCACCTAGAGCAGGTTGCCCAGGACCACATTCAAATGGGTTTTGAATATCTCCAGAGAAGGAAAGTCCACAACCTCTCTGGGCAGCCTGTTCCAGTGCTCCATCACTCTCATAGCAAAGAAGTTTTTCCTGATGTTCGAACGGAAAGTCCTGTATTCCAATTTGTTTTCAAGTTAGGTATAAATGCAATTCATTGACACTATTGTATAGGACACAGCCATCCAAAGTAGTATTGTAGTTAAACTAATGCAATAAGAGCCAGTTTGCCTGCAAAAGTTGCTTGTAAATGAACAGGGTAAGAGGAATTATTTTGTGAAGTTTTCTTTTCACTGTCTCCACAGCAATATTAAAGGCTCCCTGTAAAAAAAAAAATCTATGCTTCTCCAAAGCTCTCACTAGCCCTGAGAGTCTGCAGAAAATAAAGTTTTCCCAGAAATGTCTTTTTGCCATCCCACTTATTACTTACAGCACTAGTTTCACAGTTAATAACTGTATGTCTATTGTCGTGGCAGTTCAGTGGTTCTGGTTTTGTGTTACTCTGTCCAGCACAGAAGTCACCAAACTTTTAAATTTTAGTATCATCAAGAAAAAAAACAAACAAACAAGTTTCTAGTGCTGAACTTTAAAGCACAAGTATATGAAAACACAGCACACAAGCATGACATAAGTAGCATAGAAATACCACATTGATGACTGAATTCCTTTTGAAATGAGGCTCACATAACCTTTGTTTACCATCCTACATCAAATTCACTGGCTTAATTTTTCTTAGAAGCCATAGTCTAATTTAATATTAATTTCTTATTGTTTTATTTTACATTTTAGACAGTAGTCACATGAACTGACAATAATTAATTATAATAATTATTAATGATAATAAAATAATGATTCATTAATTGACAATTAATCTGTCAATTAATAAGATGCTACATAACCCTTTTCTGGTATCTCTAGACAGCATATGTATTTTATCTTCCTGAGCACTGTGCATCTATTATAGGAGGTGAGAATCTGTTTAACTTCAGAAGATTCCTTCCTGTATCAGTTAAAGTCACAAATATTCCAAAAAGGAAAGTAAACAACCAGACAAGACCTAAAGCTCTGTCCCACGAAAAAGACAGGAACGATACCAACACAACTGCCACCACCACCCACGTACTAAGGGAATGTACATGCTTTTATAACAATACTACTAATCACTGGCTCAGTCAGTTGACCAACGATACTGTGATTAATAACAGATGATCACAAAAAACAACTATCACAAGCAAACAAAAACTCCAGGGTGCTTGATACATGTAGCTGAAAAAGAAGCTTTAGAATAACTACTAACAGGCCACAATTTGTTCAGGATTGAATTTTTTAACCCTTAAAAGATACCAAGTACTAAGCCAGAATACAATCTAAGAAAATCATCACCTGTAAGAAGTATACTACCTTGCAGAACTATTCAAAATTTTAATTAAAAAAATTATGCATTCTGCAATGTGATCAAAACGATGTCTTTCACAGTGTTTAATGAAAAAGTATCTGCCAAAATAGCAGGTTACAAAGGAATTCACACCAGATTTAAATTAGCAGCTGATTCAAAACATGAACTTTGTTCAAATTCTCTTGTTTTCCCCATGGGTGCTGTCTCAACTGCACCATGCTCTGTTCTATTGTCCTTGTGCCACTATCATCTCTGGTTTGGAACAGAAATTTCATCCTGAAAATTAACACATTTTTCCCTAAAATCACTTCTTCATACTAGTCTATTCCCACACACAGAACAGGAAAAAAAGGGAAGAGTGTTGATTTTATTGATTTTGCATTGCAAATCAAATTCCTCAGAAAAATCTGTCTAATTCCTAGTATTAGTTCACAGCAGGTAATAAAATAGCATCATCACTAACTCAGGGTCTTCCTCTGGGCTTAGCAAGCAGCCCGGGAGAAAGTACAGCCTTTTATAACTAAGCTATAAATCATGAAGGCAGGCAGTTTAGTAATTGTTTACAGCTGATCTTAGAAACCAGCTATTGCTCTGAAGAAATTGCAATCTTGTATTACTAGAGAAACAAGGAAAAGGATAATATTTTCTTTCTACACATAAGGCATGCGACAATTGTCTGTGACTTCTCAATTGTTTCATACTAGTGCAATTGTTTACATCAGCTAGCTGACAATGGTATCAACTGGCGTACTTAAATGAGGAACGATCTGATGGAAAAGAGGACACTGCGTATGGGGAAAATTAAACATGGCCTACTAATAAATCTGCAATGTAAACAGTAGCATACAGCAGGTGAGGGAGCTGATAGAGGATCTACCTTCACTTCATTACTAGTATCCAACCAGAAATCATATGAGTAGTACTAGAGTCAGATTTTATTATGGATACAGAGGGAGAAGAAGTGAAAGGAGGTTCTCTTTCACTTTGTGCACCAGGACACAATGTCTTCTTGTCATTGATGGTTATGTCCAGGACAGTGTTGTCACCATCATTCTGGTCATTGTGACCGAGGATGATACCATAATAATGAGCTTGAAGCACAGAGAACCCTGCTTAAGGGGAAATTCAAAGCATCGCTCAGACTCTGGTGGCCAGGTGTCCCTGCATGGTCCTCATCTTCCTACTTCTCCAGATCAGGGGTATACGTCTCCTCTTTAAAGGTGCTTTCCACATCGTCACACTCCATCACTTTATTGCAAGTGAAGGCTCAGAAGTGTTGGCCTGAGAAGTGCTCTCAGTCAGACATTCCTAAGTGTGTATCCTTGAAGTGTGTTTCTCAGCTATCACAATTCCTTCTCTGCATGGAAAGTGCAAAATGAACAACTCTCAGGAGCCAAGCTATAAACTTTCAGGAGCTCATCAGTGACTCCACCAAGTCCTACCTTCTTTCCACATACAGGTGAAGGTCTTATGCCAAAAATCTATTTTGTTTGCAACCCAGTGCCATTTAAGTTAGAGAGGGAGCACAGAGGGGTATCCTCACTATTAATATACATTGCTGAAGAAATGGGTGGGAGATGAACTCATCAAAGACTCAATTAAGAGGTTTTACTAGTACAAGGAAAATTTAAATTGGAAGGCTCAGAAGTTCTAGATAACATGTTAGATACAGGATGCTAAGGCCAATCTCTCTTGGTCAGTGTATCCCTGAATGGTGGGTCTTTTCCTCATCCTTGCTCTATAGTTCGTCATTTTTCAGTTCTCTCTTCATTTGAATAAGTCACACAATTCTCTATGTCCCTAGGAAAATTTCCACCTCACAATACATTTGGCCCAAAAGTTTGCCTCTTCTCCTGAAGCATTTCCACTGTTCAGTCTAGGATAAGCCAAATAGGAAATAGAAAACCCCACTGCTGCAGTTGGCACCGTCTTCATCAGAGCATCCAGAACAGAACCAGAGAATGCAGAACACAAATACAGGCTGCAAAACAGCATGTGAAACAAATACAGAAGATCTGACAATACCATCTTTTTAATAGACCTTCATGTTGTTTTGAAAGTCTGTAGCCAGCTGCCTTACCTGTGGCTTAAGGACCACTTTCCTGGGCTCAGCAGAGAAATTGTGATAGTTTTACATTTTACATGATAATGAAGCTCAGATATGTCACCCATTTGCAGTTACTTAGAAGTCCCTAGGCACCAATGGACATCACTTAGATGTGTATCTTCAGGCTTGTCAGATGCAAACTGATTTGATTAAAGCTTCCATTTAAGGGAAAAGAATTACCGAAGTCACATAATTTCATAGCAGTTTGTGCTATATACACAGGTAATTATGACTTCTCAGTTGACCTGTAGTAACTTGCTTAGACCATGACGACTTGATCACCCATCTAGGTCTTTACACAGCATAAGAAGTGCTCAAAGGCTTGTAATCCTTGCTGGAATAAGCATGAGGAAAAACTGCAGAAGTTACTAATATCAACATTCAGAAGGCATAGTGAAGTATTACTCACTCTCCCATTGTTCCCCAAGCAGGAGCCTTGCAATGACTACATCAGGATGAAATTAGGAATTTGGAAACCATACAGTGAGTTTCTTGTGGAAAAAAAATGAAATGACGAGAGAGATGGATAAGATCCAGCGCTATTAGACAGTCAAATAGAATCTGCAAACATATAGCTCCATAAAATAAACATTGAGAGTGTCTGCAAACATACATAGCCAAATTAGACCCATTGGCTAAACACTGGAGGAAATTTAATATGGATAAACTATTCTTTTAGAAGACAGGCTTCAGTAAACAGATATATTTACAACTAGTTAAAAATCCAGCTATACGAGATAAAAACAAACAAAAAAATAAACCCCACTACTATTCACTCAGGCGGGCTCATCAGAACTGAAAAGATGGACCGTTTAATAGACCTTCATGTCGTTTTGAAAGTCTGTAGCCAGCTACTTTACCTGTGGCTTAAGGACCACTTTCCTGGGCTCAGCAGAGAAATTGTGATAGTTTTACATTTTACATGATAATGAAGCTCAGATATGTCACCCATTTGCAGTTACTTAGAAGTCCCTAGGCACCAATGGACATCACTTAGATGTGTATCTTCAGGCTTGTCAGATGCAAACTGATTTGATTAAAGCTTCCATTTAAGGGAAAAGAATTTGCCCATTTTGGAGGCTATCTGAATGCCGTCGATGTAAGTAATGTGTCACGTCCTAGAACAGATCCCATTGCTCCTCAGTTCTTATCACTTTCCAAATGTGCCCTTGACTGCTCCTTCTGTCATGCTCAAAGACAGCATTCACTCACTTTAGCTTGTGTGCAGCCACTGTGAGCACCATCCCAGCTACCCCTTCACACTTTACCTCCTGCCCACCTCACTCTGATGTTGCAGCTAGTGGGGCGGTGAGCTGTAACCCTACCTTATCTATAGGAAAATTTAAAGGCAGGTGACTTCGGTGGATGAAGCACTGTATTAGTAGAATAATATTGCTCCTGATAAATAAGCTAGTAGGTAACTCAGAATTGTTCAGAGTATTTGTGTGTGACACTGCACAGGGTCATTCTGGTGCCCCAGTACACCTCAGGATGCAGGTCCATCTCCATCTCCAAGCAGCTTTCTGCCTGAACGAAGCTGAATGAAAGTGGTAATGTCCAAGCAGAGAAGCTGACATGGAGGTAGGAAAATATGTCCACCTTTCAGGCTGACTCCTTTCTTAAGCTCTGAAGCAAAAGTGTAAACATCTACTTGTGGCATGTTAGAAGCTACTTACAGTCAAGTTATCAAGTGGACTGGACATGTTTTAACAGCAAGGATAACTAATATCTGCTACAATCTACCAAGGTTACTGGTGAATACTCCACATGTGGGAATTTATAAATCTGGATTTTTGTGAGAGGCAGGCGAGAATTCAAAGGAGAATTCAGTCAGACTGGGCCTGGATGGACCCCGCTGTCCTCTCTGGTCCTTGTGAGCCCTGCTGACTATCAAATCCCAGAAGGTGCTTAACATGTTAATGGCAGAGGCTCAGAGGCTGTGGCTTGAGTGTGGTGTCAGCACATCAAATTTTCAAGGCACTCCTGGTAGAAAGGCAAGTGTGTTCAGGCTGGCCGCTGACAGGCAGAGTGGCTTGCAGAAATATTCCTTTGACCCTCAAAAGTCCATCTAGGAGTTCAAGCCTTTAATCCAGTCCTTCCAGCTTTCCATATCGCTCTGGCATTTGAGATAAAATTATTGCTTTTCTAGGGACATCACAAAGTTAGCCTCCTCCCCTCCTTTCCTAGATTTCTCTCTCTTTTTAATTTAAAGTTCCACTTTGAGATTTTGTTTTCTTCAGAATAATCTACGGCTCCATCTGGCTGTGCCATTTGACTAAACTTCAAAATGAAACACACTAGGCTGGAAATGACTTCCAGGCTCTCCAAGAATCAAGTGGCTCCAGTGCTTTCAGGGGACTGTGGCTAGGACTGAGTCAGCAGAAGCACACATATTTCTTCCTGGGGGGAGTGCAGCTGCAAAGCAGAACACATAAACAAAAACACTAACAATGGGAGCCTCCATGTCAGCCAGCTGAGTAATAAGAACATTTCCACAGCACACAGGACACTCTGCCCTCACTTAGGGTGTCCAAGAAACGTGACACTCAACAGGTCTCCATAACTACCTTTGCTGCTTAGTGGTGTTTTAAAGACAAATGAGCAGGGTTTTGCTGTATCTTTTCCTCTGATTTTGCAGAGACCCTGAAAGGCAACATCTGAAAGGTACAAGCAGCTCCTCTTTCAGTTAACTCAGGTACTTTGATGACTCTTTAATGAACTTTTCAGACCCTGTGGGGAATCATGTCATGAAGATTGACACAAGTGAACAGCATTTGGTCTTAATGCCTTGAACAGAGGAAGCGTAAGTGAAACGTCTCTTTTCTTACCCCTGGGTACTGTCACTTGGCTTGCCAGCAGAAATACTATTACCAAGAGAGACAGACTTGCCACAGGCAGCTCCTGACCCTAGAGACTTCAAATCAAACCTAGAAGTCTCTCTGATCTAAATCCATATTGGAGTGTGAATAGCATGAGTCTTTGGACAAAGGCTCAACCTTGCTTCTTTGTCCCCACTTCTTGAGGAATTTGGGGGGGAAATGTGTATGCTCAGCTGTCTGTTTCTTTCCAGAAACAGTGTGACTCCCCTAAGACATCCTCCTGTCCAGTCTCCTCTTTGAGCTTCACAAAGCTGGACAGGAAGCCAATCCCTGGGATTCACCTGGGATCACCGCATGGACCAGTACTTCATTTTTCAATGGCAGTAGTCAGTAAATGCTCATATAAACCAAATTATTTTTCCTCTAAAGCATCTGAATGCCCTGGCACTTATTCAGACTAAAATTTCATATCATATTTCATTATTTCTCCCATGAGAAAAAAAACAAATATTGTTATGGATGTCATAATTCCTATAATTCCCTGTGAAGGCCATCAAGAAGTCAGTGAAAGTCATGAAAAAAATCCAGATGAATAAAATCATTGAGCTAACCAGGCTGTTGGCGTGCTCTGTCCAGAGAGAAAAGAGATTATTGTGACTGTCTCCTCTCAAAAGATGTTTGATTCACCTGAGCTGATAACATAAAGTACAGGGTAAAGCCACTGCAATTATGAGAATAAAAAAAACAGTAGATCCAAAGGACTTAGGACTGCGAGTGTTCAGACTATCCCACGTATTGCTAAAAAGAAATCAATTCCTTAAAGCATAAAATCTTTTACTGTGTCATTAGCAAAAATTAACATTGTAGGACTATGCTGTTTTGCATGTTCTATGCAATAGAACTAAGAATATTTCAAAATACACATCTCAAATTCCTTTGTGATGTATTTCAATGAGAACATTGAATTATTTGCCGTTTGCTTAATTTTCTTTATGTTGTGAAAAGAATAATAGCACATACTCAGGCTCCCATGAGCTGTGTCTGTCCTTAAAATCCATTGATATCACTGTGTGTTCTTTGGTCGCAGCGACAGAATTGTACAATAAATCACTTGGTTGTAGAAAACAAGCAAGTCAGCCTACCACCTAAGTTGAAGTTCGTGAGAAAAAACAAGGCTGCAGCACAAATGTTTGTTCAGCTCCCATGGTTTTTAAAAACATCGACCTAAAAGCGAGGCGTTTGCACTGGCAACGATGGCCAAGCCCTCACAACAGAACAGCGCGTACGTAGCGGTCGGACTGTGTATTGCTTTTCTGCGAGGTCAGAACTGCAGGCGAGGGAGCCAACATCTGTAAGGCAGGAGAGATCCCTTGAAACACAAATGGCTTTGGCATATTTTAGGAAGAGAGAGACATCTTGTGGACGAACTGTAAATTTGCTATTCATTTTTCTGTACACTTAATAACACATCAAGAATGTTGCAATTATCTGCAATATAGTTTATGTTAGACAAAAGGATTTCTCCTGGTTCCATGTTTTAAATTAATTTAAATTCATTCATAATAAAAGAACCATGCCATCGATATCAAGAGGAAAATAACAGTGTTGTCGACAAAGAAAAGGAAAATGAGTCCAGCCAGATTTTGAGTACTCCTGAGAATGGAGACTCCACAAGTTCCATTCACTGGCTTTGAAAGGTTATTTTACCAAGGATTGTTTCCACATTTAGTACCTTGGGAACATCTGTATCAGCACAGCTGGGAGGGCAGTTAGTTGCAACAGGGAGAGAGTGTAAAGAAATGTGTAGTCAATAAGCAGGAACTTTTACAGCTAACTTTGTCTCCAGGGTGTTACTTAGCTACACCGTGAAACTGAAGGGGAGCCAATTTTCTAAAACCAACATACACATCCCCTGTCCACGCAGAGAGGTGGAGTTATGCAGAGAATAATGTGTATCTAGGAACCTACAGCATGCATTCAGCCTGTTGCTACTGCAGGCTGTGTTCCTAAAGTGTTTCCAGAGATAAGGCAGATGGAAGCATCTTAGGAAGGGGAGAAACAAGTTCAGGAGGGACTATCCTTTGTGCATAGTGGCTGGAATGAGCAAGCCCCCAGAAATCTCTCTTTCAATATGTCTTAGCTCTTCCTCCCCTATCAGTCTCCCTCAGAGTTCTCCCAAAAGAGGACTTGGAAAGGAAAGAGAAAGCTTGAGGCGGAGGTAGTGACCAGGAGTGGGGTATCTCAGCATCCCAGGCATCCATCAGCCCTTCCTCTCTTTGTTGCTGATGACATCAAAAATATTACCTTCTCTTGCAGCCTCCATCATGCAGAGAATGAAGCAAGAAGGAGTCCTCCTCCTACGAATCACAGAAAATTCTTTTGACCTGTCATTCCCATCCATTTTTTTTTCAGTTTTAGAGTGCATGGCCTTTCAATGCAGTTAACATCATTTTCACACCAAGAGCAAGCTACATCTATCTTTGTCTCATGGAGTATCTTGTAGGTTTACGCATACTTTACTGTGGGAAAATAACCACCAAAAAGAATGATTCCAAGAGTGGGCAGAGCTGAGACCTTTCAGCAGGGCAATTGTACTGTAACTCTACCTTTTCAGTTTTTCATGGGCTTGACATCATGACCTGGCACAGCATGAGGCTACATTAGGAAGCTCAAGGCCAGTATAACTCCTGGCTATGTGATATAGCAGCTGTTACTGAGTCCAGGAGAGAGCTAGATCGTCAGACTTGGGTTCTGCCAAACTTTCCAGGCCTGACTCTTCTTCTCTCATGCACCGGTTGACTGCTGCCTTGCCAAATACATTTGATCTTCATGGATATTCCTTTATTGCTAGAGCACATGCCATGATTCAGTCAGTCAGACAGTAAGGGATAGTCCTTTGTGGGCACAAGCAATATATTCATTCTACAGGACTGAGAGTACACTACCTAGACCTTCTTGCCTTCTGCTTTACCACACCTCCAGCCCTTCCAAAAGCCAAGATTCATCTTTCTGCAGTGCTTCTTTACCTCCTATTGTAGAGCTCCCCTTTCCCAACAACTCTTGCACAATTCCTCCTGGCCCACAACTGTTGCTGCTATTTACCAATCAACAAAGAAAAATAAAGGTCCCAGATATTGCTCACTTCTTATCCCTCTTCCTAGCACTTCTGTCTTTTCAGATCTGTTCAATTGTAACAGTCCTGATAGAAATTTTGATAACGGCAGTGATTACCAATTTGTAGGGTTGTTTTTTTCACTAGAGGAATAGAAATGTGAAGGAAGTAGTAGTGACATGTGCTGTTTGCTTTCTTGCGTAACCATTTATCATTTGCACTTTATGACCTTTTTGATTAATGTTTTATTCTATTTGGCTTGTAAGAGGTTGCAGCAGTTTCCAGATCTTATATGTCATTCTGGCTCTCTGCTTCTGCATCTGATAATGATGGATTATAGCAGCAAAGCCTCATAGTGAGTTAATGCATTGTCCATACTGGCTTGTAATCCTCAACAGACCTGTAAATGGAACAGTCTCAGTTTTCAAGACTTAATAAGTGACAGCATATATTTAAACATTATATAGTGTATGGGATAGCACATATATTTGATAAAGCCACTACACCTGACTGCAACATTTTTCAGAACTCCTAGTTCAGAATAGCCAAATCCTTTTTTTTTATCTGAGAACATATTATAAAAAATCATGTTCTGAAGTACTTCTTGTCAGTTATTTAAGAGTCAAGCCTGAAAAAATCCTTAATACCAGAGGTCTTGTTACTCTCAGTGCTGAAGAAGGGTATTTAGCATAGGATAGAGAGCAGCAAGCAGATCTCTTTCCTCAAAGTGCTGCCAGATCTCATCCAGATATGATGGAAGTTCGACCATCTAGAAACCACAGTCCTGACCACCTATGAACAGTCTCATACCACTTCTTGCAAAGAAATTAATCTCAATGTGTGACTGTGACCCCATTTTTTTATTCAGGTTTGTACACTGAACAGACTAGTTTGCTATACAGTACAGCATGACTTAGCTGGTAGGTGGGGTTAGGCATTATCAATGAATGGGTATTTCAATACATTTCCCATGCAAATCTCTTTGTCCAAGTGTCCTTTTGGAGAGTAGGTGGACTGCTAAGTATCTTTAAATTCAGAGATTTGATTTCTCCCTAGCTTTCTCATCAACATTCATTCTGCATGGAGTGGCTGAGGGAACTGGGTTTGTTTACCATGGAGAAAAAGTGGCTCAGGGAAAACCTTATCACTCTCTAGAACTACCTGAAAGGAGTTATACATAAAGGGATCTGTGATGCCCAAGTCATGGAAGACCTGAGAGTATAGTAGTTATAAAAACATGCACCGAGAATCATATCGCAGAGTCACATTTGTTTCTATGTTGTGCTTCTCAGTGCTCCAGGCTTTTACTGGCTTTCCAGTTCAGTTGAATGCTATATCCATACTTAGCCAAAGCAAATATATCAATCCAGACCCTAGCTGCCTGTATAGAACCATCTGGAAGTCTCTTGAAGGTGTTCCCTTGTGGACTTTTTCTGCTCTGGCTTTATGCCAGAATATAAAACATTATTGGACAGATCACCTGCATTTCATGGGACTGCACCTGAGCACCTACATCCTGCAGAACACACCTGACACTGTACAAAGCTAATTTATGTCTTTTCATCTGCAGCAAATTAAGGCAAGTACTGGATAAACCGTCTACTGATAATCGTATCTTAACTATACGACAAAATGCAATTACATCTTCATGATTGATAGCCACAAGGAACGGAGATGGAGTTATTTATTGGGATCAGGTTTCAAAAATGTTGGTACTTGTTAGTAACAATCTTATTACTTACTTCCCGATATTTGCTTTAGTCGATACAAAAGTCAAAATCTTTGTATTTCCAGTGGGCTTGAATATAAAGAAGCACATACTAAATCTCAGATGTAATGTAGCTCTAGTCCAGGTCCTAGTCTTTTGAAGAATCAAATATTTTTGAGATGAGAAATGCCACTTTCTACTAGAGCATGAAGCTGCAGGTTTGACTCCTTGATAAAATGTGACTATCCAGGTGTGTCAACATTTCCCCTCTGCCTCAGGCAGGACCTATCAATCCTCTGTATCATAGCTGCCCAAGTCGCTTGCCTAGACAATAATATGTGTCATATCTGATTCAGTTGACATTCACAGTTACATTTCTACCTCACTATTTTGGGAAGGCAGCAAGATACCTTTGAATAGAAATGATGACTTGTGATAATACATCTCTGCAGTTATTTGGGCAATTTGAATACACAGTGTCAACAAAATTCTGTTCTCTACGGGACAGAATAATAAATTTGTCATTTTCTCAAAGCCTCTAAAGTATCTCTCATGGGAGCTTTTAAAGTATCTTTCAATGCAAGATCTCAGTATAATTTAGGAATTATAGCAGAGAATGAACCACACTAAGATCATCTCACAAACTGCTATTTAATGCCTTCTCATTGGCAGTACCAGCACCGTCAGTCATGACAGAAATTTAATATTATAACCTGAACATTCTTAATCAAGTTTAGTAGAAACATTGCAAATGTTTCCATCCTGCCATCTAAAGTCTCTCAACAAAAAAAAATATCACCAGAGCATGCAGTAATTCATTTGGAGTGTATTTTAACAAATTTCTTAAAATGAGGCACTACTATTAGTGTCCACACAGTGAAAGACATGCTCCCACCATCCCTTTTGGACAGAATGATGTCCACAGGGTGTTAGAATTTTTGACCACTACAGAAACCTCTAGAACAACCCTATTTACAAAATGATAAAGAAGGGGCTAAAGATAGAGCACTTTCCATTTCTTTGGCTGGTGAACACAAATCTGTGAGCCCAGGAATGAGGACACTGAGTTAAGTTTGGCCTCAAGCTTTCCCAAAGTACTTTAGAAATTTTAATTAATAGCTTCTCATTTGTTTTTAAGTGCACAAAGCAGTCTGAGGACCAGGGACTGGATCTAAGGTGTCTCTTTGGCCACAGGAATCTCATGCCGTTGGCAGCATCCCAGTCTAGCTTCAGCAAGTGTCAATATCTAAGATGCTCTTTTGAACTTAGATGGTATCTGCATATTTAAACTTCTTAAGGCTGAACAAAGAATATAAAACAAATCTTCCTCCTCTGGGTTGTGTGCTCTAACTGCTAGTCAGCTTAGAAGTGTCAGGTATAACCCAGCATTTTGAAACACTGAGTCATTAATGTATATCAAAAATCACAATTTATACCTCAAAGTACAGGAAATACATGGGACCTACCAAAGACAGTCTCATACAGACACCTAATTCATAATCCAAGGGACTGTCAGACAACCTCTCCCCTGTCTATTGGTCATTTAGATAACTGCTAACCAGCTGGTTTGTCTACTGAGACTTCTTCAGACAATTAACTTTCCTAGCTGTGGCAGCACTGTAGATACGTAGCTGGCTCTGGACAATTCTGTTCTGAAAGAAGAACAGATACAATTCAGGGAGATGGTTTTTATGCCAACAAACATTAGCAGATAAAAAGATGAAAGCATGTTTGGTCACTCCTGCATGGATCTTAATGCTAAGCTTCCTTCCTCCAGAAGTCATGCCTAGGTCCCTGGAATTTACCAAGACTGTCAAGATACATGTGGCTTTTTTATCCTCCCCATACTTCTGCTCAACTTCCAAACTTGGATGCAGAAGTGCTTTCATTATGTTGGACTCTTTTACATTAGCTTTCCAATCTTTGTCTTCTATTCTACTTTGAGTTCAGCCAAAATCCACCATAAACTACAGTGTTATCAGCTGGGGAGAAGTCATGTGTCGCAAATGCATTGACAGCGGTGACTCTATCACATTACAAATCAATTTGCTTTACCACTATAGCACCAAGCCTAAAACCACAACTGTCAAATGCATCCTTGAGAGGCACATAAATTTCCTATGCACTTTAAAAACGTTCTTAGCCACAAACTGATCTTTTAAAAAATGTAAAATACATTTTGCATCTTGCATGGCAACGTAGTAAGATGCCAGTCTTTTGTCACAGACTCAGTTTTCAGACTTTCGTGCTGCTTTTCATTTACAACTTCATACCTGATCACAAGCTAGCTGTGGAGGGGTTGTGACAGAGTATTTCACTGCAATTAGTTCATTGTTTTCTATTTTCCTTTGGTCTCAATGAGTTACTTACCTATCATCTCTTACTGTTACCTTGTACACTGCCTACAAAGGTAAGGAACTATCTGGTTAGGGATCATAGTTCTATTTTTTTTTTTTTTTGTATCTCTGTACAATGTCTAATCCATTTGCTCTTGATCCCAGAATCAGATCCTTCTCATTTTCCCGCATTTTAGCAGAGCTCCAGTGTCAGAAACAAATGCATATAGTGCTTTTTCAGTTTCTTTGAGCTGAAGCATAGTCTGAACAAGAATTCTCATATTGTGCCTTAGAGAGTTTTGTGCCTGGCACTTCCAGCTGGCTTCCTATCCAAATACCAGAGACACCTAGGGCTTCTAGGGCAGCAGGATCAGGGAAGGTCAGCATACATTTAGCCTGGTGTGGCAACAGTGCTAATTATGACAGCTAAGCAAGCTTTTTAGGATAGCTGCCAAAGGTCCACACTAGTATCTGCTTTATCTGTTCTAAAACTATGCATTTGTTTTCCTACCATGCTGCTGTAAAGAAACATAAACCTTTTGAAAAGCCAACATTGAACATTCCAAAGTCTCTCCTTGTACTGCAATGATAAATGGGGGATTTTTAACAACAGACTTCCAGTGGATTGATTTACCTAAATCCCTTATGTGCTTTGGAAATTCTCTTTCCACCATGGATAATACAAGAAACTGACTGAAGTTTACTTCTCCCTGGTCCTATTCCTCTGTCAAATTTAAGCTGTGTGACATTAACTAAATCCATCTGAGAAAGGCTTAGCAATGTTATCATATGTTAGCATGATTCCTTAGAAAAAACCAGAAATATATGTTATACTATACTCCTTTACATATATATATATATTTATACATCTATATTATAGAGCATATATATACTATACTCCTTTCAGCATATTCTCCAGAGAAAATACACATCAGTATGTTTATTCATTTCGCTTCTCTTCCTATACCATAAAAGCACCATTGTTTTTTGCAGCATCTCCAATAGAATATATACAAACTTATCACCGGTGTTTTCACACAACACAGGTGGTGAAACTTGACCCTGTCAATTTTTTTTTTTTTTTCACTCTCCAGCTGATGTCTATAAAAGTTTTCTACAGAGTGGATTAGCAGAATGGACTCAAGTTTCCCCACATAAATCTGCCCTTTGTGCTTTGGCACACACTTGCAATCTGGGTCTAGGTCTGCCAGATAAAAGAGTTGTACGTATTCTGATCCTTTATGTGAGTCTGGTATGGCCAGACTGAAAATCATGTGGGAAACTAATAGCTATATTCTTATGAAGAAACCGTGAAGCTCTGGGCAGAGCTTTTTTCACCTCCTATTCTGTCAGTTTGCCTGGTGTTACCAAATGAAGCAAGCCTCTTCTGCACTGAGGCTTGTATAGCTTTCCAAATGAGGGAAAAAAATCTCAGTCAAAGTGCAGGATGAATTTGAAACATCTGCAACAATCCAAACAGGCCAGGCATAAACTGAAAAGAAAGTCATGGAATGGTTTATCTTACCACATTGTTTCTGTAGAGGACAAAGAAAGCATGTCTCAGCAGCTGACCTTGTGGAAAAAGAAGATCACAGATCTCTGCTCATACTCGGGTGAGCTCCAGGAAAGGACTTTGCTAACAATCCATGTCAAACAGGAGATCCTAGGCGGGTCACAGAGCCTGTGATAAAAGCTTGACAGCACTCTTGCACTTTAAGGAATCACAATAAAGGCACAGTCTTTTAAAAAAGCTCTGCCACAGCTGAGCAATGAGGTAGCTGGACTCTGAACTTGTTATCCCGTGGATAGCAGCTGTTCTTAAATCACCAGTGGGAAGCATGTGGGAGGTCACTCATGCCCTCCCAGGTGGTCCTCAGAGCTGTTTCTGGTGCAGTGATGAAACATCAGCTAGTCTTCAAGCTGTGGTACTTCCTGGTGGTGGAAGGTAATGTGAGGACTATTTCTGAGGTTTCAGAAAGCCTTTTGCTAACTACATTTGTCAGGTGTTTCTAGGGTGTAAAATCCCCCAGAGCTGCACTTTTAAAAAATGTCACAACTTTACAAGAATTATCAAAGTTATAGGAGAACAGAACTAAGCAGCGTTGGTATGTCTAAAGGTGTAGCACAGCATGGGCTGCAAGCAGTGAACACAGGCTAAGTACTTAGGCAAGTATACCACTATATCAGTACAGTCAATAGTATATGGGAATATAAATAAACAGCTGCACTTATTTGTCCTAAAGAAGCTGATATTCCACTCACTTATTAGGTGTTCGAGTGCAAAAGTTACAGCAGCTACAATGACAAATTGAGAGTGATATCAAAAAAATAGCCTTGAAGAAGAAGACTAATGGGAATGGATTTTCTCCTTTTTTTTATGAACATAGGTGTGTTGGAACAAGAAAAGAAGTGAGAGTGGAGCCTTTGAATAGGGTACTCCACTTACTGTATGTGAGATGGGACTGCTGGTTTTGGATAGCAGGCAAAAATTTAATTTGGTGGGAAATTACAGGAAATGGCTAAAAGTCTTAATTCTTTATGGGTAATTACGTTTTAGTTCTAACTTCGTGATTTGGAGAAGATTTTGCTTTTGGGGGGAATCTCTGCAGTTAATGTTCCAACTTTGATTAAAAAAATAACACTGAAAAGTAAATAAATAAGTGGAGTCTTGGTTAACTATATGCTGAAGTATCACAGGGAGAATGTTTCCTGTGATTAATGGGTTTTGGCCTGCTGAATAATTCTATTCAACGATTTAACGGTGTAACTAGCTGTCACTTTTCTCAGTATTGGTTTCAGATGCATATGCAAACTACGATGTAGAACAACAGCTCACGGTGCGGAAACTGAGACCGTCTAACCCAATTCAGAAAGTTCCACCTACTTTTTATACCTAATTTTTAAAAGAAAAATCTCACTGTCACGAAAGCCCTTCAGGTCCTGGGGAAAACGTGTTTAGAGAACTATAAAGAACTTTTAAAGCTAATTTTTCCACAAGGAAAAAAAAAAATGCTTCAACTTTTAAAACTATCCTGTACCCACCATAATGAAAACAGGAAATTAAATATTGGCCACAAGATATTTTTCCAAGGTTTATGGATGTAAGGGTTTTAACAGTGTGTTTAACTATGTAACACATTCAGCAATTGTTACCATGAAGCTTCTGCTTTTCTGTACAGCATTTTCTTGCCCCCACTTTAGAAGTTTCCACATCACAAGGGGTGTAAAATTTCTTTTTAAATTGTGCTTATTAAAAACTTCAGAATTGCCAGGAGAGCCACTGTGTTGAAAACCCTCTTATATATTTTTCCAAGAAGATTTACAACCTACGTTAGACACAGCACTCAGCCATAAAATCAAGTGAAATGTGCAGACCTGACACACTTCCCCTGTGCAACAGAAATTAAAATATATATCCCATGAATGTTGTCATAGTAACATGTGGGAAACATTAAGAGAAGTCAACATGATGAACAGGTATAATTTATATTTCTCTAAAATTTTACCCCACACATCGCTCATAAATCATCCAGACTGAGTCTGTACTACAGAGATGCTCAACTTTCCATCCTGTAGTCATACTGTTCCAACCAACAAAATAAGTGCTGGAAAAAATGACTCAGTGTCAACCAGGTCTTACAATCTGCTCAGTAACAGAGATATACAAGCTTAAAAACAAAATCAAAAAAAGGCTGATACCAGTTTTATGGTTTCTAAACATTGACATCCATAGAATTTACTTGTATGCTTAAAATTAAGTAAACAAACAATGTCTGCAGAACTGAAACTTCAATCAGTGCTTTAAGCACATCTAGGTCTTTACGTTCCTACAGAGCTTTTTGGACCCCTACATATTCTCCACAGTCTGTGCTGCACACTGATGGAAATCACTGTGAGTGTTTCTTGTCCCAACATTACAGACTACTGCTACCTACCTTTTGGGATGATAACTTCCAGAGAAGCCTCTCAGAAAAGGCTGGTGATTCTAAGCGTTTCTGGGTTTGGCTGTCCTTCCTGTAGTGCCATAAATCTGGGTAGTCACAGGTATACCCAAGCAAGGGAGCTCCTGCAAGACAAGAACTCAAAACCTACAGCAATTGAAACCTTAATGAGCAAATCTTTCCTAAATAGTTTAGCTGAAGGCCTAGTTTATTTAGAAAGCTTTGGTCTAATTAGCTGTTTAAAGTTTTCCTTTGTGATAAAATCCCTGTGGTCCACCCACCTGGAAAATGAACATAAAAAATTAGTGGATCCAGTTGGGGTCTATAGTGCCTCCTCTGGAAATTAAAGCACATTGCCTATTTTTATGCCAAATAATTTACTTAAATTTAATTTTAATGTATTTTAGAGTCTATATTGACAATAAAAAATCTCTGTACGGTCGATTTACATTAAAAAATACTTCCTAGACTATAAAGCAAATAAAAAATTTAAAAATATCCAGCCATTATTTCACAGGCTGTAACAGTTCCTAAGAAGCAATCAAGCATCCGACACATATACAGAATTATTTGCACAGCTTTGTGGAGGACACTTTGCATATTGTTTGATGTGTAATGATAGTTATGACATTTTTGCATTTTTTAAATAGCTGTGGGGCTAAAAAAAAAAAACAAAACCAAAACCCACAAAGGAAGCAGTAACGTCAACAGAGATCCAGAAAAATCATTTAAAAGATCTTCCTTATACTAACTAAAGACTGACTGTTCAAAGCTGAACATAAGAATCCAAATTTAACTCGCCTCATTTGAGTTAATGTCATTTGTACAGCTATAGAAGGGATGGTGTACATGAGAAAGGCATCTGGGCTCATCTCCATCGGAGAGGAAAGGGCAATCCTCTATTTGTCCAAGAGCAGCAAAGGTTATGCTGCTGCTTGCTTGTGCTGCTAGTAACATTCAGCTCGTATTGGACCCTGAATGCATAGACATCCCAAAAACTTTCCTTTCCACTGTAGTGTCCTTTCTACCATAGTGACCATCAGCAGATGTTAACAAGTGTCTAAGAGCATAAGAGCTTAAGAGTATAAGAAAGATAGTTATAAAGATACTGCAGCGATCAAGACCTTAATCTTCTTTAAGAAGTTTTAGTTTAAGATTGCAATATTTTAATGTGCCCAAATGTCTTTAGATTACATTTTCTGATACAATAGAAAGATTGCAATCAGAAGTCAAGGAATATTATAGACAATATCCTGAGCAAGGTATCTCAGGCTTCTAAACATAAACTTAATATAATTTTGTTGTGTTTTGTTTTTTTTTTTAAAGCATAGCTTAAAATAATCTGTGAAATAAGTTTGCCATAAAACTACTATGCTTCTCAGCAGAGATCTATGCTCCTATTCACTGTATTCAGTTGAAGTTTAAAACATCAATTGCATCTACTAGATCAATATTTAAAATAAAAGAATGAAAAACATAACAAAACCAAACTCAAACAAAATTTCCTTATGTTTTTCAGTAGTGCCTTTTAATATAAGAGCCTAATTTCATGGACAGTCTTTCATAAAGGATTATTTTTGCTTTGGAAACACAATGCTCTGCTGGTTTGTTTACTGATTTCTTTGTGCAAATACCTCTGAAGAATGTTTCATATTAAACACTTAACAATTCTTGTATGAAAGTGCAAATCTTTATGTCCTTTCCTATGTTCTCCAAAAGAATCGTCTTCTCCTGACAACCCATATCAAAATGAAATTATTTCCTAGGTATTTAATTACACTGAATGCATTTGACCACAGCACTTTTCTACCTATTAAAATGAAAATCCTAGAAGATCACATCACATACATGAGATCCAAACCATCGAACCATATTAACTTGTATAATCTAAACTGCTCTGTTCTATTTTGAACACTTGTGTCCACTTTCAACAGATTTACATTACTCTTTTGCTTATCCTTCAGAAAGCAACAGTTCTGAAATCCCGATATTCATTCAACTGAATGTGTTAGGAAAATAGTGAAATGTAAGGCATCTAGTCACTGGGATCTTACCCCTTGTTGCAAAGCAACCACAGAGTTTGGAGAATGTCCAGCCTTAAAATTAATGAGTGAGTGTGATCCACAGAGAAATAACTTTAACCACAATCTGGCTAGACCTTCAAGTCTGCATTTTTATTTATTTTGGCATCTGGAACAATATTTCTAATGGATTCACTTCCCCGAGATAGGTAGTGAAAGAAAGGTGTGTAGTCCTGAACTTGAAAGTTTTGTGGTTTTTTGCTTGCTTTTCTGGGATTTAAATAGCATTAATTACTTTGTAACCAGAAAAGGCAACTGTCTCACAGTGTGACAGCATTTGGTTTTGTTCCCAAGATGTGAGTCCTTGTGCTAAGAAGAAATTACATTCAACTAGGACTTGTTCCAACACTGACGACAGCCTTGGGATCAACTCTGTAATGGCTTTTGCCTCTCATTTCCCTTGAATATGGCTCGTGTAAGCTCAGAGAACCTGTTGAACACAAGACAACCAGTACCTTAAGGAGTCATTGAAATTAATCAGATGCAAATGAAGAAATCAGAGTAGTATATGATAACTAATCTGGTGAGGTCTTAACCTTCTCTACCTCATGGACAGCAGTGTTGAGAAGGTGATAAGTGCAGGTAACCACCCGGTCATTTTATAGTGCAACATGAGTATAAAAACATCAGAGAGAGCTCTGTGACCAACATCTTACCCATGAGAAATGACTGCAAGCATTGAACTAACACTCAGGAAGCCAAGTGGACCTCTGCACAATATTGTCCACCAAACCTGACACTAGATGGATGAAGCTTTTCCTATCTCCACAGCTGACAGATTCATGCAAAGCACAGGGGTGGGTGTTAATGGGACACTTTCCCTAGGTGTGTCTCACTAAGGAACTGCAGCAGGCAGCAGGAGGTGGGACCTGGAAGATCTGCAGCATTGAAGTCTGTATATGAACTGTCAACCCAAGGCTCTCCTCGTACTCGGTGGTGAGAAACAACTTTTAGGGCATCGTTCATTGCTTCAGATACCAAAGTAGGATGAGATGAATGATATTAAATAAAGTTATGATTTACTATTACTATTGCTTACTACAAGTTGCTACTTAATACTGTCTATAAAGGAATTGAAACAGTGATCTCAGCCCTGTGCTTACACTCATTTATTCACATACATCTCTGTTGGGTTTGCAGAATCTCACCCAGACTTCCCAGTAGGTGTTGTGGGTAAATTTTTGAAAACATATCTGGAAGACAGGCTTTTCTGGATCTGCTTATCACCAGCAGGGAAATCATGGAAGTGACAGGCAGGGGTTTAGAATCACTAGAAAGGGTTAAGGGATCTTCGTGTAACAAAGAAAAAATACAGAATAAAAGCCTTCAAGAAAGCTAAGCAGAATAAATCCAGGGAACTAGCAGTTAACATCCTGTAGAAATATATGTAACGAACGAGGATCAGGCAGACTAGCAATTCCCTTTAAAATTTAAAATAAAGAAAATTAGAAGCATTGGAATAAAGTATCCATGAGCCACTCAGTGGTCTTCAAACACGTGAAATACAGAGGAACCAGACAGCAAAACATAGATCTAAGGACAAAAATTAAAGCAAAGCAGGAGCATTGGAAGACGTGAAATCCAACATAGATGCAATTAGCAAGTAATGTAGGAAGTAACAAGAAAACATTTAATCTATCTGTTAGATAGTCAAAGGAAGATCATGGAAATATCTTGCTACTCTCAGTAAAAAGGCAAAGCCAGGAATAGAAAGATGTCAAGCAACACTTCATATCTGTATGGCTTGACTAGAATAGCTGGCTGTCACCAGACATCAAACCCACAGCCGACCACTGCAACCAGTCTGGTGGCAGATTAAGGAAAGAGCAAATCAGAGATTACTCAGATAACCAAGGATTATTTAGATAAATTAAGTTCACATAAGTTATGAACGATTAGGGAGGAGCACACATCTGTTTCATCTGTGCTCTGAGCTGGCCCATCATCTGGCACCAGCAGTCTCAGTGGCAATCTGGATTGATAAGCTTGGTGAGAGCCCCAAACCACAGAGGCCTAAGTTTGAAACACACACCAGCCCTAAGGTTTCTTTCTTATCAAATGCCTGAGAAGGAAAGTATAAATACATCTGTTCTGGTTAGTTTTACCTTGGTTCAAAATCCAAAGACAAGTAGTACTTAGAAACCCCAGGCAAAGGTTGCATAAATAGATGGTAATTTCCTTATTTTGTTCAATACTGCAAAACTATCATTAAGCTTCAGTACCTCTTCAGAGAATCTTGCTTTAGAAAATTCTGCTGTGCTGAAAACCCTCCCCTTAGCCATCCAGAAACTGTCCTAGCCCAATGTAACTTGTCAGCAGGCAACATAGCACAGGCTGTGATCAGCTAGAGTGCTGGAAAAGTTAAGAATGGATACATTTTTATAGTATGAATATTTACTGTATTGGAGATGGATAGTAGTTTTCAGGTAGCATGAGCTTATGCTGAATATAGCAAAAGGTTTATTTTTTAAAAAAACCCTATTGCTTTACTTAATAGGTGCATTTCGTGTAATAGACCTTTATTTTAACAATATTTGGCATAGCTGTTTGTGTGATCCAGAAATATTTGAGAGAACAAATAAAACCAAATTTTTCCTCTGCCAAATAAAATTCCTCAGCCTATAAAATCCTGCTTTCTGCACCAGTAGTTATGGAGGGCAAATTCCAAGGTGAAGAAATAATTTACAAAAGTGATGAACTAAAATTTGAGCTCTTTTTTGTTTTCTAAAGATGTAATGCTTCATTCATTTTAGAAACGTATCCTCTGACTTCTTCTACTAGTACAGAAAAGGTATGCAATCATCAGATCAGATTAATTCATTTAAATATGTAAAGGCAAGTTCTAAACAACATACCAGACTTCAGACTGCCCTTGTCACGTTAAATCGGCCTCCCTATGCTGGTGTGTCATAGTACAAGGGCGTACGCTCTGCTGGATCAAACACTGGCTGGGTGACTGGGCCCAGAGAGTGGGGACAAATGGAGTTAAATCCAGCTGGCGACCTTTGCATCTAGAAATTGTTGTATTGGTGTTGTAAAAGTCGTCTGCTGGTGTCCTGGGGACCATCATTATTTCCTCTGGGGCAGACTGGTGGGCTCAGAAACAGGCCAAGGAATCTTCTGGCAGCATTTGTTGTTAAATACTACTTCATCTTACTCACAGACTTTCTGAAAAATAAGAAATTAAAATGTTTTAAAGCTACACTTACAAAGATCTGTCTTTTGTAAAGCATATTTTAGAAGAGTTCCAGCTCCCTGTTTTCTCTGGTCTCAGTAATGCGTAACAGAAATCCAAAATATCTTTAAATATCTTTATTCTCTAGAAAGCTAATAAACTATTTACTCTATCATATACATTTTAGAAAAGCTGTCTTCAAGCTATTTTCATTAACTGTCAACTTGTATATTGTTTATGAATGTCTGATGTTTGTGGATGTTCTCCTTAGACAAGGAGTGTTTGGTTACCTGTCCTTAGTTCCTAATTTTAGAAAAAAACAACACTTCATCAATGTTTGTTTGTTTGTTTGTTTATTATTTATATTTATTTAAAAATTAAAACCTTTTTTTTTTCCCAGAATGCATTTTCTGACTCCAGCCTAGCCTAGCCTTGTGTTTGATGTCCTAGCTAAAGCAGGTCAGAAAATTATCTTTGAAATTCATTGAAAAAGCTTGAGTTTGAACTGAAATCCTTCAACTGAAACACCTCAAGTTTCTTGATCTCTTGATAGACCACAGGCATCTCTCCCACAGAAACTTGCATGCCTTCAGAGAGTAATGATGAAGACTCAACGGTTCTACAAGAATCTGGAGAGACCCAAGCACCTGGACCTTTCCAGCCTCGCTCTCCAGAGACAAGACCTGGGCCCGCTTATCCTTGGAGACCTCAGGGCTCCCAGGGCTGTGGCTCCACAGCAGCAGGTTGGAGTCCCTTGCATGCATGGTTCCCTACAGCGATGCCTCTTTGATGGGAGAAGTGACAGTGCTGTGAAGTCGGCTGCCTGAGAGGCATGACATGGTCCTGGTTCCAACCACAGCCCTCCAGGCTCCCATATTCTGATTGCAGAACGAGGATGCTGAAGCTGGAAGTAGCTGTAGAAGCTCTCTTGGTTCATTCTCGGAAATAAAATCCATTTTTTGATCTTTAAAACTTCACAGTCTACCACTCCAGTCTTCAGATCACAAGATGACAGCCCAGGAGCCTGGGAGCATTGTACCCAGCCCAGGGACTGGGGCGGACAGACAACCTTGAGATCTCTGGAGCTTGTGCATTCAACCAACACTCCTCCCTTGGCAGTGGTGAAAGGAACAGCAATGTCATTCTCATTCATACTGTAGAGCCTCTGCAAGCAATTTTTGTTTTCAAAGTTCCAGTTCATTAGACATTTTCGAGTAAAAATTATTTTGTCTGCCAACTTAAAATTCTGTATTTCAGCCAACTCTGAATAAACTTGAATTGATGTAAAAACTGAGGACTAAGGACATGTAAGTGACAAAATATATCTAGACTAACAATGTTAGGGTCATTCTGGAGGCAATGGACTGTGTGTATGATGAGAATCACATCTAATAATTTTCTTAAAGTAATGGATGGCTGTTAGCAACAAATCAAGGCTTCCAAAGTGCACTGAAATTATTTAGAGACCTTTCTTTCTATCCCTCTTTCACTTTTAATATCTATTGGCAATAACAAATGGCTAAATAGATGCAGAAACCAAATCATGTGGCAGAGTTCATACACTGCACAAACAGCAGGCAACTTAGATTACCAGCCTGGTTATTACTAACAGAGCAAAATTGCTGTGAATGAGGCGAGGTGAAAACTCTCTCACAGACTTCTCCATTTCATTCCATTTCCTACATTTATTTTGGAGGTGGATTCTTCTGTGTTTATAGCAGAATCTTATGGATAATTATACGCTTTCAGTGTTCAATTTCATTATTTAGGCACAAAACCTTCCAGCACTTATGCATAAGCAGAACTTTACTCATTTTGCAAGTTCAGTGGGACAACCCACTGCACAGGAAAGCAAGCATAGGAATAAATCTCCGTAGGATCAGAACCTTAATTTGTACAAGAAGAATTACATGTTAATCTGTTGCCGGTTTAGTGAATGTGAAGTTCTTCCCAAAATACCAGATGTGGGGAAGAATGCCGAAAGAATAAAGTAGACATGACATCATCTAATTGTCATTGTAGAAATAACAGCATGCATATAGTATAATCCAACATGTAGCAGATTTGGACAATTTGATTTAAACTTTTTGCAAAACCAAAGTAAAAGTTATGTAAATTGTAGCTAAATAACCAACTTATCAACCAGTGCATAAAGTCCATTCTTAAACAACAGCACAGGTCAAAATTCATTGTCTTAAAAGTGAATTTCAATTTCCTAGATGAAAACAGTTATTTTCAAACCAGGATGCTTATCTTGCCCAGAGCAGATCATGCAAGTAGTAGTTGATGTAGCAACCTGTTTGTCCCTGGGCCACATTGCCTCAGCCTCCTGACTAGGATCAAAGAAAAATGTTCCTGTCTAGAAGTCAGGAGGCTACCATGAACTCTCTTGACCACCAGCCTCAAGCCGTTCTTTGTATTTTGCCACCACCTTGGAATCCCTGGAGAGTCATCTTCCCTGAAGAGTAAGCTGAACCCAGTCTGGATACTGCTGAGCCCTGGATGCCCAAGAGAGTTAATCACCCTGCAACTATACCTGTTTGAACTATAATGCTTCATCTATTGCTAAATCTTAGCTGGAAATAAAATAATTTCCTTTGACATTAGCCTTAGCTTAGGATTTCAGACAAGCCTGAGCAGGTTTCACCTTGTTTGTGCTGAACCAATGGCAAAGTTGCTACTGAATTCACAAATGTAGGACCTGGACCAAGTAATCTCTGCACTGTAAGTTAGAAAGGAATGATGCAGCTATTACCCTGTATTTCTCTTCAAATGTAATTTTTTCCTGTCTTAATTAATGAGTTGGTCACCGTACCTGGTGTGCTTTACTTACAAATGCCACAGCTATAGAAAATGAATGAGTGAAGTCTTATGAGGAGCAGGTGGGGGAGTTGGGGTTGTTCAGTCTGGAGAAGAGGAGGCTGAGGGGAGACCTTATCGCTCTCTACAACTACCTGAAGGGAGGAGCCGGGAGGGAGACAGTCTCTTCTCCCTGGTGGTGTGTGACAGGACCACAGGTAATGGATGCAAGCTGCACCAGGGGAGGTTTAGGCTGGATATTAGGACACATTTCTTCACTGAAAGGGTTGTCAAACATTGGAATAGTCTGCTCAGGGCATTGGTGGAGTCACCATTCCTGGAGCTATTGAAACGATGTGTGGACCTGGTGCTTAGGAACATGATTTAGTGGCGAGCTTGCGATGTTGAGTTGAAATAAAAAGGGACGTATTGTAATGATAAGGAACACATCTGCTGAAGCCTTACAGGCATCCAAAGTTGTGTGTAGCTCTTTTAAGTTTTAAATAACATGAGGCAGTTAAAGATTTAAATGATTAATGTAATTAAGGCACTGGAGTTTTAATAGTAGTCAGAATGAATTCCTGTGAGCAACGTGAAAGACACTTTAAAGTCTCTTTTTAAAAAATGGCTATATTTATACCTGAAATTTAAACCTCAGTATCATAATAATTTTGTTATCTTTTTCAGTTTGGCAAAATATTTATTTACTGCAATAAACAGGAAGAGTTTCATATGTATACGTATATGATTACACTGAGGGCAAAGCAAAGACAACTAGAGTCAGAGTTACAGTTCCAGCCTATATAGCCTGATGGGCAGACCTGCTGAGTGAAGTTCCTTGTGGCAGTGGTAGCTTCTTATACTGTTGGCTGGGGGGTTCCACTGAGTGAAGAGAGATACTATTCTGAGCAGACAATTTTGTCTTTTAGAAAGTAAAAAAGAAGTGTTATATGGAGTGATAAAAGCAGATACAGGTTGTTTTTTTTTTTTTTCCCCAGAGTGGTACTTAACAAGAGCCGCTGTAAGTTTATCCACAAGTTCACTACTGCAGCAACAGTTAATTGTTCAGCCTGCAAACACACGCTTCACCTCTTTCTTAATTGTCCCATAAGGCTGCCTGCGAGGATCGCTAAAAGTGTCCCAGAGGACAACATCCCAAAACCTGCAAAAAATTACTAAAATAAGTGGCTTTCACTGAGTTCCTGCGCAGTCTGTCCTGGTCAAGGACTGCCTAAAATACCAGCCTCCCACTCTGAACATCATCTCCATTTCTTTTTGGCTTGTTTTTTAATTTCCAAAAGCTTGCAGAGTTTTCCTTTGGGGAAAAGACCTGTGCACATGTAACAGCTATGAAGCCATTGCACCTGGAAAGAATCTGCTATCTCTATTTAATTGAGCGATTTGACAAAGTACCTCTTTCAGTGTTTCTCTGAAGTCAATGGGAGATTTATTAGTTACTTATGCAGTAGCAGGATCAGGCCCTTTGACTTCATCAGGCATGTCATCTATCTTCACATGAACAGGCTGACAGGACAGGGTTTGAAATTTCACAGTCTGTGATATATTTAGAGATCGTTTAGATAGGATTAGGCTACGGAAAATACTGTGCTGACCGAGATAATCATCCTTCAGATATTGATCTAACCCCTGTCTGCTTTAATTTATTCTTCCAAGTCACATTGCCCGCAGCTACCTACCACTATCTCACAGTAACACTGCAGTGACAGTAGCTGGAATCCCTTTTTCTCCCCTGGAAATCAATGATGAAACTCCAGCTGACTTCAGTGGTGCAGGATTGGGCCCTACAGGCCCTCTTTTCAGCACCACATTTGCCACTAAATTGGATGCATGCTTTGAGCCACAATGCTGAAAATCAGACCATAATATCCCAACTCTGCCCAATACTACAGCGTCCAGCTATGAGGCATAGGAAGGGGAATACACCCACAGAAATCCTACCTACAATGCTATACAGTGCTACCTGGAATAGCTCTGAACAAATTAGTGTGAGTGCTCTGGAATGTGCCAAATTTCCAAAGACACTGTACCAAGGCTAACGTGCACGGCCCCAGAAAATCTAAAACGTCCCCAGGAGACAATTGTACTATCATGGCTGTACTGTTTCCAGCACAATATTAGCTTGTTCCAAGACAGCTAAGGTATCTCTGGATGGTGTTGCCTTGTCATACATTGATTTAAAACCATTTTTAGAACTTTGCTGGACTGGGTCTAAATATATACTTGTGGAACATCTCTATAACTTGGATCTCCATTACGACCGTGGCTTTGGAACGCAACTCTAAACACTTGGGATGGTTGAAAAGGGCACACAAAGGGAGTAACTCCCCGCAGCTTGGAAAACTGGGGTCTTAATCACAGCAAGGCATAAGGTGGAATAGACCAACTTAGTGCTGTGCTACCTCCTGTTAGATATAAGGCAGGCCCAGCGAAGCAATAGAAATAACAAAATGTTGCTTTAGCTCTGTAAGTACAACTCCTGCGCTGGTTAATAGATTCCACACAGCATTTTTGTCAAAGCACACTATGGAAATCAAAGGGAATTTAATTTTCTAAGCATCCTTTGTCCTGGAGGGAGAGAAGTGAATTAAGATTGAGTTTCTTCTTCTAATACTTTACGCACTGCACAAAATAAATGTGAAGTTCTATCACATCTGTACAGATTTGAGATTTTGCAGTATTATAAAAGATTGACCCCAGGGCAGAACAATAGTTTGCCTGATCCTCCTCCCTAAGATTTGCTGCTAATTCAGATACAACTGGCCTCCTGAGTCACGTTGGTTTTCCCCAGAATCCAAGCTCTCATATTTAGCAGATAGGAAAAGATCCAGAGCTTAGGAATGTGACTGAAAGACACAGAGTTAAATACTCAAATATGCCTGGGATGCTCAATGTGACAAGTTTTGTGCTGGGGAGCTATGGAATGCTTGGGCCAAAGATTTCTGAACTGCCATCATGCCGTGTTCTTCAGCACATTCCATTAGCTACCTCTGTGAAGTTCAGTACAAAAGGTCCAATGTCCATCTCCTGCCATTGCCTGCCCAGAGTGAAAACAGACACAGCTCCTCTCACTAACTCTTTAGGCATACTCAGGAGCTAAAACTTAACATCTCCTGTTCACGCATCTGTCCTAAAGCAGATGCCTGCCCTAACTCTGCCTGCCTTTGGGCCCCACCTCTGGCATCCTTCGCTGCTTGCAGCCAGCTCACAGCTCCTCTAAACACCACACAGATAACACACTGGGCCAAGATGAAGACTCCAGTTCCTTCAAGCAGGCGCAAAGACGCAAAAGGTGTTTGAAGCCTCCAGGAAGCCATGTCAAGGTCTTTCTGGGCCAAGAGGCAAGAGGTGGAGAGGCAAGGGCATGTCACAAGGAGATGAGGCCACAGTCACGCTCGTTCTCAATGTGCAGTTGGGCTGGGATATGAGTAACTGTGGTCACCAGCTGGAGAAGAGAAAAGGGTGTGGTAGGTCCCCGGGTCATGCCATGACTGTGAGAGAGATTCAAATCCACATAAAAATGAAGTGCCACCATTGCTGGGCCTGTCTGAACAGACCAGAGAGGTCAGTCTTAGGAGTTAGCTTCCATGACTAGGGTAGAGAAAAAACACAGTCTGGAAGATCAGAGACAGTGGTGGAGATGTCAATAGTCATATACAGAGTTGAGGTTTATAAATACAACCCTTTGTCATTTCTGCTTGCAGAAAGGAATCAGACTTGAGCACCAATGGAAGCTGCCTGGGCATCAAACAACATATCATGGTACAACTCTTCAACAGATGACAGCGCACATTGACTGCAGGTTTTCACTACAGTACACACATTTTACAACAAGGACTGCTGTTTTCTTCCCACAAGAGGGCCCTACAGCTTCACTCTCCAGACTAAGGAGTCTCTGAGATTTAGGGTAGGGCTTGTGAGTACTTGTAGTCCCACATTGCCTATAAGAGGCCATGGTGGGCTATATATTGTCAGAGCAAGGAAATAATCCTGGCTGCTATGAATGTGTAAATCATCCTTTTGTCTCTCTCCAAGCCAAAGGAACAGGATTTGAGCCACAGTAAGAAAAGAAGCCTCTATTAAAGAGAAAGAAATAGTTTTCACAGCCCCCCACTTAGAGTCAACAGGTGTGATTACACGGGACCCATTGTCCAAGTGCCGTGATGTGGCAGGAACTTGTCTCAGCTTGTTATGTAGAGCTGCAAACAAAAGTAACCACAAGCTGGAAATAAAACACATGATATAAAGAGATTGATTTCAACAAGGCATTTCGCAGTAATGCTATCCACTGGTGGGATAACAAGCAGAAATGTTAGAGATGTGAGACAGACGATCACAGCCAGGCTCATGGGCATGTTTCCTTGGCTGGTAGTGCTGACATTTGGTCGCTAAATGAAAAATGACTGGAAGGAACACAGTTTAACCCTGACAGCTTCCTCCCTCACTATCTCCAGGGGGTCCCTGGGGGACTCCTTCACTAGGAAAGCTTCAAGGACTCCTGTCCAAGTTGGCAAAAAAGAGCACCCCTCATTAGTCCTCTAGAAAACTCAATATATAAACACAGAATTTGAATCCTGCTGCAGATCTGAGAGACATCAGATAGGACTAGTGTCTTAAGCAGTACAATGCTGCTGAAAGTTTTCCAAGTGTTTTTTTTAGAATAAGAGCTGGGTCCGTGCCTTCCCACAGTGAGCTATAAGTGAAAACCAGCACAAGACATGTTTTCTCCCTGCTATTTCATCTCATTGCTGTGTGCTGGTTCTTGCTTTATCTAAAAGGAAACAGGATTAAACTTCAAAAATTAAGTTCTATATCATCCAAATTAACATCTTTCTTCCTTTCTGAGTGAACTATTTATACTACTGTCCAAGAGATCCTCCTACAATGATTTTTTTCAGCACTGGAGGGAAACCTAATGTCAAAACTGTATTTCATACTTTTTATGTCAAATTCTTCAACTACAATCTTCTTTTTTTTCCGTTAACTTCAATTAGCCATTAAAAATATTTTTAAGGCTAGCTACCACAATCGGAATCATATACAGTCACCTGACGTAAAATACCAACCACAGCTACACCACTAACTCTCTGTGGCCTCTTGAGCTTCAGTAATGCCCTTTCAGCAAACCAATGTGATTGCACAACCCCAATCACTGTATAAAATTCTTCTTATTGTCTTAAGAGTTCTGAGAAAGATATAAAGCGAGACTTGCAGCAACTTCTAGGACTGCAGATCAGAACAGATCCTTACAGTGTTTGCGGAACAGAGGAACAATAGACTCTTGAAGAGTAAAACAAGCAAGCTAGTGGAACAACCAGTTACGCTCAACACACATCAATCCCAGGAAAAAGAAATGTTTGTACAAAGCTGCACAGGCAGTGTGGTCACCCAGAGATGTTTCATCTATTGACCGATTCCTAACATTTTTCACTTGGGTTCATTGTCAGGTGCAAAGGCAAACATCTATCTAACTAAAAACAGCTCAGGGTTTATTTAGGCTTGGAGGAAAATGGTCACAAGCAATAGCTTGTTCAAAACTAGCAGAATTATACTATTGCCAGACTATTGGTGCAGTGAGCTTGCCAGCCCTATCTTGCTGCATTGCTGCATATCAAGTATGTATTTTGTTTCTAAGAAATACATATTTTTGCTCTGTTTATCAATATTTACAATGTTATTGTGGACACCCAGTCTGGGAAGAAGTGCATTAACAACAGCTCTCAGTGATATTATTTTAATACACCATTTGCTTCAGCCAGAGGTTCCTACTATTTAGCTCCTTTCACATCACCTACGCTCACAAGTGCTTGTTAAAGGAAAATAAAATAAAAGGGAAAAAACCAACCACAACAGCAGAATTATAAATAGTTGTGGTTCCCTATTTGCATTGTGGTCCGAATTTAGGATGTTGTATCTCATCTACGTCTACTCAGCAAAGAACTTTAGACAGCATTTAACTCTAAACACTTGGTAATATCCCAACAAAATAAAAGTAAAATATATGCTTATGCACTGAAGTGGATTGTCTAGATCACTGCTGTAGGATTTGGCAATTTAAAATATAATTGCCTAATTTAGATTAAAGATTCCTTCAACCATGAGGAGAGAGACATAAATCAGTCATCTTGGCTACCCATCCAACTCATCCGAGCGCCCTCCATCAGACAGGCTGGGGACTCCCCAGACATGCTCACCTTCTCCCTGGGGTGGCAGAGGGACCCGTAAAGTGGGACCCTCACCTCTCCCAGCTGTTGTCTCCAGTGCAGGGTTATTTCTGAGTGTTAACTGCGGCCCCCTCAAAGAGACACGAGTGCTGCTGGGGGCAATTGGTCTGGTTTATTAGATACTTCCTATAGAAAGGATGGATCTTTTAAAGAATCCATCCTTCTAAAGTATGTGAAAAGACTTCACGTCATACAATCCAGTGTGTTTATGAATGCTAACCATTTTCTCTCAAGTAAAGTACTGCTTTCTACAATCTGCTCAGCAGTAGAAAGGACCTTCAGAATCAGACATCCCTTTGTCCTAATACTATGTTCTGTCAGTGTCTTTCCTCAATATCTGCGCAAAATCCTTCCTGTTTTGCATTATGGAGTCATGTTTGAGACAGTATAAAGCCAGTGAGGCATCAAATCAAGTGTAGGTTCATAACAAGCAAGTGGAACTGGATGATACGAAAGCTCCATACCCATGATGATTATCTCTACTAAGTCCACCTAACCATTAAGGCAGAAAGTCAGTCACAGTTGGACATGTCTCTGCCTAATGTTCAGCACACTCTATCTGTTAAAAAAACCCCCAAACAATCCAAAACAGAGGAAATTCATTTTAAAAAAATAACAACAGAATTAGCAACTTATTCAGCCAAAATGTCAAGAGGATAGCTACATTATGTTGTGCCACTCTCAGTATCTTCTGGTATTTGCACATGGGATCATTCCCACTTAGACAGGTTGCCCTCTACAGCCACTTCCAGCTCTCCTTTATCAGCTTTCCTTAGAAAGAAAATGGTATGAACTGTATGGTAATTATCGGTGCCAAACAGAAAATGTAATGGGTTGCTTTTTCAGGCCACAATTTTTGTAGATTAAAGCACAGTTTTTAAACTACGACTCTTGTAGGGCTTTTTTTGAGACACAACAATATCTCATTGCAATATTTTATCAGAGTATTTCAAACATATTTTAAAAGCAGAATTAAACCTTGTGAAATCACTGCATCTTCTGGATATAGATAAAATTTATTTTTATCATTGCCATCTTATTCACAGGTGAAGGAATGACTCACCGAAGAGCACAGGAGTCAGTGCCAGAGCTGGGAATAAATACAGACATCTTACCATTCAGCACCTTGTAGTAGACATTAGGTTTCATTTTCTTTCCCAATTTATTGCATTGTGAGATTAAAGAAAACCAGAAAGCTTTTAAGTGTGTCTCTGCTCTGCAAGACATTGTCCTACGAACCCTTCCTGATTTTCATTATGACTGAGACTCACAATAACTGTGCAGAAAAAAAAATAAAAAAAATACTTTAATTCCATGTGAATAAGATGATCTTAATGAAATAAGCCACTGTCTAGGAATCACTTTCTTTCCTAATACCTAACTGACATTTTTAAGTTAGGCTGACCAAAGTTTATCTACACTGCTATTTTAGCATATAGTTAATACTGCCAGCAAAGATGCTTTCAGACTGAAGGGAGGGTATGGGATATTTTTTTTCTCCATACAAAGCTTGGATGGATACATACCTAACCTGTAAAATCTGGGAAAAAATGTGAGACTCCCTGTGAATTCATGAATGTGAATATGGACTAGCCGCTCTGATTCTAATCTCAGTGCAAGAAGGGTTCTGATTAACCTGTCTTGTAACCTATTTAGAAATGTATTCCTACATTTGTTTGATGGAAAAAAGGCTTATAACAAGAATTCTATATTTCCTGGACAAGAGTATTTTACATTTTCTTGGTACAATCATTGGTGACAACACAGAGCATGTGGAACAAGTAGTAGCTCAGACTGTATTTTTTATTGGAATCTTCTCAATTTGACATCAATGAATCATTTATAAAATCTTGTTTGCTTTTCTTCATATATAATTTATCTTGGAATCCCCAGATTCTCCCTCTTTGTGACAGGAAGCTCCAGGTGATCTCCTAAGTACTCAGTTCTTTTAATCAACCAGTGGGTATTTACAACATATAGTGAAAAAGGATGTGTCATGGTAAACTATACCAGCATTTCCAATTTAATGTACTGGTTGTTTTCCAAACGGTATAATAGAACAAACAAACTTCATATCAGATTTCCATTTTGTCCACTGTTTACCCTATTAATTGTAGAAATACTTTTGCCAGGAATAACTGACTGCAAGTAACACTTGCACAAAATTTCACATGCAATAACTTGTTCCATATAGTACGCTATATGGTTTTAAATATTTTCTTCCTGTTCAGAGCACCAGAGGGGCTATTGCTTTTCTAATTATTACTACTAAAAGCCCTGCTCACCAACAGAAGTGAGGCAAAGGTGGACACCAGCACAAAAAAAAAAAAAAAGGAAATTAATATAGCACTGCCTGTGTACATGCTGTACCCTGCTCCTAAAGGCATACATTTGAAGGTCAAGAGCTGCTATGTCAAAACCTTTTGGCTTTTTCAATACTAGCAAAGACTGTTCTGGTATGCCTGTAATATATACATGCAAAGGCTGCCAACTTTTGCAATTCTATCTCCAGTCTCATCCTATTCTGTATTTTCCTGCCCGAAGGCCCCACTAGTAGAACAGAGATCTTCCCCAAAGGTTCAGCTTTTATTTCTATCTCTGATGGCTAGAGAAAAAAGCTTTAAGAGAAAAAACATGTGCCACCAGAGGATGGGAACAGATTGACAATGAAACAGAATTCAGAATATGCTACTATAAAATAATTACTTGATTCTGACACACTGGGTCTGCCCACGCATGCTTGCAGAGCCCACTGGCATCTGTCGATCATATCGTGCACCTCAAAGCATGAGGAGTCCAGAGGTGTCCATACAGTCCTCTGCAGCAATGAACATCTGCCCCTATATTTACAGGAGAATAAACAGATTATCTATATCACGATGTAACTTTGGTTAAAATTTGAAAGGCATTCAAGTTATTGGAATGGATAAGAAGTTACCTCCAGATACTTCATGCCTCTGACTTTAGGATTTTGGTTCACTTCTGTCATGCAGTGGAAAGCAAGTTTTCCAATCATCCCTATTTTCATCATGTTGGCTTCAGTTTGCAGAGTGGTTCAGGTGCACATGAACTAGACTCCTTTCAAGAGAAATCAAACCATGCACACATCAGAGTACTCCAGTCTCTCGTGAAGGTGGGAGCTGAGACCAGCTCTGCGGACAGAATGAATTCCCACACACAGGGGACAATGAGGTCAGATGACAAGACTAACCTAGTCCCAAGCAAAAGTTCAGAACCAGACAAAGTGCAGATGAAAAGCCTCAGCACCCACTGCTTTACTGATCCTCTTCCACTACTCTGAAGTAGCCTCTATCACTAAGAATTACTGATTTAAAAGTGTAACATATTTTGTCATCCTCCATTTGACTAAAAGAAGGTAACTAATAAACCCACAAATCCATGCTGATGCCAACAAAGCTAGCTCCCTTGCCCTAGGGTTAGCAGCCTGGTTGGAACTGCACTGGAGGCACCTCCTTAAAAATTACCCAAGACACACAAATTCACTCTTCTTGGACATTTCCAAAGACTTTAGACACACAAATTCACTCTTCAGGTAGCTGAATCCAGCCCTGCCTGTCTGCTGCAACACCATTAGGGCCATCTGGAAAGAAATACAACTGAGTTCCTTCTTCCTCACTTGGGAGTATTAACAAAGAATGGTTAATATTTTGCTACAAAGCTTTTTCAGCATAAGTAGTCATCCGTCCCTCTGTGCTGCACATCCCTGACAGTCCCCTTCTGCCCTCCTGCTGCTTTATCCCTGCTCTGCAGATGCACCAGGTGTAAAGGTGGGGGATATTAGGGAACCAAGCAGGAGAGCATCTGAGCCATTAAATCAGATTTTCTCTTCTAACATCAGAATATTCAGCCAAATAATTACAGCACACAGCTGGTACCTGCTAATACACTTTAAATTTGATAATCTGTCCAGAAGCAAAGAACATTTTTATTCAAGGCAGACTGGAAAGACAAGGCAAGAGATTTGAATGAGACACGGTATTTTTAACATGATCTTTTTCATTACTGTGCTTCTGCTCTATTGACTTTAAGACTAGACCAACAACTAGGCAAAGAAAAGACTTTTTCATCTTCAGAAGTTACATAATTTAACAATACTGTCTCTTTTTCTTTTCCAGACTTGTAGAGTCTTCTCTGTCAAAGCAATGTCTACTCTCACCACCAAATTTTCTTAATTGCCCCACGTGAAGCAGAAATGTGCCAGTTATGTTATTGTCCTGATTATCAGACAACCCACTGGAATATGTTGTACCAAGAGAAATTAACTTCTGAATACACGCCTGTGTGATGAACAATTTAAGTATATATATATATAAAGATGTGAAATCAACAGTCATAATAGCAGCTGGGAAAGTGAAGACAAAGCAGCTCTGTTCTGGCATGCAGCTTGGTGCTCAGGGAGATCCTATGGAACTCCATGTCTCCCTGGAGCCCCACATGATCCATACCCTGCCCTCACAGAACCACTGATGGCTTCAGCCCACATAGAAGCCACTTGAACCACAGATCCCAAAAGCACTTGTGCAAATATTTATCCTGTCCCCAGGCATGGCTGAGAAATACAAATGAGTCTCACATTGCCCACTATACTGATGGACAAGCAGAATTCAGAGAAATAGAAACAAGAAACAGAAAATGTTGCGTTTTTCATGAAAACAGACTCATGCCTACAAATCTTGTCCCTCTTTCTGTGTGATGAAGAAGCCCAGAGCTGAGAACCACTGGTGGGGCTGAGAGGAGTCACTTTACCCTGTGGATTCACATTGTTTAGATTGATATCACAAAAGGGAGTTTTGACATCAACTGGCAAGCTTCAAGATTCCTCAGTAAACTGTGTGTATATGTCTTCTGAGACCATTTTCCTCATAATCTGGCATGTAGCTGTAGTTGCATGCAATAGAAAATGAACTATTTGTGTGTAGAGAGCAAAATTTACATCCCATTATTAAGACGGTGTTAAACAACATAGTCTATTATGAGGACAGTTTTTAAACAGCTCTTAAACTACGAAGAAGAACAAATCTGTATTTGGATATCCAGATTCAAATTATACATATTAATATCTCCACTTTATACAAAGTGTCATGGGATCATGCTGACAAGACAGAACATTGGGACCATGTCCTAATGTTTATCCTTCCCAGACTGATCTGTCATGTCTTCAGTTGTTCCTGCTCAAAATGCCACATGATAAGAAAGCGAGGGCAAAGCTTGTCTCCCCAGGTTTGGTGGGAGATGTCACTATGGGGTAATCGAGGGTCCAGCAGACACACAGAGGTTACAAGTATCTTCTGCCAGGCTTCAGCAAGCATCTGATGACACCAAGCGTCATCTGTCAAGCTGTTGCTTTCTTGGCAAGCTGTTCATTCACCGGGGATAGTGAAGGAGCATTGTAAAGTATTAGCCTTTGCATTCAGGCTTAGGAAATGTTTTAAAATGGACCAATGGGATAGTAAATGAAAGTCAAAACAAAACAAAAAATACCCAACACATTAAAAACATTTTAAAAACCTGAATCTTTGCATAAGAAAAATGCTTGCAAAGTTGCATCTATTTAAAAATTGGCAATTTTATAGCTGCATGAAAATGCTTAAATGTACTAAGGAAAAATAAAGACATTTTGCTTCATTATATCATATATTTAAAGGTTGTTTATTAAATAGTCCTTACAGTTATTTTAAGTAGCCATGCACCACTGAGGACATGAGTACAACAGATATTACTGGGCATAGACAATCTGTAGAGATGTAAATTGACATCTAAAGCTGCCCAGCTTCTGCTGTAATTATTCAAGCCTCAGAACTGCTCCCAGTTTGAGAGAGGTGCTAACCCAGAGCTCCCCAGCCTTGGAGGGTGGGCCCCTCCTTAGATGAGACAGGTTTTTTACAAACACTTTTTATAGCGCTCCTTTGCAGCACTTAACGATTCAACCCACCGTTTGCCAGAGACAGTCCATGCAAGGGGGCAGTTTTTGGCACAGACCAGCTGAGAAATGAAGTAGTTTGAGCTTCTGTTGCTCTGACTGAGAACATGAAGTTCAGCATAGCAGAAATACTTCCTGCTTTTCCTATAGCACTTACGTACTTCAATCCAAGGAACCTGGTTTTGTGCCATGCCATACATTCCCCTCNCATTCCAGCCTTATCCCTCTTGCGTTACAGAACCTCTATTAATGGCAGAAGCCTACAGAGCCTCTGCCAAGAAAAAAAAGGCAAAACTTACAATAGCACACTCATATACACAAAAAGGAGACAGGCAGGTGACCGGATGGAAAAATATTTTCCACAAAGGAGTGGTGGGACCATTTGTAACCTGAGGTAATGAAGCTAAAGTAGTCAAAAACATGTGAAGCAAAATTGGGAAAGTCATCTTCACAAGAAAGGAGAAGTCAGGCTAAGTTTTCTAATTGTACACAGCATGCAGAAACTAGCAAAATCCAACAGGAATATTTTTAAAAATGAACTTGTTTCAGATCACTTTTTCCATTTCTTATCTGTCATGATCAGAGATTGGACCTAAGACTATCTATCATAGTAGATAATATCTTTGTTAGCGTGGCTGAAGCAGCTACGCAGGCTCTGGAAGAGCGCTCTGCACTGCTTTAGGTGTTAGTGATGGGCATGATACAGATCTTGGCACGTAATGAAAATTTCGGTTCACTTCTAAAACGTGCTTAGTAGTGCAGTCAAATGCCATTTATCCCACTAAACAAGCCTCGGCTCTTTTGACAGTTTCTCTGCTCCTACTTTCATTAATTTTTAGTATATATTGCTGGGGTTATAGGAATGCTTAATAGGTTGAACCAAGAGGGAGTTCTCATTATCAGAGGTGTTGTACACGCATGCAGTAACAGACAGCTCCTGCCTGAAGAGCTCCTGATCTGAGAAAAAAAAAAAATAGGCATAAGCTGGGAAAGGCAAATTGACACAGTGAGGGAAAGAAGTTTGTTCCTCAGCAGAGCCAGGAATGGTGATTGAACAGTAAACACAATTTTTACACTTAGACACAGAGTGTTCAAGTCTCTTCTTCCTTGTTGGAGCAATTTGCATGTAAACGATCCTACCTTTGTTTTCCCACCTGGGACCATCTCTGATTCTGAGCGTCATTAGTGAGTTGGCTAAATTCCTCATCATTCCTCAGTGCTTTTTTGGCCCAATTTCCAGCTAAATTATGTCATTAATTGTGTTCGTTGAACTGTCAGCTCCTCCCAAACATTTTTTGAATCTTTTGGCTCACAGTAGCCAAATTTAATAGAGGCATAAAGGTCCTAACATTATTAAGCTTCTGGCAAGTTCTGTAGAAGTACTAAGTAATCAGAGAGACTGGAGAGACCTCATTAATACCCACACTGAGAGAAGGACAATACTGTGACCTCAGCTCCTTTCAGAAACCAGGCAATTCCCACAGAAGTTCAGCCTCAAAACACAAACCCATAGAAAATTATCTGCTGTTAGTTCTGCTGCTCTTGGGACAATCAGGTCATGCAAATGCTGATACTCAGATGATTAGGCTCACAAAAGCGAAAGAACAGAAAAGCCATGTCACATTTATTGCAAGTATATGTCAGTTTACCTTCTCTCTCCCAGAGGTCCCACCCTTTCTCAAAGAAGATCCCATGATAAATCCTACTCCTGGCAGTGCTGGGACAATCAGAGCTGTCTCAAGGCTTTCCAGCCATGTAGCAATAGTTGATCTTTCCCAGACATAAGTATAAATATATGCAGTCCTTATTCTTCAGAGAGCCCCCAAATTTATTTTGTTAGTGACTGCAGAGCTGATTTGCAGACTGTGAAGGGAAAGGGAGGCTGTGGAAAAAAATAGTTCTGCTGGATATTACAGAGCTGGGGATGTTTTGAGTGCCCGCTGGGATAAGTCAATCCCTCCTTGCACCCCAGCCAGCTCTTCCTGGATCCAGCCCCTCCATCAGGAGCTGATCCTCACTGTTTCACATGGTTCCTAGCACACCTGGCCTGCTTCGCCTGCTGCATAGTGGGGGGGTGGCACAGCTGCTCCTTCCCACTTTCATTGTCCCATACCTGCCACTACCCCTCTTGGCAGGGCTTCTTTTACTGAAGACTGAACCGGTCCTGGGTGTCATCCCACTAGAAGCCAAGGAAGTATTTCAAAGTAGAATTTGGCTGATATGGGAATAGCTGCTCACATGAGGATATGGCCTGTATTTTGACTATGTGGTGATACCTTGATGTGCTCATCATCATGGCTTGTTTCCTTACAGAGCATCCTGATACTTATCCTCCACCATTTGCAGTGGATGCATCCCTGAAAGAATTCTGTAAAGACCACATGAAAACCATCTGCCTCCTCCTCCACAGCCAGAACCACTGGATACTGGTATCAAGACAGCTGAACAAATCTCCAATGCTCATGGGATTTTCTCAGCTGTTTTGTGTGCAATGGTGAGGCAGAAAAGTACTGGTTTGAAGATGGAGCCAGCTACAAATGGAAAATCCTAAGAGTCACACAGTTTTCAACATTTCTTTTCTCAGATGACTGTGCAAAGCACCGGGTGCAGGAAAGCAACAGCTCATTTTAGCCAGAAAAGTCCCTCCTTGTGGGTGAGGCACAGAAGGACGTTGTATATGGGAGCCTTTGGGAAGGAAACTGAAGGGTTGGTGTGACTCAGCAGAGCAATAGAGACAAACAACATGACCAAAATATGCTGATTAGTTTGAAGCTGCAGCCTTAATGACAGAGAACATTTCAGAATAGAGGCACTTTCTTAGTGTTTCACTGTCCTGCAATGCTCACTGCTTTCCCATCTGTGCGACTGGGAAACTGAAGACCCCGTGGCCCCAGGAAAATTTTGTGCCTGTGTTTCAGGGCATGTTCTGCACACTCCCCAGTGAAAAATTTGGTATATGGCACCACCTTGTTAGCTCGGCTGGCCTTTCTCTGCGAAGAACTGTCCTCAGCAAGCAACCAACCAGATTCATTTCTAAAAAATAATGGATTAGAGGTAGAGAAGGGATTATGTAAAAGGAAAGGTGGATGGATTTACTTGTGCAAAACCTGCTTGGCTGAATATTATTTTTGGTCTTTTTTGCCAAAGTTTAGCTTGGCTCCAGCATTTGGGCCAATCAGATAGGCAGTCTGATAACTCCAAGGGATTTGGAGTAAGCAGTTCCAGCACTGAGCCGTCTCCCAAAGGCAGCCAGCAGAAAGTGAATCAGCTGCTATACTAACAAAAATGAGCAAGAATAGAAAGTATATTTCCAGTCATCCTGCTTTGCAGCAGTTTTGTTTTCCTTGCAGTGGCAGTGGTGATTACCTTATCTGTGCGTACCAGCCAACCACACAATCCAGGAAAAGCGACCATCCAAGAAATGCCCATTTAATAAGTCTTGGCATATTGAATGCAGATCCAGGAAGGCAGGATGCGGCGTAACATTATCTTCCTTCAGTCAGGCTCTGTAGTGACAAATACAAACCTGCAGTGTGAGGTAAACAAAATTTCCAGGAGGAAACATCTAGTAGGAAATCTACCCTCTCCAAGAAAGCTTTGCAAAAGCCTTTGTTCCTCCAGTGGGTGGAAGTTTCTTTCCAATCACTGACATCACTTAAATATTTTTGTCTCCAAACCCATATCCCAAGGTTGTGGCACGTTTTTGAGTACTCACAAAGGATCAGTAGATGGGTATGTGAGCTGTTTCCTCCTTCCCATGTGTCAGCTCATCAGGTGTCCCATGGTATGGCTCTAAGAGAGCTGGGCGACATCTTCCCCCGTAGGACCTTCAACTATTTCACCTATTTGATAACTGAAAGTTAATGGTACCAAGGTACCTAAAAAACTTGGCCAAATAGAGACAGAGATTATCTGATTGCTCTGTATAAATACATCAGGTAGTTAACGGGCAGTGGAGGGAAAGCGCTATTTAATGAAAAGACTATGTTGGCAGAAAATCATATGGTTATGAACTATCTGCCCATGAATAAAGTTAGACTGGAGATCTGATGAAGGATTCTACTCATTAAGGAATTGGGGATCCAAAACAACCCCTAAAAGGGATGACAAAGATAAAAATCACCAGACAGGACTTGCTCCATTAAGGAGCAGACCACTTAAAATGATAGTCTGCAGGTGGAAAGGACTGGACCAGGAGCATGCAAGGTCCCTCCCCTTCCTATGAACCTATATGGTCCTATTTAGGTTGTGCATAACAAGCTTGCTCATGGCTTGGTTCCTGACAATGCCTGACCATGGACCTTCCTTGGTGGGCTTGGTAACAATGTGATTATCACCAAATGAGAGGGTGGAGAGTGGTGGAGAAAGCTAGTAAGGATGCCTCCATAGTCTGACTACCCAAATTAATAGCAGGTTTTTCGTAACTTCAGCAGGACTGATGTAAGATTATTGTTTTCTAGCTCCTTGGAAGGCAGGGAAGCTGCTGAGAAAACACGGCATGGAGACACATAGTAGTATTGCTGTCGGGTACAGGTAGTGTGGTTATTCATTCCTTTCTCACTAACACAGGACAAGGCCATAATTATCTATTTTAAGGCAAACAGCAGATGCTGTTATTATCACAGCAGATCATTCTGTTGTTGTTTGCATTTCAGGAGTGCCCAGTGGCCCAAACTCTGTTGAAACACCTATCTGCTATGAACAGAACATACTTTTAGGGAGACCATCCCTGCCTGGAAGAGCTACTTCTGCACACACAGAGCTGATCATACAGCACTGGAGCAAAGAGAAGATACATGGTTTACGCAAAGTTGTAACTAAGGCAGTCTTTGACAGAGCTGTAGCTCTGAGGACAGACTTGTTACTTAAGCAAGGTAGAGACACAGCAGATCTGATCAGCTGATCATAGAATCATAGAATCATAGAATTGTCTGGGTTGGAAGGGACCTTCAGAAGTCATCTAGTCCAACACCCCTGCTGAGAGCAGGGACATCTTCTAGAGCAGGTTACTCAGAGCCACGTCAAACCCCACCTTGAATGTCTTCAGGGATGGGGCCCCCATCACCTCATTGGGCAACCTGTTCCAATGTTCTATCACCTTCATGGTAAAGAAATTCTTCCTTATGTCTAATATGTCTAAAACATTTTCTAAGCTGATGTTCTGATTTTGAGTCTAAGAAGAAAATGTGGTATATGTCCAGAACAATCTACATTAAATGGGGTGGTGGAAGTGTCAGTTCCACTTGTTAAAAAGCAGACTGATAACGAGAGGCTTATGGATTTTTGTACACTTTGCTAATGATCACTTTAATTACTTTAAGTCATCTGGAATGAAAATATTGTCGTACTTACATAAAGAAGGAAGGTTTTGTAATGCTATGTAATATGTATGGATTTAGGGCTCTATGGATTAAATTTGGCAACTTCAAGCATGCAAAGTTACTAATCCACACTTTGTCTATAAAAAAATAAAGAAGAGAGGCCAGCTGATGCCCTGAAGACAGCCAGGGAATTCCATACATGCCTGTCTTCTGCAACTCCCATCCAGGGAGCAAACATTAAGGTTGGTTTTGCAATAGTTACAGGCAGACCGAAGAGAAACAGTTGCAGCAAAGCATAGGTGGTTTCATTGGGTACTGCTCTATGTTTTCGTTCCATGGTGATTTTTTTTTACATTTCTATTCTTCCAGGTTCCTGGTGTTTTAAAGTATGTATTTGTCACATTTAATTCTATTTTCCTGTAATAGCTTCATCCACAGGGAATTCTCTTGGAGAACAGCCCAGAGATTTTCCTGTTTCTTCTTATGCCTTTATTTTCCCTGCATCTGCTATTGCATCATTTATATGAGTTACATCCATATAATTTCAGCTTTTATGTCAGACTTATAATGTCACAGTCAGGCTGTTAAAATGGCTAACTCCTCAGGATTTTATTCAGGGAGGGTTTGTAATGAATTGTCTGTGATTGCTTCAATAAGTTGAATGTTGTAATATTTCTAGTAGGTAGGACAAAATAATATAGCTGTAAGAATAATGTATCAGTAAAAATCATTTTAAAGGTCAGTAAATTGAAACACATTGTGTGGTTTTCACAAGGTCAGTGGTGAACTGGTAGAAATCAAGGAATCTTGATTTTGAGTTCGGTTTTAAACCCTTGACCACACTTTTTGTTCTATAATTATAATATCTACTGTTATATTTCATTTAATACTGAATGTAATAAATTCTGTAATTCTTTCCCTGCATCTTGATGATATATTCTAGAGTCTTGTATCAAAAATTTAGCTGGCTAAGTTTCCTGGTTGTACTTCAGTTGTCTTTTAAAGACCACGGGACTCCACCCATCTGTACTTTTTGTGTCTTCCTGTCTGTTTTCCCCATCCATCCCCTGTGGCTTCCTTAGCCCTAAGTCCTGTAGCATACTTGAAGATCCTACCACTGAGTAGGAGTTGCTTGAAGGCCAGATACTGTAGTGCCTAGAGGTAACAAGTCACAGTTTCTGAAAACAGTGATTTTTTTTTCTCCACCATTCCCATGTCTTTCCCCTTCTCCTTCTTCCTTTTTCTGAATCTCTCTGAGTTATTTGCTTAACTTAATTCAGCAAGTTGAGAACTGATTAAGGATACTCATACCCCTACACCCCAAAAGTAATTAAGCTGAATAAAGGCAATTACAGATACAATTTTTCTTGCTCAATCTCTGTCCACCCCCTTGTTTTCATGTGTGATTAACCTACCAAACATTTCTATTTCTTTCACAGCCCCTTCGCCCCCAACTTCACTGGATTTATTAGTAGCAAAGTGTGAAGTTTGTCAGAGGATGAATTACAACAGCATCGCTGCCAGACTGCTCACAGTACCTTTATTCAAAAGTCACACTTCATAAAATAAGTGAGATGTCATGTTGGGCTGTATGTGAAAACCAAGCCATGGGTAAGTTTTATGGGTAATGTGACTGTTGTGTAACATCCTATTTTTCTAGTGAGCCCTCTAACTACCTGGCTCCTCTGTGCTACAGGGGACATCATATCCTCCAGTGTCCATACTCTTTTAAAAGAGAGTGGTGACCATCAGTGCAATATGCATGCAGCCTGAGATACAGAGAATAACACTCAGTAGAGCTTTTTAGGAGAAATATCTGGTTGATACCATGAGGTGAGCAGGCTCTGGGCTGCCCAGGACAGATGGACCACACAGTCATCTGAGAAAAGACTTAGAAGGGGATATCAGCTGGGCCTCTGGATCTGTCTGAATTTTTCCCTATGTCTCATTCCTGTAGCCTTAGTTAGTTATCGAACTTGGTCCCAGTAGGTTCCTGAGAAGATAGATTATTTATAAAAGCAGTTGTAAATTTCAGGAGATCAGAAGAGGTCTATGAACTGTGCTGGGCAAGTCCATCACACAAATGGTGTTTAAACTGATAAAGAAGTAAACATGGGCACACTGGGTTGATTGGTTATTTTTTAATGTCGCTACAGAAGTAGGTGTTAGTCATAGCATTTAAAGAGCCTGCCTGTGTCACAGATTTGATGGAATAGCAAATCTCTTATTATTTCTGGTCAGATGCAACTCAGATTGGCACAGCAGGTGATCCCACTCCATGTCAATGATAGGAAATAGCTGGATTTCATCCTTAGTTTATCTCAGCATCGTTTGCTGCTAGGGGATATGCACTGTCAAATAGCTTCTGGGAGGCACTCATCCTCTCAGAGAGAGGAACAGAGAAGGGCTACAAATTACAGATTTGCCCACAATATCTCCTCAAACAAGTATCCCACAGTAAGTAAATCTCCCACTGCTGGGGTGGTGAAGTTCTAGTAGCTCCAAAGAAAAGAAACAGAAAAGGAGAAAGGGGAATAACACAGACAGGCAGAAGCAGTACAACTTTTCTTGACTTTTTTGGAAAGGATTGTGAGATGATCAATAAGATCTGAAAGGAAGATTGCTGCCTGCAGCCTCATTGCTCTTGAGACATAGGCATGTGATCCCTTGCAGCTAGATACCACTTCCCTACTGGGCAGGGGACAAGTTGCAGAACAGGACTAAGTGCAGCAAAGAGCTCTTCTGTCTGACACTGCAATTAGTTGTGTAATTTGTGGCTGTTTGCACAGGCACACTCTATCCTCTGGTCTCTGCATGCTCATTTGTTAATGGAGATCATAGGGCAGGGTTATTTCCTATTAAGTGTCATCTTTGCTATCTCTCTGACTCATATTTCTTCCACTGTGTCTGCAGTCAGTGTATGACACTACAACATCAAGGGTGGTTGTTTCCTTTATTACCAGAGGAATCCACTCCAGCAAGCAGCCAGGCTGAATTATCAGTTTGGAGAGCTTCAAATGGATCACCATCAAACCTTCAAAGTCCAGAGGCCTCATTTCTCACACAGTTAGACTATTCTGACATTCGTTCAAATGATCATTTCAAAGGGACACCTCTCATCATTTGAGTGACAACAAGACTGTTACACCCATTTAATACTAACATATAAAATCCTCCTTCAGTAGGCAAGTGAATTACAGAAACAGATGATTAAATGCACATTGTTCCTATTCATATACGAAAGGGAGACTTTGGTGCTTAAAATTATGACCAATTTAAATGCTTTAGTAATTTGAGATCTAGGCTTTTGGGGTATGTTATTTTGCAGAGTGTGATGCAAAATGGGGACCAAGGTACCATAATCAGGGATAGACCTCATTAGGGTCTTGGGTTCAAACGCTGCTTCACCTTCATATACAAAAATCCCCTTCTTCTTCTTCTTAAGGGTCTATGCTTATGATTCCTGCCACATTTATTGGTGATAAATTATAACAAAAATAGCCTATGAATTTATATTTAGGTGCTTCATAAGGATCTGCTAGGCTAAATACGTCTGTGGCAAATTACATTATCTGGCTATTTGGCCCTGAGAGGCACGTCCCTCATGCTTTCCCAGCAACTGTTTTCTTAGTTCTTACAGGAATGGAAAGAGTTAAAATCTCCTCCGCATAGAAGAGGACATAAAGAAAATTTGAATATTCACCTCAGTTTTCCTGGAAAGGAACAGGAAAGAGTAACAAGTTCTCTTTTACTTGCAAGTGTTTCATTGCCCTTGCTAATACTTTCAGTCAATGAACCTTAAGATATTGTGTAACTAGGAGCAAAACAGGCCACCAGCCGATGTTTAACTTTTTTACACCCAGTTAATAGCCAGGCAAACTGAAGCAGAGCTTGGGGGTGAGAGAGGACCAGAACTCAAGTTTCCTTACTCCTTCCTCATGCATTATCACTATATTAGTGATTTCACTGTGAAAAATAAATATATTCTCCATTTAAGGTGCTTAGTGTAATCAACAATTCTATAGCTGTAAAGGGTTATATAGGTGAAAAATTAAAGGCCATTTAAAAATGCAGATTGATGTTAAGTGATACTAAAAAAACCCCAAACAAAACCCATAGAGATTCACTCCCATTTTGAAGATTCGATATCTTTGGGCACATTAACTGTGATGTTCCCAAAAACAAGTTTGAAATTAGTGAGCACAGGCTCCTTGAAAAATTCTTCTGCTCCTAAAGTTTAAGAGAAAAAAATGTCTAGCAATATCCCTACTGAGTGTAACAGTTGCCTGCTGCACAGATGAGGAAAGACTAGCGGTGACAGAGCAGAAATGACAGCACGTGAGTACCTGCTCCAAATGCTCTTCCTTCATCATTTAACCCCCCAAGTCTTACATACATCGTCATATTCGCTGGAGTAGTCCTAACACAGAGCGAACAACTGACATAACCAGCTGGAGAAATGCAGTAAAGCCACTGGTGCACTCAAAGTTAAATTTGTAATTATTAATCTGAATGTGACTGGGCACAGAGAGTGGTTGTGAATGGTGCCACATCCAGTTGGTGTCCAGTGACCAGTGGTGTCCCCAAGGGATCAGAACTGGGCCCAGTTCTATTCAACATCTTTATTGATGACCTGGATGAGGGGATCGAGTCTACCATTAGTAAATTCACAGATGACACCAAGTTAGGGGGGAGTGTCGGTCTGCTGGAGGGCAGGAAGATGCTGCAGAGAGACCTGGACAGGCTGGGTCAATGGGCTGAGGTTTAACAAGGCCAGGTGCAGGGTCCTACACTTTGGCCACAAGAACCGCAGGCAGCGCTACAGACTGGGGGAGGAGTGGCTGGAGAGCAGCCTGGCAGAGAGGGACCTGGGAGTACTGGTTGACAACCGGCTGAACATGAGCCAGCAGTGTGCCCCGGCGGCATGGAAGGCCAATGTCATCTTGGCTTGCATCAGGAAGTGTGGCCAGCAGGAGTAGGGATGTAATTCTCCCCCTGTACGCGGCACCGGTGAGGCCTCACCTCGAGTACTGTGTGCACTGGGCCCCTCACTTCAAGAAAGATCTTGAGGTGCTGGAATGGGTCCAGAGGAGAGCGACGAGGCTGGGGAAGGGACTGGAGGGAAAGTCTTATGAGGAGAGGCTGAGGGAGCTGGGGTTGTTCAGCCTGGGGAAGAGGAGACTCAGAGGACCTTGTCACTCTCTAAAACTGCCTGAAGGGAAGTTGTAGTCAGGTGGGGGTCGGGCTCTTCTCCCAGGCAACTAGTGACAGGATGAGAGGGCATGACCTGAAGCTGCGCCAGGGGAGGTTTAGGTTGGATATTAGAAAGCACTTCCTCACAGAAAGGGTGATTAAACACTGGAATGGACTGCCCAGGGAGGTGGTGGAGTCATCATCCCTGGAGGTGTTTAAGGAAAGATTGGATGTGGCACTTAGTGCCATGGTGTAGTTGATATTGTGGTGTTAGGTCACAGACTAGACTTGATGATCTCAGAGGTCTATTCCAGCCTCAACAATTCTGTGACTCTGTGTTTCTGTAATGTTAGACCTGCGTGTTTCACATAGGTTGAGCTGCTCTGCCTTCTGTTGGAATTTTGTCACGGAGTGGCTCTTGATGGGCTGGTTAAATTTATGGCAGTGAGCCTCCTCAAGGTGCTTAGGGAAGGTCAGTTCTAGGGGCTTGGATATGGTCGGCTAATTTTTGATGACTGTAAATCAATGGGCTGGCACTGCTGTGGTTTTAAAGAAGGAGCTTTGAATCCTGATCTGATTTCCTTCACTGACTGAGCCTTTTGTGACTGTCTCAGCAACCGCCTATGATACAGCCAACAAGTGGGACTTTACAATGAAAGGGTGCTGCTTCCCTGCCTTTGAGATCACCGAATCTCAAATGGTTGATTGCTTCTAGCACTACAGTTTTCATCCAGGTCATTTGTCCCTGCAAGAGGTTTAATTTCTTGGAATTAATTTCATACAGCTGCTAGAATACATCAAAATGTAGTGAGAGGGAGTTGAGTAAACTCAGTCCCCACGATGCCTGTCGGGAAGGAAGCTTCCATATGTCTCCCTGACGAGTTGCATAAAGTTTTTTTGCCCAAGGAATCTGCATTTTGTTTCAGTCTCAAACGCTCTTTCTCAAAGATGCTCTCTCTCTTTAAGTAGCTAATGTCTGATGACAGAGGGCCCTGGGGTAATCACTGCTGGTAAAAACATAGTAAAGCTGCAGCTCAGATTTAAACCTCACCTCTGTAGTAATGTGGGAGGAAGCCTGCTGATGGTAGATAGCAGGTGGGATTATGTGGCTGCTTTAAAGGTTTTATGCATACTCTGCTGGGCCAAACAGTTTTGGAGTCAGATCTCCACTGAGTCATTTTCTTCAGGGCAAATGGTCTATAGTATTGCTTGACCAGAGACACTCTGTGAGATACAAGGCAGCAGAGAATCTCACTTCGAGTGGTACCTTTACCCTGTTCACTCAACATTTGAGTATTTGTTAATGATTTTTGTCATCTTTGATCTAACCAGAAGTTCCAGTTGTTATAGTTCAGCTCAAATCAGTGCAAACATATGTCATTGCAGTGGTGGGATCTCTGTGTATGCATTGAGCTCTCAGGTACATGGTGCCTTAGCTCAAGAAGGCTCAAGCCTCTTCACACATTGCTCAAATGGTGAGGTCAGATGAACAGTTGGGAAAGATGTAGTGGTGCTGCCTCTGATCTGTGCTCCACTGAATGACAGCATGACACTGCTAAAGTGATGAAAAACAAAGTGTCTTTTCTTCACCTCTGCTGAAGGCTTCGCTGGGAACGTCAGCTTTGAGAGTAGGAAACATGAGCTGTTCAGCACTTTACTGTAGGAGCAGAACTGACTGGCCATACTACAATGAAATATAAATGTATATATTTCTGGTTTTACAGCTGCAGATCTGCTTACATGGATCGGTCTTTAACTGGTGCAATGTTATGGCTGGAAAATTCTATAGGCTTTAGGTGTTTTGCAAGGAGAGGAAAAGAACTGGCACTCATGCATTTATGTAGAGCTCAGCATGTGGAGTCCTGACATAACAGGATCATCTAGATATCACGGCAATATAAACGATAAGTAACAGAAATGCAACATCCTACTAACATGAATAGTAACAAGGTAGAAGGAAAATTACTACTTCAATGATATGCTGATGGCATTTCATGACATGCAAGCATTATAGTTCAACAAATAAGTAATCAGTTGTAAAACAGAGCAATCAGGAATCAAAGTGCTTGATCTTGGATGTTTTTACAGTGGTCACTGATCACTATAATGTGCACTTGTGCTTTAGCCAGCGGGAGGAAAAAATCCAACACATCCTCAGACTATGACAGCACTTCTCTGTGTTTCTCTCCTTTCCTTGTTGAAGTGTAAGTCCCTGTTTGTGCATTTTAGGCCATACGGTTAGCAAATATATGTGAATCCACATAGAATCACATATATACAGAATATACGAATCCCACATAAAACCACAGCAAGGCAACTGTTCTGGATTCATCCCTCTTTGAGCCAGAGCAGTCATCAGCTCTAGATTTGGTTTCATTCCTGTCCTCTTCTCCAGATCTCCTTGTAGGTCAGCTCTATGCTGCTGCTCCAGCCCTTGTCCAGGTCCCTGGCTCTGCACCAGCTCCAGACCTGCATCAATTCCTTCTTCCTTCAGTTTCTGCCTTGGTTTACCATCCTCACCTTAGGGAACCCCACTTTGGCTGCTGGTGTTGTAACAAATTAATGGTGTGCAGATAAGAACCAGACAGTTCCCTTGATGGAGATCAGGTATGACTAGTGGGAACCACATGAAGAAAATATAAGGCTGAAGTTGAATGTCCACTTGTGCATTTATTGCAGCCCTTACAGCTTTGATCCAGAACCTTGTCAAGTCAGGCAAATATTTTAATATTTACAACTGTGGTTTGGCTTGTGCTGTAGCTAAGGTTGAATTATCCTGACCTTCTAAGAAAGTCCAACATGTAAAATAACAAGCCCATGTCCTGTCAGAAGAGAAGAAAATGGCTCAGTCAACCTAGAATGGGATGTTCCAGCTCCAGCCCAACAGGCTGTTAAGACAGTGATGGGGCTGCTTTTATGTGAAAGGAGGTATGAAAATAAAGTCCTAAAATGTAAAAACTGTACGAGATGCTGTGAGTCAGTTGACAGATCCAGTTTCCTGCCTTTGTGTACTCCACCACAAAAGGTGACTAAGCTCAGCCCTCAGCAGAGACTCAACCCAGTTGACACCAGAGGTCCTCCAGTGCTGACAGCCAAACAAGTGCTGGACTCTTTTTGTGGACCAGAGCCAATTCAATCATCACCTTACAATGCTGAGCTCTCCCATGTACAACACGAGTTTGCTTCTCACCTCCGGAACTTGTTTCATCAGGCTTCCCTTCTTTTTCAGAGAGAACTGTTTGTTTCTTCTTACAAGGCTGTGTTTCTATGTTGGGATATCATTTAACCCCAAGTTTGCTATTAGAAATGTTCTGTTCTGCTGAGATGGCACCAAGAAAGAAATAAAACTACACAAAAGCTGCTCGCAGTGCAGAACACAGATTCAAATAATGTCAGCAGTGAACAAAGCATCAATGAGTAATGCTAATGAAAAAAAAATAAATCCAAGCTTAAAGGGTTTTTAAAGTCTCTGTTTTTGTGGCGGCGTTTTTGTTTTTGTTTTTTTTTTTTAATGTTGTAGGATTGTAATTGTTGTTCTGATGTACTAGTTTTACCCTGGGTTTTGTTTTTCTTTAATTGCATGAGCTTTTTTTCTAATCCTGCCAATTTAAGATTCAAAAACTAGTTTAGGTAAATGGAACAAATTATTTCAATTGCCAGTCCTGTTCTTCATAAGCATTTGCCTATGGCACAAAACCATCTCACACTCTGACAAAGCTGTCAGGCAGGACTGAGCAGGGAAAAAGAAAGTACAAGAAGCACGAGAAGACACTTCAATACCAACTGATGCTATGCTTAGCCATTTCAGAAGCAAAACATTTATACATATTTATTAATCAAGCATCTGGGCTGCAAGCAGTCATTCTGCTCTTAAGAGGAGCACTTAAGTAGCAGCAGCAGCCAACTTTCCCCAATCTGCAGAACAGAATGGGGCAGCTGAAAGTCAAAACGCTTTTCCAAAGCTGGGGTCTCCTATGCAGAGGAGATCTTCACCAGGGACGGGGAAAAAGCAGGAAGGCATGCTACTGGCTAAAGGAGAGAAGAAACCTGTTGCCCATGGAAATTGCTACTCACTGTAGGCTTAGAATCTAGTGCTTGTTCAGACAATTTCAATGGCCATGCTGCAAAAACTGCCCATAGCAGCAAGGTCTGACTGATAGGATTTTGTATAGCATTGAGGGGGAGTGAAAAGTTTGAACCACAACAAAAATGCATTTCTCAGCTCGCTCAAAATACCCATTTACTTCCACTTGCCCTGTCTGGCAAAGTCCACATCGAACTCAGTGAGGTTTTTGACTGAGAAAAGACTCACCCTGCAAACTTTAGCTCCTGAATAGTGAGTAATTAATGACAGGCAGTTTTCAATGATTAACTCATACAGTTGATTGCTGTCTTCCAGCCCCATAATTAAAAACCTATAGGTGTTATGGCTAATGAGTGCTTTAGAATGTTTAATTACATATCCACTCATCAATTCAGTGATCTATTGAAATACCTGTGAAGCAGTGAATAATTCATCTTTGCTTGAGAAGTGAAAGCTCTGAGATGTCAAACAGCTCAGAAAATTCACAACCACTTCAATACTCTTATTCAGCACCTCAGCATCCTAGGTATTTTCCAGTTCCCCGTTTTGTCCTTCAGGACTAAATACATTTCAACAACTATCAGCCTTTGCATATTAAGGCAAAGGAGAAAGAAGAAAAGAACTGACATTGCATTACTAGTGTCACTTCGTTACCATTACTGTCTTTCTACTCCTCAATCCGAAAAAAAAAAGCTCAGCTCAAACACCTTCAGAACAAACCTTTGAAAAATCAGTATCAGCCACATATAGGGCTTTGGGAAAATAATGAGTTTCTTTCCCATGTTTCACAGAACACATGAGCTTCCTTAGCTTTAACATTTTATCTTCAGAACATCATTTGGAAGCATTAGAAGATCATTTGAATGATTTCTGGTCTGATGTACATTTGAAGTGACCACACAGAGCATATATTTTTCATAAAGAAAACAATCTGGAAATAAAGGAAGAATATCCCCTGGTGAACATTCCATGGTAAAAAAAAAAATAACAAGGAAATTTAGACACATTTCTTTTCTGCAAACAGGCAACAATGTTTATATTTGTAGCTTGTCTAAAAAAAATGTGTTTGAGTACATTCAAGCCTGTAAGTTGCTTGCAGATTGAACATTTATTTCTGATATTCAAGTTCTGTCCTTGGTCATTAACATTTATTCCTTTCCTGACTGAAAAAGTTAATGTCCACAAACTTTTGTTATTTCTATTCAAAACAAGTTTGATTTTGTCATCAATGTGAATTAGTGCTGTGATTAAACAAGTCCTGCCTATGAGCTCAGGCTGCGGTCTTTCTCACGCACATGTCCACACACAGAGGTGTCTTTTCAGAAGCGGCCATGAAAAGTGCCTAGTCCAAGTAACAGCAGCCATCTGGAGTCTCCCAACTAACTCTGGCCAAAGAAGGCCTTCCAAAAGTCTCCTTAGAAATCATGAAAATGCCAGTGATTAAACTAGTATTTCTCTACAGACAGCTCAGACATGAAATCAAGATGGCACTTACATACCTGCCTTTTACGTGCATGACTTCATTGCAGTGATGACTTAGATTTCTCATCAGAAATGAGAATATATCCAACACAAACCCTGGAGCAGTTTAAGGCACTTGTCACACAAACTACAATAAAAAACTCTACAAAACTCCATCTCAGCCAGTATCCTTCAACCCTCTGAATTCATTATAGAAGATATAGACGCCTAGTGACTTTATTTTTTTTAAAAAAGAGAGAAAAAAAAGGCACATATCTGAAACAAAGAGTGGATGCTGATCGGCAATTGCAGAAAAAAAAATAGATAAAAAGAAAAGGGAAGTTTCACCAAGAAGTTTCATCATTTGCAAGCAGCAACAGAAGAGGTGTATGCTGCCTTCGCTTTCAGTGGACACGGTTGGCCTTGACCAGACTTAACATCAAACCCAGAACATCAGCTGCAAAACCAAGCCTCAGAGCTAGAGGTTGCAAGGGGAGCCTGCAGAGACACGGTGCTGAGTCCAGCCCAGGGCCCCATAATCACTCAGGACATCTGCTCGTGGGAGACTGCTAACAACCTGCTCAGGCCCATCTTTCAGTCTGTCTTGTCCCTCTCTTTCAACAACTTGTGAAAGTTAGGGACTCTCCTGGTGTCATGGAGGCACTCACAAAACAAACAGCAGCCGCTATCCAAAAATGAAGTTTATTGCAACCAGAGTTGCCACCGCTCCTTTTGACTAAATACAGGTTCGGATATCTGTTTGGAATTTACTACTACACAATGAATTCCTAACTTTAAGGAAAGACAAACCAAAATGGGCAAACCCTCACTCATAAAAGGGGAAACCTCCCACACCAGAGTGCCGAAGACAACACTTACCCAAAGGAGGTGGGCGAGGCTCACTCAATCCACGGAGACTCCCTCAATCCATGGAAGTATCCTTGGGGGGCATGTCCAAGGGGAGGGTCTCACTGCCAGGCCCACTGCTCTGCCAAAGAAACCAACTCCTCTGGCTCTGAGGCAGGACCCCAGTTATTCCGCAGTGGAGGGTACACTGTGGTCATTCCCACTGGCTGAGGGACAAGCCTGGACAAACCCGGTAGAGCCCAGACAGGCTCAAACCCCGAGCCTGTTTGCTGAGGGCTCCAGGCCCTGAGGCGCCAGTTCAGCACCGTGAGGTGCGGCTGAATGGCCAGGGCCCCAAACTGCTCAGGCCGAGGCGCCAAACTGCTCAGCACAGCCTGTGTGCTCTGCCTGTTTGTCTGGGCGGGAGGCTGCACCTGCCACACCTGGTTCTGGTTTAATAATGCAAGAAATGACCCATTCAAAACATTTAATGTTTTTAATTGCTCAGAGGTTACAGGATTTTCTAGCCTGTAAAAGTATGAAAAAGGGAAAATGAAGCATGTGATCGGCTTTTGGCTAACATATGCAGTAGTCTGAGAGGTGTCTCAACCAGAAGGTCAACCAGCAATATTCCTTTCACTTCACTAAAAGTCATTTGGCTAAGCATGGCATCCATCGCTGCAAAATGTCACCAGACACATGGCCCAGTGGTGCACTGCTAGGTAGGGTACAATCTATAATAATAACTAGAAAATAACAAATCCAGGATAAAAAAAAAATAAAATAAATCTATGCTTTTATTCTCCAGAGTCTCTGTGAAACCTGTGGTTTCAGCCAGAAGCTGCTTGCACTAGGAGCGACAGCTGGCAGCTCTTGCTCTCTGATCCTGCTTCCACAGACGGATTGCTGCACAGACCTCAGAGATCAGCTCAGCCTTTCTGCACCTGCCATTTTTCTTCATCTCTTAAATTTTAATTTTATTTTGTGCTTGCGCTTCCCACTGTAAAAGCCCTGCACTACCCTACTCATCCTCATCAGAATGCCACTCCACAGAAGATGAATATCACTGTTCCTGTTCCAATAAGATGAAGAAATTGAAGCATGGAAATTAAATTACTAGTCCACAGTCACAGACCTCTCTGAATGAAAGCAATATCTTTTTGGTTTGTAGAGGCGTCCTCTCTCTACAAGATCATTTCTTTCCATCTAGTTAAGAGATAATAATATCTCTGTAACTAATTCTTATGGTTGTTGTGAGAATAGGCTGTTCATTGTGTTGAAAATCTAAAGCAGTATAAAATATATTACTGATTAAAGATGATGACAAAGTCACAGTGAAGGTGGAAAATGACAATTATTTCTCTTAATTTTCAGGTTTTCATCTGTGGCAATATGAGATGCCTTATCTCCCATTCTGTTATTTTTATGGCACTTTTCCAGAGGAGCTATGCAGGTGGACACTGCCTAAGGAGAGAAGACTGAAAGACAAGATGGTATTCTGAACAAGGTATGGACTATTACCATGAGGAAAATTATTAAGAGATAGACAACAAAATATATACGATCAAGTGGAAGGGATAGCAGGAGGATTTCTATTGCCTTGACGTAATTCAAGAGCAGTGTTTCCATAGTTAAGGAAATCCCTCCTAAGCTTTCCTGTCCATCCCGGCTGTGTCCCTCAAGGGTTAAACCACCAGTTCAGCTTTCCACAGATGGGACTGAATTCCAGGGAGCTTGTGTAAGCCCCTAGGGATCTGAGAAATTAGAGTAAATGCTTTCAAAACCAAGGAAGGCTGGGCTGTACTGAAAGGAGAGGATGAGGGAAGAGGTTGGAGCTCTCATTGGTGACTTTTAAATCCCAAACTAGAAATGACCCAGACTTTCTCCAGATGTCAGCCGGAACCCGGGCCTGCTTACAGCAGCCTCCTGTCCCTGTGGCCAGGGAGGGGCACAGTTTTAGCACAAGAGGTTAAGAAAAACAGACAGCTAGAAAGCAAACATGCAGGATCTGCAGCATTATTGTAAATTTGCTTTTGTAGACAAATGGTCTAAAAATTGGCCTTTAAACCAGACAGATGGTGTTAAACTTGGCCCAGAGTCCAGGACAGAGGTTTGTCTGGTCTATGGCTACAGTTTTTGCTGGCAGAGCTATGTCATTTGAGAATATGAAGAATTCATACCCTTAAACAGCATATCTATGTATAGAAAGTCCTTTAATAACAGGAGTTATTTCACTGGAAATGAAAATTCTTTTTTTTTCTCTTTTTTTTTTTTTTCTCCTCCTTTAATTTCCAAGTATTTTATCATGGCTAAGTGCTTTCTTAGAATAAGAAAGTATACAGGAATGCTGTATGCAGCAGGGGAAATTTGCCAGTTGAGCTGAACCATGTAGACATGCAAATCCTCTTAGTGGAGACACAGTTTATGAAAATGAAAGAGATGTATATCTAAATGACCTGCTCATGACAGCAAGATCCTTCTAATGTAGACAAAACTACTGTTCATTTTGTTATTCTGATAAGCACTAGCCTGTGATAAAATACTAAAGTAGTAGACTTCAAGTTTTTAAGGTTTGGCCTCTAGTTGCTCTGCCACTTGAGGCAACAAATCTTCCCAGAGAACCCAATTATGGAGAAAAAAAATTAAAAAAGAAAGTAAAAGATCTGACACCAAAATGAGTTAGGTTCCAAACAGTTTCGGTATGGATGAAATATAACCTTTCATCATTTCTGGAAACCACCCTTTTCCAATTAGAAAATACAGCTGCTTGAATAGTGTCATGTCTGTTCAACAAGAAGCAAGCACAATGTGCAAGCACTTGTAGCATCAATAGGGACCATTGTTCAGAACATATTGCCATTGAAATATCATAAATACGAATAGAATTAACTTCCCAATCATCTTTCTCTGTCACACTCTGTTTATTTTACCACGCTGACTGAATGAAAATGCAGCCTCTCATGTGCTGATAGGTTCCATATCACCTAACAAAAGTCTGATTGTATTCACTGCTTCTCCTCTCCTCCCCACTGAACTTCTAGCCGGGACTTGGGCATTAACAGAACCCCTCCCCAGATCGTCATTTTCCTGCCGACAATGTAATGTAAGGCCAATTTCTTCTTTATGTTATTCTGTGCAAAGCCCTTTATATTGCTCTTCTATTCAAGGAACAAAAGACACTTGTTTGGCAGCAAAGAAGAGTCAAAAGAACATACTCTTTCAGGTAATGGCACGCTTCCATTGACCAGTTTTCTCCCATGAACATTGTGTACTCCCGTTCTTGCTACAAAAGAGAGTAAGATGTCAGATTCCAGAAGAAGTTAATCACACTTGACTCACTACACTCTGTCCTGAATTGTGAGTATCATGAAACAACACAAGTTCCTGAAGCCAATATTCTTTGATCACTTCATTTCTTTTATAGCTTCAACCTTCCTGTTTTCCCATGGTGTACTTGTACAGTTAAAGCAGTTTTAGCTGTAATGAACCGAGTATCATTATCTTATTGAAAGTAAACATTCATCTCCTTTTTAATTAATTTTAGCACTGTAGGATTTACAGTACAGAACTGCAGGTACCAAAAAGGAGGTTGCATGTGTGTGTGTATGAGTGTGTTTTAATGTGACAGAGAGCTGGGAGAGAGCAGGGGATAATTCTGTACTGAGCTTCTGTGACTTCTGCTGCTAATGCTGCAGCTGTTTTCATGAGACCTCATGAGTTCCCATGATATGGATGGGAATCTTAGAAGAGGTTTCAGTGGGAGATGGGTTAGATCCAGGTCACTAAACGGTGTTGATGGACAGTCAACATGGTTGTATCTACCACTTACTCATTTTCCAGGGTTTGCTAAACATAGGGAACGCAAAACTGATATGTGCAGTGGAGTGTGCTCTGCTGACCTGCTGTCTATGAAGAACAAGCTGACAGATGTGGCTGGGAAAGCACGTATCTTTTCTGACTCTATCTTCCCATCAGCTAACTCAGAGTCACAAAATTACAGAACCCCTGAAGGTCTTTAGTCCAGCCTTCTGTTCAGAGTAGGGTAAGTGCTAGTGCAGGTTTCTCAGGGCTATGTCCAGTTAGTATTACAATAGCTATAAGGACAGAGATTCACAGACTTTCTAGGCCCCTTTTTTAATATATGACTACTCTTGCAGGGCTTTTTGCCCCCTTAGGAATCCTTGTATGCTTTATATTAATTTCTAATTGTGTCCATTACTTCCCTAAGCACTCTGAGAAGAGCTTGGCTTGTGTTTTCTCTACACCTTCCTATTATGCAGCTGTAAACTGCATTGAGAACCCCCTGAGCCTTCTCCAGGCTGAACAAGCCCAATTCTTTCAACCTCTCCTCTTACAACATGTGCTTCAGCCCCAACCATCTCTGTGACCATTCATGGGACTTGCTCTGAGTTGTTGATGTTTTTCTCGCCCCACACACAGCTCCAGATGCAATCTTTAAGATGCTAAACAAAGGGGGAAGAATCACTTCCCTCCTGCTAGCTATGCATTTGGTAATACAGCCCAGCATGTCATTGTTGCAAGGGTACACTGTTCAACTAGACCCCCAGCTCTTTTCTGCAAAGCTGCTTCTTAGCCAGTTGGCCCTCAGCCTGTACCGGTGCAGTGGGCTATTCTGGTGGAGTTGCAGGAATTTTCATTGATGTTTGCTGAAATTCGTGAGTACCTGTCAGCTCATCTCTCCAGCCTGCCCAGGTCTCTCTGAATAGCAACCCTGCCCTCTGGGGTATCAATTGCTTAGTCATAAACTCGCTGAGCGTGCACTTTATCCCATTATCCCATTAATAAAGACATTAAACAGTATTGGCCCCAATATCAGTCCCTGAGATACTCTACTAGTAACTGGCCAACAATTACTCCAGGCCACAGATCACTAATAATGTAATTTTCCACCCTCCTTGTTACTCATTTGTCCAGTTAGGATCTCACCATATGGGCAATTTTAGTGATAAGATGATCATTGGTAACACAGGGAAAGCTGCTCTCTGCCAAGATGTATGGGAGAAAATTCTGAGTGTTGAGGACTACGAAAGTACAGAAATTTGCTCTATTTATGATTTTATATTCTTTTCTGCCACACGCATCTGTTGGACAGTAGTATTTCCTTCTAATCTTCCTAAGAAGCCAAAGTAGTATTTCAAGCAAATTTGTATGAACCTTGAACTCGCTTTTTCTATTGGGTCTGAACTCAGATCACCTAAAAATATCTACTATCTGTGACAGGCAACACCTGAGTCCTCTCAGGAAGGGCCCTGTGTAATCCTGTCTCCCATATAAGCACATGGAAACAGGCCTACTAGGCACAACTCAGGGAGTCTCATCCCACTGAAGGAAAGTGAGGCTAATAGAGTCATTTAGAGTCTCCTTCCCTTCCCTAACTCACTCTTTGAACACACAAAATGGGTTGTCTTAAAAACAATCCCCAAGGGACTCCTGCAGCAAAATGATGTAAGCAAAAAATTTGTCATGAGTTTGCCACTAAAACTGGTCTAAAAGAGTGCAGAGGTGGTGTCTTGCTTCCAGAGTCTTTGGCTGTCTTCCCAGGTCTTCACTTGGGACTCTGAAATAGTTTACCATGCCAGGACTTCCAGGTGTCCTGCAATGGAGCCAGAAGCCTTGTGTAGCAAGAATTTACGTTGTAGTCATTCAAGTTTGTCCTATAGTCACAGTTACAGTGCAGCTGGTGTCAGGGCTGCGCCTCAGTGCACACCCTGCGCATTCAGGCATTAGTTAACTGGGTGCTCTCAGAGCTCCCAACTAGTCCCTGTGGAGGTGATACTAGGGCCTGATCTGAGACGAAGTGATTGTCTGATCTCCTGGACACCCTCACAGGAGTCTTTGCCCAATTCCTAGGGGAGGAATTAGATGGGAGTCAATGTGGGAACTTTTGGGAAGTCCCAGAGATTCTCCCTGCTGCTGCACTCAGCTCATTTGATAGACACTATTTGGTGTGTCAATGTGTTAGCATGTTGGATGGCCATGCCAGGGACTTCCCCAGGCAGTACCTACTGCAGAACTGACAAACTTACACATTGATGATGTACTTCCAAATGCTTGGTAGAAATTGTTCCTGCAGGTGCCGAAATGATCATGTAGAACAGTCTTCTGCATATTAAAAAAAAAAAAAAAAAAAAAAAAAGGTAGTTAGGGGATGTTTTGCTCGCAGTTTAAATAATCTATAGCAGGTTATGTAGGACCTCAGCCTGGACTGCAGGAACTGAGCAGGCTGGTGGTTTGAGGATTCTCACCCAATCCAGCAGAAGATACCAGTGCAGGGACCCACACAATAGTGACCCCATTTGCCATGTGGATAGTGAACCAAATATCCCATCCAAGAGATGTGATTTCCCACGTGAGCATCACCCTGTGCCAAGACCCCAATGAGCAGTAGGCCTGGAGAGCTTCCTGGCAGTGAGAGGAATTTGACTACAGTATTGTATAAACAAAATGTTAAAAAAAAAACAAGACCTTGCCACCAAATAATGTGTTTCAGTAAGCTGTAGCTGCTACCCTCAGACAGGGCAGGGGAAAGCTGTGAAAGACTAGCAGGAGTCAGATTTTTGATTGCTGTCTAAGTGGATGGATCTTCATGCAGCAGCACAGTGCATGTCTCTGTGCAAGACCTTCTCCAGATCTTTACACTCTGCTCCAGGACTCACCCTCCACGGCCTTGAATCAGTGGTACCAATCACCAGGTAGGCTGCTTCATGGAGCTAGAGTTGTTTTGCCAGGCTACTCCCAGATCTGCTGGCCACACTTCGCTACTTTTATTCTATGCCAGCCTTAAAACAACATCAGAGAGTCTGGATCAAATAAAGCTCATTCCCATCGGCTCTAAACAGCACTATCTTTAAGGAATTTTGTGTTCTCTGGCCAAGCATACACTCCAATTACACAAGCTTATCACCGCTATCATGAATACATTTTTACTCTTATAGTAAATGCACAGCAATCATGCTTTTATTGTTTATGTTTTAATAATGGATTGCCACCCAGGAAAAAAAAGGAGAAACACTGCTGTAGGCAACTGGGAAGCAGTCCAGAGCTACCCTCCTGTGTGTTCTTAGTGCTGGATTTCAGAGGCTCACGCTTATTTGTCTCAGTTCATATCTAATAAGAAAGTTACTCTGTATTTGCATTAGCATGAAGGAGCATATTCTACTAAAATCACCCCCTTCTGCCCCATGTGTTTTGTCTCATTACATGTGATAGAGCCAGATTCCCAGAGGAAGTGTACTTGGCTAAGTGACTCTCCCACCAGTTGTTAAACACATTGTGCAGTTTCTAACACTAGTCTCATTTTAACAAGCTAATTTTGATTTATATTACACAGATATGAAATAAAACCCCAATACTTCAAAAAACACCCAGCCTTTGAAACAATATTTTCTGTTTGCATTATTTCAGCACAGTCTAACTAATATCACCCATCAAAAGAACAAACTTCTTATACAAAGATGCAAAAAAATCACCTTCACCACGACCCTAATTTTAATATGTAATCGGCGTACACTTTAATGTACCCATTAAGAGTACTCATGATTGAGCCTATTCCACCCCTGCCAGAAAACTGTTCAATATGTTCCATTTTAAATACGATTTTCAATTCTGGAGGAGGCAGGAGGGATGTTTAATAGATGGAAATACATCTGGTTGGTATGTTACACATGTTAGTCATGTATCAGGAAGTTCCTACCACCGAAAGCTTCAAATCTAGGTAAACAATTTGGACAGAAGTGGTGACACTGCCACAGCGAGGGGTACATAGGATGGATAGGATAGGATAGGATAGGATAGGATAGGATAGGATAGGATAGGATAGGATAGGATAGGATAGGATAGGACATCCTCTTCCCTAATCATATAACCGGGAGTGTGCATAGCGTGGAAAAGCTAAAGGGGATGTGGTTTGGTAGTACTGAGTGGAGAGGAAGAAATTACATCTAGAAGTTCCTACATCCTCTGTGACTTTCTCATCTTTAAATTCCACCCTGGATATTAAGAAATGTCATTGTCTAGTTCATGTGATAGTTCCCATGAAATAAAGTTGAAGTACTTTAAAAGAAAGTCAGTATTATTGTGCATATTAATGGATAAGTAACTAGGACACAAAACAAGGATTTGTCTATGTCCATGCAGTTTGACAGTGGCTTTCAGAGCCTGCAGGCCAGGGTTTATACACAAGAAAACACTGACATAAAGGGAAAAAAACAACCACAACCAAACCACAATAACAAAAAGCCGATCCCAAAACCCGTAACAGCAGCTATTCCACTTAGCAAATTTGCTCAAGGAATCTTCCAGACAGATGAGAGAAGTGCTCAAAGATCTCATCTAGGACCTGTCATGCAACAGGTGGGATTGACAAAGGATGCATTAATGTCACATAACCAATGTCACTTAGATTTCAGTGTCAAATATCTTCACAGTTTTTCAAAATGGCATTTAAAGTAACTTTGTCTGAGTTATAAATATGATATTTTTACTTCCAATAGAAATCTCTGATTTAACAAAGAACTGTAGGGTTTACAATTTTGGAGATGAATGGATCTGTTGTGCATAAAGGATCTGCTCCTACTCTGCCTCACACATTTTACCTGCCTTACTTGGATCTGGCTCTACTTTTCTCTCAGATGATTCCTGCCCATGGAAAGCTAACTCAGACTGATAACACTAAAATAAGAACATACTTTCAGTGCTTCTCTCCTAGACTTGCTTTATAATTTGATCTGGGCAAATAAGCACATTGTTGTGATTCCTCCGAATCTGATGGTTTCCATCTTAATTAACTGGTAGGCACTTTGTGACTTATTTCTAGAGCACAAGAGGAACACCCAAGAATCAAAAATACACTGAAGCTGATTCTCTTTTCTCTGAGAACAGTCTTCCATTACCCTCCCTGGACTCACACCTGATTTACAATGCTGTGAGAAGAGAACTAGCACAGATATCTCTGAAGCAAGGGGAGGAAGTAAGCCTTTGCAGAGCTCAAAAGTGAAACAAGAAGAATATGGCAATGTCACATACACATGCAAAAAAAATATCATAATATTATAGAGGACCTGAAGCTGAGCACTATTATTCCCAGCGTTCCAGTGATAGCTTTGCGCTCTCCCGCTCCTTGATGGAGCAGGCTTTCACCCTGTCCATGCTTCACTGCCTGTGCAGCACAAGGCATTTCTTGGGAAATCCACTACTTCCCCTTCAAGGCGGTTCCGCTGTGTGATGAATGGGAGCAAGGTTTCAATTGCTGGTTTGTGTCTCATGTTTATTGCTATAGTGTAGAGTTCAGAGGGGCTGCCTGATCTCTTCGCCCTCTCTCGTGATGATGATGAGAGAGCAAGGCGCTTCTGAAGTACAGAAAATACTTGATACTCCTTGGAGGATCAAGTTGCTGCTTCTGTGAGGACAGGTAGGTAGGGGAGCCTTATTGAGGTCCTGGAGGACTCCTAGGGAGCCCTTCTCCTCTGGTGACCAGCACAACCTTCTCTTGAGCTGCAGGATGCTCTTGGAAGACAAATTTGTGCTGAAGTCATAGTGTGAGCTCAGCATCATCTTTGCAGGACCAATCTTGGAGAATTGCCTGTTTTCAAACTACAAACTCCTCTCTTCATTTCCCTTTTGTCTTAGCTGACTGTCTGTTTCCCACCACTCTAATAAGTTGATTTACAGCCCTGGGAGTGGCACGGAAAGGGGGAAGATGACCTTAGTTCACCTGTACCAAGGTACAGCTGGAGCTCAAGGCTACAGAAGGAGCAAACTCGCTTTTCTAGCCAAACTGCTTTGCACAAAGGAAGCAAACACTTCTGGCACCTGCACAACCCCACAGCCTCTCTCCTTCTGTGGGGCAGCAAGCTGCAGGCACAGATGTCCAGGAATAGATGAGCAGCAATTATCAGAGGAGATCTCAGGGCAGGAAAAGCCTAAAGACCTCGTGGACAGCATGCTTCGCAGGTGCCATAGCACGAGTGTGATGAGGGCACCTCCAAGTGAGTCTTGCAGTAATGCACAGGATTGAAAAGGTCAAGGCCATGAGCATGAAGTCTTTGGGCTGTGGAGCCAGAACTCCATGGCTGTAACATACAACATATCATACCTCTGCAGCATTAAAAAAAAAGTTTAAGAACAGAAAGGAACACGATGGTAAAAATGCTTTTGTTCCTTTAACAGCCAATTAGATTAATCTATTTCTGATGAAAAGGAAAACCAGGGCTCAGACACGTTGGATGAAATCTGTAGTGCCATCACCTTTTTCCTCACTGTTTATTATATGTTTACGAATTAACTGCAATGCAAACCTCTGATCTTGACATTTAAAACATCTTGGGCTTAGCTTAGGGAGTGGAGGGAGATTGGTATGCAAGAGATAAAAAACTAGTCAAAAAAACTGCAAAGTGACAGGATCAAAGTAACTGGAAATGAAAAAGTTAAGACACTAAGGCACTGAAAGAGATATGCAGCCAAGTGCAGGACACCAAGACATGAAAAAATCTACTTTGCTATAGTGTCAGCACTGCAGTTATGAGCCTTTATTTTCAGAGTTTGTTTGGTTTAGGTCTTTCATAAAATTGCTTGAAGCAAAAGCAAAAATTTCTAGGACTCTGAGCTTGATCTTGTCTATTTTAAAGTAATTTTAACAGTAGCAGGACCTAGCCCCAGAACTGTGTGCATAAGAAACCTGAATGGTTCCTGGCACCCACTTTTGTGTTCACTTGTGCCAGAGTAGTGTTTGCAGAAGGGAAACAAGTTTCTTTGCAGCCTGGCCCATAACTCCCTGGCTGTGGGAACATTTTCTCAGTTTGCCTGGTTAACATGTGACTCAGGTAGGTGCACATACAGATTTCACACACATACTTCTTTCATGTACGTACAAGTAGGTTCCCGCTTTGAAAAACTGAATGCATAAAGTGTTTGCTGGCAAACAGATGCGCATTAATTTTAATTTTTTATGCCATGATGTGCATAAAACCCTGGATACCTTCAAACTAGGAAGAGAAATATAATGCTTCCGTGGTTTAGTAAATTAGCCATAACTCAGCCTCCAGATCACGAAGATCTTCAGATGTTCTTGACATCTTCATAACCCCACCAGCACCAATGAGTGATACTGCTGAATGCTGACTTTAAAGCCACCAGGCTCCCTCAACACTAAGGAAGGGGTGGGTTGCTGAGGGGAATTAGGCAGGTTGCCAGCCCCCTGCCAGTAATGCTTTTCGCAAGGTGTGGCACTAGTCAAATGAGAGGTCCCACCACCATACAACAAGGACATCTGCATCAGGGCTGGAACCTGGCCTGCTGCATCCCAGCACACACAGACATAAGAGGGGCTGCCATGGTGGACTGAGTAGGGTTAGTTCAGGCACGTTCCTCAAGAAGACTTACTTAAACTTGGCTGCTGCAATGTTTGGGATCACTGGAGGAACTGGACTCCCTTTCAGCGCTCACATTACTTGTCGGGTTTCCAGCACTGGGCTTCCGGCACTGGACTTCCTTCCTGTCTAGATCCTTCTGCTGAGCTGGTCGCTGTCAGGGTAACAAGATGGGAATGTCATTATCCAGCCTTGATTTGGTCTAACCTCTGTCACCTGAAACATGTTCAAGGATGATAATCCTGTTTCCAATTTAAAGGAATTTCAAATGAGATGTCTTTGAGCTATTATTGCTACACTGATAATGCAAATAAGAAGATAAAAAGCACCAGAAGGGTTCAAGTGTCTCCCAAAAGTCCTTTAAAAATTACATCTCTGCTACAGAATAGCACAGATAGTCATAAAGAAGCCACAGCTACAGAAAGGCCCTCTTGTGTCCTTACCTTTTCCACCTGCCAGAAGGATAGGAGCTGTGTTCCTTGCACTGCTGTCTGAGTGGTGAGCTTCTATACGTGGCCTTGCAATGTTTTTGTTGTGAGGAAGCCAATTTATTAACATAAAGAATGAATGATGATCTCTTTGCCTGAAAACAGGTGGAAAACCCCCAAGTACAGGCAACGTTTTCACTCTGTCTCCAGTAGGTGCTCTAGTAAAGCTGAGTCTGAGGAACATCCTCAGCATCATGCTCACAACCCTTTCTGCACTGCTTTTCCTGTATTTTTGAGGGAGTGCCTCAGATATCTCTGCTATGCTTCTGACCGGGACGTGCTTTGGTGCTTCTTGTCCTGGGAGGCTCTTTCTGTGTTTGCCAACTTCCTCGCTCCTTCCAGTTCACTGGATTGCTTCTTCCATTCAGCCTCTTGGCTTTGCCTAAGCCCACAGTCCCCTGCAGATCAAAGACCTATTCAACAGCAGCTATTAGCATTATCTCTCACAACAATTTGTTTATATAAGCAGAAGTGAAAGGGGTCCTAATCCAGTTCAGGCTTTTATATGCTGCTAAAACAGAAATGGTAAAAGATGACTATCTGACTTGTTTGAAAGGGTCCACTTTTAACAGCAGACCCTTTCAGAAGGGGAAGTGATGGAGAGAGACTTTTGCTGAGCTTTGTCTGTGCTAGAAGCCTTTCTAGTAACCAGAGGTGGGAGCTTGGAAGAATGAAATGCTCTGCCTGCCCCATTCTACAGCACATCCCGGCTTCCGCCCAAATAGTCACACCAAACACTGCAATTGCGGCACACATATGTACAGATTATGTCAGAAACATCACTGCCAGGAGATGCCTGTAGCTGAAATGAGGAGTTTGCACTCTGCCATGCACAGGAAACCACTAGGGACCAGCAGCAGACTTTGGAGTAACAGTTTTCTGCACTGCAAACCTGAGCGTTCAATAGCTGCACGCTCGATTAAACACCTGCTTCTATCTTCTGTTCCTGCTCCTGCTGCATGAACCTGCATTTCAGAAACTATCCTTGCAGGTGTGATTAGCAGACCTGAGGCAGGGCTGGGGATGGTAATGTTGGCAGGGATACCACTGGAGAAATCTCAAGGCAACTTTTCTTTCTTGCCCTTAGTTTAGTAGCCAGAAGTTGCTCTTGGGGCACACAAAAGCTCTGGGTACACAAATATGATTATGATCCTACACTCCTAGGACAGAGAAGCACAGAAATGAGGTATCAATCACACTGTCTCCAGATGGAAATGCAATCTGGGAGACTGTTTGCCTTAGGCCTGTGTCTTAGCATCTCTTACACTATTTTCTTTTTACTTTTATTTTCAAGATCAAAACATCATCACCTGTGTTTTCTTACTTGATTGTTATCAAGACTTTTTCATACCAGGGACCAATATATCAGATTCTGGGCCGGAGAAACTTTATTAGCTGCCTCTGCTGGAATGGGAAAGGGAAGTAGCTGGAACAAGTACAGCTCTCAGATACTTGTCTATACAAGGCAGTTCCATGGGAACCCCACAGGAGAACCAGACGCACTCAGTGAACACGGCTGAGTGCACAGGGTGCCGTGGGAGAAGTGTGAGGCATTAAACATTTCCTTCCTCTATTACCTTTTCACAACAGGACAGAAAACATCTGACTATTTCATCCTTGTAAATTTTCTGAAATTATGTAAAAAAATACTTAGAGACACATTTCCATTAAGAGTAGCACTGATTCTTTACTAATTCATGAAGAAAAAAACCCGAAATAATTGGTAAAAGCTGATCCCTCAGGAAACAGAGGTGACTGATTTTATAACTTAGCCTATTCACTTGGGCTCAGAGCTTCACAGAACTGTGAGTGCTATGATAGCTGGCATTGCAACACCTACTTTTTGCATAGCTGTCCTTTCCTCCCCATCCTTCTCTCACCTACTTGGAACTGCTGGAAGACAACAAGCACACTCACTTACTATGCCTGACACCTGGGAATGGGATTTAAAAGAAACACCAACCCAAACACCTTGGGTGTTGCACATGAGCTGCTTAAATCAGTTAGTGAGAAATGCTGGAGAAAAAGCTGTTACCGCCTCATCTTCTCTAGGGCTCAGGTGCCTTGTTCAGGTTTAGCGGGACATGCTCCTTTTCACTCTGAATTCACAGCCCTGAAAACTTAATTATACCTTTTCACCTTGCATTAATTAACATGAGAAATAGAGATACCTCTCTTCAGTCTGCTTTTTCTCCACCTTGAATGGGTTATCCTTGAATAACCCATTGCCTGTGGGTTTCTGCTCTCCCTAGGCGCAGAGTTGCAGCATTCCTACTGAGGGGGAGGGACCCATAAGCAGCTTGGTGAGGCTGCAGCGAAGGAGGGTTGAGGCCTCCTTCTGCCACCTTTTGGAGGGAAGGGGATGTGTTTTGCGTAGCCCAGTGCAAGGGGCATGGTCTGAGACATCCTACTAAACCAAGGTGAGGTTGTCCCAGGTACGATCCCATATGTAGGTCTCACCTATGCTGAGGAGGCAAGGCCCAGGCTGCCCAGCCTACATTAACCTGGGACACTTGTGTATAACTGGGAGCAAAACCCTGGTGTCAGAAATGAATGGCATTGCTCCAGAGAGCAGCAAGATGCTGCATTTAGGGATGTGACTTACGTGGCTGAAATGAATGGGACTAATAACACCACTGCCTAACCCAACCTCCCCAAAATGTTGCTGTCATGTTCACAAAATGGCCCAGAACTACTGGAGTTTTCAGCCTAGCTTAGGAAGGAGCCAGAGCTGCTCTGCAAGGAGCAGAAACCGGGTCAGTCCAGGAGGCCCATGGTGTCTGTAGAGTCACATAATTGTGGGGCAGCATCCCCAGGTTTGCTTGTGGCATCTCCAAAACAGCCGTGTGAAAGCTTTGTCCCCAGTAGTGTCTGAGTTGGATCCTTGAGAGCCTCATCAAGCAGCAAATTGCTTCCTAGGAGGAAAGCAAGCATGGGAAAAACTGAAAAATGGGCAACGTGCCCTCCATGGGCCTTAAAAATTTGTAATCAAAGGACAAAGAAAACAGTTTCAAAATGCGCAAAAGTATCCATGGCCATCACTTACCGCCTTCATCCCACAGAGCCGTAAAAGAACTTGGGATTCTACTTTCATACTGTTGATATTTAACCACCTTTGTGCCACCTGTTAGTTTCAATCAACTTTATAGGAGAGCCTCTGGGAAAAAGTGAGTTTCCATTAATGATCCTCTGCCGTGTGTTTCCTTCAGGTCTCTGCTGCGCTTACACAACAGCTGTGGGGGGCTGACACCAGCGCACTCAGCAGGTCCCTTCAGCGCTAAATGCTTGAAGAGGGCCATGACTCAACCAGGACGTGTCCTCTCGATGTGTCTGTGGGAGGGGTGGGACAAGCTCAGCCACATGCACTCATGCATGTACACACACGCACATGTGTACACACATATACGCACACACCGCTGCGCACATACAAATATGCACATGTGCACACATACGTGCACACGCACATGCACACATGTGCACGCACATGCACACACACGTACACACGTACACGCATACAGACATGCACACGCGTACACACACAGGCACAGACAGACACACGGACACAC